>JARFIW010001175.1:1200000-1637505 GCA_036346225.1 Platerodrilus igneus | reverse complement strand
GTACTTGACGTGTGTTTTACGGAACATTTTGGACGGTTTTTATTTAGTGATACGCGTGGCTTTTACTAATTGTTTTTTGTTGCTGTGATACTGTAGTTTCTGAATTTTCTAACCCCAAAAAATCTACAACAGATCTTTGCTTGCGCAAATTGCGTTATTTGCGAAATATAACAGAGTACCGGCTTACAAAGGTATTGTTTGAAGTTTCTCACTGCTTATTGGGATGTTTATGAAAATAATATACATCTGGTCCCAGTTGAAATTAAACTAGTGCTACAGAGTATTTCGAAATTATTGTCTTAGGAAATTTAATTTATCAAGGCTACATAGTTCCGACGCGTGATATTGTCTGCTGCTAACCCCGGTGAAATACGTAGGTGTGATTAGTGTAACGTGTGATAAATTCCATCAACAGCCTCACAGTCAAGGGTGAAGTGCTTCGTTAGTGCAGGACATCGTCGAATCCCACACTTCAGTTGCAAGGAGGCGTTGCTGAAGGACTTTTGTAAGTTGAACTGTTTCCTACTGATTATTACTTTAAATATCTATCCGTTGCTTTACCCTATCTTTGTGGTTCTGATACCTTTTACAATAGACTTGCATGCTATTTTAAAATATACAAAAAAAAGAAAGAAAGAAAAAAATCAATACTACTGACTTACTCATACCAATTGTGTTTTATCTATTTATCTTTTGTCAACATTTTATCTGATTTATGTTAAATTGGTGTGTGAGGAAACGTTTCTGCTACTCCCCAATATTACCTCACTTTGTACTAAAAATTTTTCTGTATTGCTTTTACCGTTGTTATATTATATAGATTATCTAAACAGTTTCTTTTTTTTTACATTCTACAAAGTACTGAATAATTTAGACTTTTCATTACTGCTATGCTTTTTCTTTATTTCAGGTTCGCAGGACTAATCTTTTTTATTGCAGGTTTACTATTCTAATTTCTTTTATTGCAGGTACTGTCACTAACTCCTTACCGCCGCATACATCATCTGCTTTTTACAACCCCCTACTCTCCGATTGAGCCGGGTCATTTCTTTGGCTTTCTTTGTGTTACGTAGCATAAATTTGGCGCCCAACGTGCTGCCACGGAAAAAAACGTAACAGTATGTTTGTATACTAACATAAAAATGGACATGATTTTACTACAGCGGTCATTCAATCTGTCAAATTTTGAAACACTATACTTACGATAATAAAACGTATTGTAGTAATCCGTGATGTTTCTAAGTCGATTTCTCATTGGTTGATAGTTATTGAAAATATTATAGTGTATATTTCGATATTTAAAGGTATTTGTTAAAATAGCTCGGTCACCATTTGCCGGTTTCTGAACGCATTCCGTTATGTCAGAATTTATGATTTAAAGGCGCATGTGTAGGAACGATCGATCGAGTCGACAAGGGTTAAACGACTTTGTTTTGAAATGTCAAGATGGATGGTTGAAACATTTCACTTGGCAGTTTTTAATGAAGGTAATGTAATGTAATGTAATGTAATGATTACATCTTGTAATCAGAGCGTTGTTTTAAATGTGATGTTGATATTAATTGTAAAACCGTTAGTTATTTAATCATCGAAGGAAATATTTATGTGTTGCTGTTGCTTTTGACTTAGAATTTTATGTGGATTGTTTAATATATGTAATTTCAGGTGAATTTACTATGTTATTGAATATGTTTTATGTATAAAGGTGTGTTGTTTAGTTTAACAACCGAAAATTAATATTTATTTATCTACATTGCTTGTTCAATATCTAAATCAGAGTAAAACTAATATTTATTTATTTAAATTGCTTGTTCGATATCTAAATCAGAGTAAAAATAATATTTATTTATTTCAAATAATGTTGATTTTGTATTTAATGCAGAGTTGGAACTACAATTTCGTTGCACTTATTGCAGAATCAATAGCAGAGGTACCATTACTGTAATTTTACGACAAACAATGAAAAGTACTGACATCATATTAAATCATCATATTAAATCAAATTATTAGGCAAGTTTGAATATGAACAGTATTATATTTCTATGTTATATTTGTTTTGGTTTTAAGATCGTAATTGAATTAACCTCATCGTTGTTGTGTATTTTTTTTTGTTGTTAATCTGTAATGCCACGATGTGTTTAATTTTTAAAAAAGTACGTTTTAACCAATGCAATCATAATGAATAACTCTTACCATTTGCTTACTAGAGTTAATATGCTTAATTAAAATGCGTTTAGATAAAGACTTAGCGCCTGAATCTGGGCTTGCATTTATGATGTAAAATTTTGATATGTGTTTGCCGCTTGCATGTTTTATAATGTTTGATATTTTGTGATGCATTTGACATTTTATTTGTGTAATTGTTTTATTTCAGCATATTAATCACATTTACAACTGCACTGCTCACGTCTGGGTTTAACTTAATAATATGTTTGTTGGTTTGTTTATCTTATTATGTAGCCGATGTTCCTATATAATTAACTAGTATTTAACGTTTGTGATAATTGTTGTGATGTAATTAAATTGAACCTCTGGTATGATCGACCATTTCGTGCCTTTCGCGTTTGCAGTTATGACTATGTTGAAGATAGTTTATTCAATAATAAGCGTCTATTTTATCTATGCGCAATCATACCATAAGTTCATTTCAGCGAGTCATGTCGTCTTGTAGATGTACTTATAGTTGTACTCTTGCAAATAATAGGAAGTCGGCTAGCCTTTGTGAAATATTTTGTAACACGGGCTGGAAACTGTTAATGTATGTATGTGGGTACGTTAATCAAGCCTTGTTAAATATTACTAACATTTTATGTCTGTGCGGGAAGGAACATTGGTAGTCAAGGCAGATTTTACCTTCCTTTTTATCTAGGGTACAAATTGGTACAAAATCAGCCCTTTACATTTCTATTTTTATTTTTGGCGTTTTCGTATTTTTTGCGGTGTGGTCCTAGCTTAATATTAAAGTAGCAGTGCCATGCATTTTTTTAAAAACGATACAAGATACAAACTTTTTAGCTGGGGTACAAATTGGTACAAAATCAGCCCTTTTTATTTTTATTTTTGTTTTTGTTGTTTTTTTATTTTTTGCGTTGTGGTCCTGCTAGTTTAATATTAAGCTAGCAGCGTCACACAGTTTTAAAAATCGGCACAAGGTACAAACTTTTTATGTAGGGTACAAATTTGTACATAATCAGCTCTATACATTTCTATTTCTATTTTTGCCGTTTTCGTATTTTTTGCGGTGTAGTCCTAGCTTAATATTAAAGTAGCAGTGCCATGCATTTTTTAAAAACGCACAAGGTACAAATTTTTTATCTGAGGTACACATTGGTACAAAATCAACCTTTTCCATTTCTATTTTTGTTGTTTTCGTATTTTTGCGTTGTGGTCCTGCTAGTTTAATATTAAGCTAGCAGCGCCACACATTTTAAAAAAAACGGCACAAGGTACAAACTTTTTATGTAGTGTACAAATTAGTACAAAATCAGCCCTTTTTATTTTTATTTTTATTTTTGCTGTTTTCGTATATTTTGCGGTGTGGTCCTGCTAGCTTAATATTAAAGTATCAGTGCCATGCATTTTTAAAAACCACACAAGGTACAAACTTTTTATCTGGGGTACAAATTGGTACAAAATTAGCCTTTTTCATTTCTATTTTTGTTGTTTTTGTATTTTTTTGCGTTGTGGTCCTGTTAGTTCAATATTAAGACAGCAGCGCCACACAGTTTTAAAACGGCACAAGGTACAAATCTTTTTTGTGGTACAAATTGGTACAAAATAGGTACTAAATAATGCAATAGGTCCGAAGCGATTCTGCCCATTTGGTCCTTCCAGCTTAAGAAGCGTGATACTATCTCAGAATTAATACTGTGATTGGTTAATAGACAGTGTCAATTGTGAGGAGTGATTTAGTTATAAATCTAAAGTTCCCGTAGGGTATGGTGTAGACACGCAGTACTGAACCTAACCCTGATTGTGATTGTTAAAAATAGTAATTGCATGTATGATAGACAAATACAAACAAACAAGTCGTACTTTAACGTGATGAACGTATGTGGCGTATATTAGACATCAACGGTGCCCAATAGTCTTTCTTCCAGGTATACAACAAAAATTATTTACAAACAACCTCTCTTTCAGCAATGCAGGAGGAATTAGAAGAGTTTTTATTACAGACAGGGTTGGATGAAGAAAAATTGGAAGGAATGAAAAATGAAAAGATAAATTTTGTCACTGATGTCTTAGGTTAATACTGTAGCGGGCTAGTACTACCGCGTTTCTCTAATTTAAAACAAGTAATAACAATAGTCTTTATTACTCACTGTTCACAAGTCTAATTAACAGTATATGCCTTATTTATAGATGTTTTCAGTCCAATTAACAATGAAGCACTATCACACTAATGAATTTACAAGCACTAATATCTTGTTAAACTAACTTCTTTACCATAGGTCCATTAATAACACTAACACAACTAGCATTTATTACACTTCTATCTATTTATGTATACTACAAGCTGCATGTACATTAGACACATCGTATAACATTTACGTATACTCTTAGACTTCCAAAAGCTCAACTACTTTCACTATACACGATATAAATTTATATTCGACATTCTGGTATAGACTAACTTTGTACTTCATCATCGGTCTTATTTACACCGTGAATTAAAAAGGATGACTCATTCTCCAGTAATTGCTAGAAGAATTCTTGAACCGTGGAGAATATACAGAGCCTACGGCGCTTGTGTGTTTGACGGGTTGCCTAATAGTAGCTCGCAACAATACTTTTAAATAAATAATAATCGATCTTTTATATAACTTAATGAAAAACTCCCAACCCTGTTCTTCAAGTAAATTGTGATACATGCTTTATGATGTGGGGATAACTGTCAGTAATGCAATCTGAAGCAACCGAGACAAATTATTGCGTAGATTGTTTTAAAAATTATTGAAAAGGTTATTAAAAAATAATCATGTCTGTTGAATGCTTTTTATTGTGCTAGTGATGGATGTAATTTCAGTTTCATGTATGATTTATCGTAGCAATGAAATTGGTAATTTAACACATTAATAATAATTTAGGTGCATACCATAATTTCTATACAAGTTAAGGATGTCAAAGTTAGAATTTTAACTTTTTTTTTGCTGTCGCAGTTTTTCACAAGTTACTAATAATAGTTATACGGAACATATTGTTTCATAGGTTATTCGAGTTTTGCGTGAACCTAAATTAAGGTACTAACTTCTAGTAATAATAGTATTGACATTTCTTTCTATAGCAGTCATTCTTATAAAGTGCATAGTTTTAAAACAATCAACGTGGCTCTTTGTTTAAGTTAGGTACCAGAGCTCCAAGAACAACAACTTCATACTTTTGTTGTTGTAGTCGAAAACAAGAGGCAACACAGTGTTAATTAAGGTCACAATTACTAACCCATTACTATATTAAAAAAAGTTTTTTTTTTGAAGAACTGGTCTTACACTAAATTTTTTTTCTAGATTTACGTTGCGACGATTCAACAAATGACTGAAGACCAACTGAAAAAATTCATCCGCACGACTGAAGACCGAATTGCAACAATCAACTTTTGTACAAAACAAACTCGAACCGTGCATTTCAATGCCAAAAACAGAAGTTTGAATTTAATTGAAAAACTAAAAAAAAAGGCCAAATACATAATGTAGAAGTCAGCAGTGCGCATGAAAAAGTAATTGAATCACACGAAGGACAAGAGAATGCTGTTAAAAAAAAGGCCGCCCTTTTCAAGAACACAGAAAACTCAATATTGGCTGGCTCCTCGACGGAGTTCCCGTTAGACAAAGGTAAGAAGGACGAGAAGTCACGATGGCCAAAACTGCAAAAAAATAGACATTTTGAGCGAGACTTTAGAACTGTTCATTCCAGAAGGAATTTCCCCAGAAGGAAACGTTGAAGAATTTTCATATGATCTCCTAGATTTCAAAGAACATACGTTTGGTGATAATGTCAGTCATCATCATCATTAGGTCTTCAGTCCTGAAATTGGTTAGACGCGTATCATCATTGTTTCCTATTTTGAACTAACCTACAGATTTACCTGAAATTTGCACAGTCTGCATCTATCACTATCTGATCTAGGTCTACATCCGCCTCTTTTTCCTATCTTTGCTTGTCATATATCTCATACTATTCCCCAAAAATGCCTTAGAACGTATTCTGCCCTTCTATTTCTCCTATTTTTTTTTCCAAAGATATCCTTGTTCCCCTACTGTTTCTATAACCTATTTGTTATCGCCTTTGTCTGACCATCCTCATACATCTGAAGCACGGCATTTCAAAGACCGCTACTGTTCTTTTGTCTGCTTTGAAACTTATCTTTTCTTAAAGGCACCAGCCCCATTTTGGGTGGCAGTGAAACTAAGTCTTCCGACATAACTAGGGGTCTATTCCTTGGGTAGAGCTATGAGAAATGGGGGGGTAAGTCGAAATCTGTTTGTAGGTCAAACTTAATCTAAACCAAATAGGCGCCACCAAGTCCGGACTTATTCATGATAATGGCATGGCATATTTCTAAGGGCGGACGTGGAGACCCAAAGAAAAAAAAGATCGCATTCGATGACAAAAACTTGTCTTAATAAAATAAGACGCTGTTCCTGTAAGAAATTGTAATAGTTAGATAAATAAAAAAGTGGAACACTATTTGTGTCCAGCAAATATACATAAAGAAGTAGTAAAAAGATATTTTCAATATAAAGTTGGCATCAAAATTCTACTCATAAGGATGTTAGCTTTATGTGTTTAGGTTTGATCATATTTGATCAAAATAAAAAACTTTAATCTTGAACCAATTGTTTACTAAAAAGAATCTCTTTTAAAATAAAATGAATTGCAACAAAAATTTAATTAATAACTGAATCACTTCATGGTTTTCAACTTCAGGTTTATCTAAATTATTTTTAATCAAATATTTTACAGTATATTGTAAACTTGTTTTACAAAAAAAGGGCTCCGACCTGTGCAGATCTGTTCAGGCAGTTGACAAATTAATTACTTCTAAACATGTTACTATTCAAGTTTTTCTTTTTTAAATTACATGTGCAAGTTTTAGTTTCTATGAAGCAGATCACAAAAATACTCTTGTTTACATAACTTGTGCTAAAGCTGTTCGAAGCATTTGCTTTCAAGAATACATCTGTCAGCAGTATACTACAGAAAAATATGTGACGTCAGTAACACCTGTTGTTGTTACTAACGATTCATAATGAACCACGCGTGTTGTTTCTCAAAACAAGTTGTTGAATGTAATTTACTATTGTTTTAATAAAAGTGTTTTATTATTCTCGCAATTTTATGAAGGGATTTATTAATCAAAAATAAAATTGTTACAGCTTTTTAGACAGCCCGTATTTCGTAGGCATACTGTCTGTGCTGTGCTCCACACATATGCTTGCAACAATTTTCTTCTTGTTTCTATGTTTGTTGTTTTTGATCATAGGCGTTGTTCTTTCTTGTTAGATGCAGTTCGATCCCCTTCTATTGTTTTACAATTATATACCCTATTTTACCGAGATTCAGTGGTATGTGAAGGGAAGAGGTTCCATAGCGTTTTGTTCTATGTTTGTTGTTTTTCATCATAGGCGCTGTTCTTTCTTGTTATAGATGCAGTTCGGTCCCTTTCTATTGTTTTACAATTATATACCTTATTTCTCCGATATTCAGTGGTTGTGAAGGGGGGTGAGCAGCCTGTGGCTGCCAAGTTCCCCCGGCACTTGAACATTTACCGATTTCATATTTTTTCCAATATATCTTTTCGCACAGTCAACATTAGTTGCAGATATTTCACAACCAACAACTAGTTGTTTATAATAATCATCAGATTTATTTGCGCTTATTTTTTCGTCATTGGGTTTTCCTTCTCAAAACTGGTTGGACATGTACCTACACTTATTTATTTTCTAAACTAGCCTACATAGTTCCCTGAAATCCTCACACAGTAATACAGCTCGGTTCCCCTTCTATTGTTTTCTAATTTTATGCTCTATTTCTCAAAGATTCATTGAAGGGGGTTAAGCAGCCTGTGGCTGCCAAGATCCCCCAACACTTAGACATTTGCTGAAATAATAGTTTTTCAGTAAATGCTTTCACGCAATTACCATTATTCGAGAATATTGCCCACCCGATATTTGTAGTTGCGTATTATAAATATCATGTTTAAGTGCAGTTACTTTCTTCGTCATTAATTTATCCATCTTGGGACTGGTTGGATGCGTACCTCCAATGATTTCTATTCTGAGCGAGCCTACACATTTCCCTGAAATTCCTACAGCCTACATCTTTCACTATCTGTGTGCAGTAGTCTAACCTAGGTCTACCTCTTCTTCTCTTTTTCCTATCTCTGCTTCTAGTGTATTCCGCACTATTTCCTCATGCCGTAGTATGTGGCTTATCATCCTATCTCTCCTATTCTTTACCGTTTTCCACATATTTCTTTCTTCTCCTACCATTTTTAGTACCTCTTCGTTCTTAACTTTGTCTGTCCATGATATCTTCATCAATTGACTGTAGCACCACATTTGTAAAGCTTCTACCTTTTTCTTGTCTGCTTCTCCTACTGTCCTAGCTTCACAGCCGTACTGCTGTGCCCCATACATATGTTTTAAGCAATCTTTTCCTTGTTTCTATGTTTGTTGTGTTTGAACACAGTAGCTGATTTTTCTTGTTAAATGTGGCACAACCTTGTGCTCATCTTTGTTTTATATCTTTTGTGCTTTTCCCATCTTGCGTTATTTGGCTTCCTAGGTAGCAGAAATCCTTAACCTCTTGTAAGTTCGTGTTACATATTTGTATTCTTGTTTTTGATTTATTTCCTTCTTTGCATAGTAGTACTTTAGTTTTAGTTTTGTTAATTTTATACCGTATCTCTCTGTTAGAAGAGCAGCATCTAACTCTTCCTTGCTAGATACTAATAACTCTATATCATCTGCAAATCTAAGCATATCAATTTTTTGTCCCTGCATAGTAATTCCAAATGTCTTCGTGTATTTGACAGTATTCATTGACTCTTCAATGTACAAGTTAAAAATTAATGGGGATAGGGCACATCCATGTCTTACCCCTTTTCTAATGTTTAGCTCTTTACGTTCTTGCTTTTAGAGTTTCTGCTTGCACCTTATCTGTACCCGGCGGCTTACTATTTTTCAGCATTAAAATGCTAATTCAAATTCATCTCTAAGTATACGATATCCCAAGTCATCATTTTCAATGTCTGATTCATGTTCTAATGCAGTTAGTTCTTCTTCTGCATATAAATTTCCTATATATTCTTGCCATCTACCCACTTTCTCTACATTTTCTATAATGATGTTTCCTCCCGCGAACCTTATATTTTTGCTATACGGTTTTATATCTCTAAAATTGATTCTAATTAATTTGTATGCTTCATCTGTCTTTCCTATTTCCATCTTGGTTTGAACCTCTTTGCACTTTTCATCAATCCATTGTTCTTTAGTTTTCCTGCATTTGCGAATAATTTCCCATTTTATGGCTTTGTATCTCTGTTTTCCTGTTTCGTCTGATTTATTTTTGTATTTTCGTCTTTCTTCTATTAAATTCAAGATATTTTTTTGTTTTCCATGGCTTCTTATTTTCTTTTTGTGTATACCCCATAATATCTCTGGCCGCTATGTCGAGGCTGGATTTAATGTTATTTCATTCTGTTTCTACTTCCTTAGTATCAGATATTTTCCCGATATCTTTGAGCAATTCATTTGCTCTTTTTTTTTATTCTTTCTTGAATATCTTTATCTTTTAGTTTCTTTAGGTCCAAGTGCCTTTTTCCGTTATTTTTTTTCAAATTTTTAAATTTAAGTGCGGCCTTCATAATTACGATGTTATGGTCAGTATCTATATCTGCTTCTGGGTAGCTTCTACAGTCTTTTACTTGATTCCTAAATCGTTGTCTAACAAGAATGTAATCTATTTGATATCTTCCTATATCTCCTGGCATCTTCCACGTATATCGTCTTCTAGCATGATGTTGAAATAATGTGTTTTTAATGATTAAATTGTTCTTGTCGCAAAATTTTACCAGCCTATTTCCTCTGTCGTTTCTAGTGCCTAAACCAAATAAACCTACTACCGTTCTTTCCCTACCCTCACCTACCACTGCATTAAAATCCCCCGTAATTATTAAATTGTTATGTCCTTTTACGTGTTTTAATATGTCTTCGATATTTTTGTAGATCGTTTCTACCTCTTCGTCACTGTAGCTAGAGGTGGGCATGTATACTTGTATTATTACTGTGTTTACCGGTTTAGATTCTAATCTAACCATGAGTATTCTTTCGTTCTTTTGTAAGTAATTTTCTACACAGTACCCTATGTTTTTCCGCATAACTATCCCCACACCCAAATTTTCTTCCCCTGCTCCTGTATAAATTACCCTGAAGTCTCCACTTCAAAAATCCCCCGCCTCTGGCCACCGTACTTCGCTGATCCCTACTATGTCTAGTGATAACCTATTCATTTCGATTTTAGGTTCTCCAACTTACCTATTTGCTTTATAGTTCTAACATTCCACACTCCGACTCGCAAAATGGTTCCAACTTTTATTCTTAACTTTCCGATCGCATCTTCCGAAGTAGTCCCCTCCCGGAGATCCGAATGGGGGACTATTTTAACTTACAAATCTTTTACCCCAGAAAAAGCCATCATTTTATTATAATTTAGGTACGCTGGGTACTTGGAAGGTAATGTGGTGGTTTCACGTTGCTTTCCACATCGCGGTAGTGTGTCTTAGACTGCCATACCGAACCCAATGGTCTCTGCTAATCTAAGTACCGAAAGAGCCGCTGCCCTCAATTAGGGACCTGTCTTCATCTGGTTCCTCACTAACGCCCCTACTACTTTGGTTGGACCTGTAGTTTGGCTCTTCAGCTTATTAGAACACGCAAACTATTTCATCTGTTCTAGTAATCTAGAACTTCGGCAAGGTGCAGGTCTATTCAAAATGGGATAATGTCAGTATTTCAACTTTATTCCATGTAACTTAATTATCAAGTTTGAGATTTTATTTGGCAACAAATAGACGGCAGGCTAGCCAAAGGTTAAACTTGCAACAGAAGAAAAACAGATGAAAAGAAAGCGAAAGAATCTTCGCGAATCGCCAAATAAAGCTAATGGTTCGACATCGATTGTTGATCACTCGGAACAGAATGCTGATGATTCGAAAATTGATATTAATAATTTGACCGCCAATTTTGATAAGGTCCATAATGTTGATGCTTACTTAAATTTAAGTAAATTTTTTAGTTTTCGCTCTTCAGCTCTGGCTGTCGAAACTGATGATATTTATCAAGATGATGTTGGCAGTAATAATGAACCAAGCACAGTTCAAAACTCACTCACAAAGTTAATGATACATCGAGATTAGATCTTCGAGGACCTGACAAACGAATTTTTGATGATAGGGAGTTTAACTTTGTCTTCATTAATAGTTGAAATTGAAATTATTGGTTCCAATGGTATGCCTGAATTCGCTGTGGATGGTGGGGAAATATTGAAGGATGCCCTAAGTAAATATTGGAATACATTCTACAACAAATTTTGCAATGGAACAAATTGCAAAATTCCTGAGGTAAACCACTGGGTGAGTGAGGATAAACGGCAGGCAATTGCTAAAATTTTGTTGGTTTGTTATAAACAAACTCAATATTTTCCCAATAAACTACCACGCCCTTTCGTTCATTATGCTTTTTTTGGGGACTATAGCGGCGAGTTGTTGGTTTCATACTTTCTTTATATTTCCATGTATGACGCAAACTTTTTAAAAAATGCTCTTAATAACTTTGATGATGTTGGCACTGAGGAATTGATAGAGGTCATGTGCAATGTTGAGTGTAAATCAATAGTTAATATAACAAATATACGTTCTGTATTGCAGGATCTTGCGCACACTGAATTTATACAAAAATCCATGTTTATTTTAAAATGTTTTCAAAAAATACTTAACCAAAATTTTATGACTGGAGATTCCTTTTTATATTTATCATCATCATCATTTTGTTTTCGACCTCTTAAGGTCGGTTTGACGCAGCTCTAACTTCTTTTCTATTCTATGCTATTCTAAAAAGTTCTACATACCCTTTACAGCCTAAATTTCTAATAATTTGACTAATGTAACTTGGTCTAGGTTTTCCTATACTCTTCTATTTTTTTTCCTATCTACCTGGCTCTACATAGATATTAACAACCTGATGGTTGTTAAAGAACTCCAACATGTTTACATGATTCCCATTTATAAGGAAATGAAATATTACTTCGTTATCCCCTCCCAAAAAAAAAAAGTGTTGATTAAATGTTATGGTAAGGCTTAAGCAACGAATCGCTGCCAACATGTCAGACCACTAACTAATTGTGAATTATGTCACGGTGACATTTAGTTAACTGATTTTTATTTTTTATTTTTTGTTTTGTTTTCGAACTCAATCAAGGTCGGTTTGACGCAGCTCTAAATTCTTTTCTATTCTGAGCTAGTCTAAAAAGGTCTACATACCCTTCACAACCTAAATCTCTAATAATTTTACTAATATAGCTTTGTTTTGGTCATCCTACTCTATTTTTATTTGGTAGTCTATAATCTAAAACCTTACTACTAAATTGTCCCTCATGTCTTAACTGGTGCCCTATCATTCTATCTCTCCTGACCCTTAATTGTTTCCACATACAGGGTTCCTCACCTATCCTTCTATAAATTTCCTCATTTGTTACTCTATCTGTCCAACTAATCTTTAACATTCTCCTATAACACCCAGTTTCAAAAGCTTCTATCTTTTTCTTATCTACCTCTTTAATTGTCCAAGTCTTACTACCGTATAATAGAACGCTCCATACGTTGTTACATACTAAAATTGGCAGTGTACAGTTTTAAATATGTCACTAAATTCCCGCCATTATTTTTAAAATAGACTTGTGCATTTCTCTCATTTCGGACAGTTGCGTCGGCGCAAAAGGAATGCGCAGACGCGGAGTGATGGCGCAAGTGCTCGGTGGGTGACACGACATGATTATCTAACGAGACGTCGAACGGGGACGTTTGCCTGTGTCGTTCCTTTGTCTTTTCTTTTTCAGAATGTAGGTTTCCTCTTTATCTTGCCTTCACCTTTATTCCTTCGTCCTACATACGAACAAAGAAGAGGTGAGACGATAAATTTCGTTTCAACGGGGCATGACGTAACCCACCCCAAACAACTCCCAACAGACGAGATACCTGGAAATCACCGTGGCCCCTGCGTAAGGATGACCGCAAAATCGTGAAGCGTTTCACATTTTTAAGTGAGTACTTTTTATCTTTTTAAGGTGCAACTTGTATCATTGTAAACATATTTGGCATGTGATACAATTTGACACGTAGTTATGTCGTAATATCTTTTGTTGTGCAATAATGTGAACGTAGATAGTATCGGTGTTGCCAACTGTGAAAATGGCTCTGAACGCACGGGCGCGGGGTTGTAACAGTGGCGCCCTAAATTTGTGTTGAAAATTTGTCTTTACCTCTCATTTATCTTATAAGGGCTAGTTTTGAATATCTTTGTAGAAATTGGGTTTCTTTTCACTTAAATATAATAAAAAATAATTTTTAAATTTTTAATGGCTTTTGGATATAAGAAATACAATCTGGCAATATTGCATTTGGTATTTTTTATCTTATGTTGGCGTGACATTGAATGTAGTTGAAATGTCAATCTGAAGCATTTAGTCGGCCATGTTTGAACAGTGTTTGTTTACCTTTCATATATGTTATTTCTAATTGAGTTAATTGGCATTTTCCCTTATAAAAACAGTGTATTTATATTTTAAATTCTCTCAAATAATAACTTTACCTAATTTAGGATGAAAGTAAAGTATAAACCTTTCATGTGTTTAGCAAATTACCTTAACCTAACTTTAAACATGTGTTTTGAATTAAATAATTCTGTAAGTATTCTAGCCATAGATAAAAACCTATATGATTAAAAATCTCCTTAATTTAGTTAAATAATTATCTCAAACCTCAAATTCCTGCAGTTTAATGAAACCAGTTTTTAGTTTAAATTTTACCTAACTATCGCATTATCTTAGTATGCCACGACTTTAAGTATTCCCTTACAATCTACATAATTAACTATAGGTTACGGATTCTTTCTCAAAGAAAATTTTGCTTTCAATACAGCTAACGCAATTAACCGAAATCTTACCTTGGTGTATCTATACCTTCTAAAACACTATAGTAAATTTGATTTCGCTATATCTGCTTTCTTAAACACTACAATAATGAGGTTGATGATAATGTTTTGCATTTAAATTCATTTACTATCCCCTTTAGCTACGATGGTTGTTGATAAATTCCTGGATATAAAAGTAATACTTTAATAATTTGATACACGGGTTTTTTCTGTAGATGTATCGCTGGAGTATTGTCTTGTGTAGTGAGCATGATTTTGTTTTTATAGCAAATTTTCTGTTTATATCGGAATTGCAACGCAGAATTTTAAGATCTATTTGGTCTAGGCAGTATGTTAGTCTAGACAAGACTCATGAAGAGTTGGTCGCTCAGCCTTACATAAGTCTAGACGAGACTCGTGGTAAGTTTGTCGCTCAAGTAATTTTCAAATCATTTTTTGAAGATGATGTTGAAGTTTTTCTTTATTAGTCTAGGTGAAGCTCAAAGGAGGGCTTGTCACCCTAGCAATTATATGCGTTGTAAGATATATTTTTGTGTTTGAGAACTTGCATTCGCTGCTTTTGTGCAAAACCTGTTACATTTGTTCCTCCTATGGGTGACCTTCCTGTCACAAGAGACTCCGGGTAAGGCATTTTTTTGTACTGGTGTGTATTATGGTGGTCCATTATACATTTCTATGAGCCATGTCAGAGATGCTAAAACGTTAAAGGTTTGCATTTGTTTGTTTGTCTGTTTTAGTACTAAGGCTATACATTTAGAAGTAGCATCTAGCTTGTCAACAGAATCATTTATTGTGGCTCAACGTCGCTTAATAGCTCGCAGAGGCAAATGTGTGCAGCTCCACAGCGTCTGTAGGACTAATTTTGTCGGAGCGGCTAAAGGACTATCGCAACTGATAAAGCAGTCAGCAGAATTGGTAGGTACCAAATTTGTATTTAATCCTCCATCTTCCCCTCACTTTGGCGGTTTGTGGGAAGCTGGCATTAAATCAGTCAAGTCTCATTTGATCAGGTCAATCGGTGATCAAAAGCTATCGTATAAAAAGTTTCTCGCTGTTTTAGTACAGATTGAAGCCATCTTGAACTCGAGACCACTCTGTTCATCCAGCAGTGATCCAACAGATTTTTCATATTTGACTCCTAGTCATTTTCTCAAAGTTGAACCTGTATCCGTTATCCCGGATCCAGACCTCTCAGACACTAAGTTGTCGCATCTTAACCGTTGGCAGTCTATACTGCGCTTGTAACAGTCGTTTTGGAAGAAATGGCACCTTGAATATTTGCATTCATTGCAACAAAGGGTCAAATGGCATTCGACCTTGTCATTAATAAAAATTGGAATGGTAGTACGCCTCCATTGTCATGGCGGTTAGGTCGAATTGAGGAGCTGTACCCAGGTACAGACGGTGTTTCTCGTGTTGCATTGGTACGCACCCCTAATAGCCTCATCAAGTGGCCTTTAGTTACGCTTTGCTCTCTCCCTTTGGAAGAGAGTTCGTAGTTCATTATTTGCATTTTTTTACTCGTTTGTTGTATGTAAATTTGTTAGTTTGTAATGTAATGCACCCGAGAACTGACCCGAATGCCCTCTATAAACGGCACACACCCTGGTCACGGCACCAAATCCATAATGTAACGCACCTGATAGCTGAACGGAATGCCCTCTCTTGACAATACCTGGCCTTGTGATCGCGTCGTCTAGTGGCTGCTACAGTGACAACTGCGTTGCGTGACCGTAACTTAACCCAAATATACACTGAGATGGCGTTAAGGCAGGAAGGTTTGAAATAAAATGTCAATAGTTAACAACCCTACTTTAATGATTACATGATAACCTCAAAATAAGTTTACCATCAATTAAACATGAATCACAAGAGCAAACAGTGCCGGACTCCCTGGGTTAACACTGAGGAAAGAGTATCGGCAGATAAAACCTCAACAACCCTGCGCTTCTACCTGCATAAATACATTTCTCCAAGGATGGGATGGCGAACAAGCACCCTGAGCACTTTTAAGATTACGGGATGTCAACGGTTACTCAGACATTCTACATATGAGACTGAAGAAAGGTTAGTGTAGTCTACCTAATCTTTTCTAGAGTGTAACAGGGACGGATAAACCATTACTACCTGCCTAAAGTTGAAAAGAAAGAACACCGGAAAGATAAGAACCTTGACTACCAATGTTCCGCCCTGCACGGCCATAGAATGTTAGTAAATTCGACAAAGGCTCAAACATACACGTTAATCGTACATACTACTAACAGTTTCCATCCCGTTTGACAATATGGTTCACAATGGATAACCTACATTCTATCGTTGCATAAACATTACTACAAATGCGTTAACAAAAACAAATATTTATAAACAAGCATGACGTTAAACATGAACATATGCTATGATAGTACCAAACAAAGGGTACAAATTGAATCGACCATCTCCTACATAGTCATAATGCAAACATGTTAATACGGGGTCATAGCAGAGGTTCGCTATAATCACATCATAACAAGAATAATAAATCACAATATTAGTTACCGATAGAATTGCAGGTTATAATACGTTAGACCCTTCAAACTAACTGATGGTTAGGTACTACAAATGAGACATGCATGATACAGCTAGAAACACTCGGCTAAAACTGAAATAAACATTTACGTAATCATAAAAAAATCGTTAAGCATTGAAAACAAATTATAAAATACGCTTGTAACAAATACATACCAAATTTTACAGAAACAGAAGCCCAGATTCAGGCGATAAATATTTATATAAATGCATGTTAACAAAATATATTCAATCTAGTAAACAATAGTTAAGAATTATTCATTATAATTGCATCGGCTAAAACGTGCTTTTAAAAATTAAAATATATCATGGCATTCAATTTACAAACAAAAAATCTATATAAAAATTGGATCATCAATTCATTTACTATCCTAAAACATAAAGAAATAACGTTAATTAATTACTTAAGCTTAGATGCAATTAGATAACTTAAAAATAGCATATAATTAAAACATTACCTGCAATAATACTGCAGTGAAGCTTTTCGACCTTCCATGTTTGAAATGTGTAGCAAAAGTCCCTCAAGACGCAGGTTAAGACTTGTAGCAAACCAATATCGATCGCACCTACAACGGGTAAATTCTGATCTGGTAGTGGTTAATGTGCTGTTCAAAAATACTCTAAAATATCGAAATATCCACTATAATATTTACAATAATTATCAACCAATGAGAATTGACTAAAAGAAATAGTACAGATCATTACAAAATATCTAGTTTTCTGAACCCCCATGACGTTTACATGAAGCGCACTATACTAGTGATCCTATCTACCCCTACGAATCACTAGAAGTTCCCCTGTATATATAACATTTCATTTGTTTTGTTCATTTATAGAAAATAAGTGTTTGCACTCATACTTTGGTAGGCGATATGTTAATGCCTTTTACATTTAGTTAAATTTGTAACAAATCAAATATCAAATATTGCTTAATTTGCTAAGTGCCATCCTGGCTTTTACGCATCTATGGTTTTCCAAAACGATTCAATCCGAACCAAGTCGAACACATCCCTTGTTTTCCTATTTTAATCTTTAAAATAAAAGACGTGAATTTGTGTTACTACGTGTTCGTCGTTCGTCCTTAACACGTGCGTATCGCAATTGCACGTTGCACTTCGAAACAAAGCACACTGTTGCTTAAGTGCGTGGAGTTAGTTATTGCGGTATTAACAATCAAGGCGTCGCCGTGGATCAATGTAGTAAGCGTAAGACTACGGATCCCAAGATCCTGGCTTCAAATCCCGACACGGCCGACTGCTTGAAAAATGGTAGGTGAGCATTTTTCACAAAAATTACGCACTCGTTCGGATGAGAGGTTAAATGGAGGTCCCGTGTGTGAGTGTTGTCACGCACGTTAAAGATCCCTACCTTACCTGGAACGGCAACGGTTCGGCAAAATTCTAAATTTCCAGGCAACAAAAAAACTCGCCTCCTGGCCAATGTAGTACCTTCTGGTGGAGCACTGGAAATATAAATACACGGTATTAACAATCAGTGGTCATAAAATTGGTGGCAAAACATTCGCTTGTCGGTATCTTTGAACATTGGTGATATGGTGATATGGCATGGAATGACAATTAACCTATAAAATACAGTTCTAAACTACAGAAGATTCGTTATACATTTGGCGTTACCAGCGTGGTTGAACGTATTGTAAGTAGAAAGTTTTATCATTTAATCTTTCACTGCATGCAACAAACAAAGAATGCAAAATTAAAATAAAATGCGAACATGAATATTAAACCAAGAGGACGAAATAGTGGAAGATAGAAAATTATTTATACATTTTGAATAGGCAGATAATTTAAGTAACTATTGTGCTTCACCTGAGGTCTAACCCTCCAAATTTGTCCGCGATGTGATTTTTGTGTTATCACAAAATAACATACAATTACATTACACGACAATATACTAAAGAACATCTGCAGCATATTCTGCAACTAATTCTTCAAACTATAAGAACTCATTGATCTGTCGTCACTTACAAATGAACGCCCACTTGTATGCTTTTTATGTGCATTTTCTGCATCTTTTAAAAGTAAGTTCATAATCCATATGCGCTCCCATACAAACGAACGCCCATACGCATGCAATTTATGTAATAATTCTACATCTCATGAAAGTAACTTCAAAAGACATATGCGGTCCCATACAAACGAACGCCCATTCGCATGCAATTTATGTAATTATGCTGCATCTCGTAATAGTTACTTGAAGGCTCACATGCGCTCCCATACAAACGAACGTCCATTCGCATGCAATTTATGTATTTATACTGCATTTTCTAAGAGTTACTTGAAAATTCATATGCGGTCCCATAGAAACAAACGTCCATACGCATGTAATTTATGTGATTATGCTGCATCTCAAAATAGTCATTTGAAGGCTCACATGCAATCCCATACAAACCAACGTCCATACGCATGCAATTTATGTACGTCTACTGCATCTTCTAAGAATTCCTTGAAAATTCATGTGCGGTCCCATACAAATGAACGACCATTCGCATGCAATTTATGTACTTATACTTCATCTTCCAAAAGTTCCTTGAAAATTCATGTGCGGTCCCATACAAACGAACGTCCATTCGCGTGCAATTTATGTACTTATACTGCAACTTCTAAGAGTTCCTTGAAAATTCATGTGCGGTCCCATAGAAACAAACGTCCATACGCATGCAATTTATGTAATTATGCTACATTTCGAAATAGTAACTTGACGGCTCACATGCAATCCCATACAAACGAACGTCCATACGAATGCAATTTATGTACCTATAGTGCATCTCGTAAGAGTTCCTTGAGAATTCATGTGCGGTCCCATACAAACGAACGTCCATACGCATGCAATTTATGTAATTATTTTGCAACTCATAAAAGTAACTTGAAATCACATATACGATCCCATACAAACGAACGTCCATTGGCATGCAATTTATGTAATTATTCTACATTTCATGAAAGTAACTTGAAAAGACATATGCGGTCCCATACAAACAAACGCTCATTTGCATGCAATTTATGTAATTATGCTGCATCTCGTAATAGTTACCTGAAGGCTCACATGTGCTCCCATACAAACGAACGTCGATTTGCATGCAATTTATGTACTTTTACAGCATCTTTTAAGAGTTCCTTGAAAATTCATGTGCGGTCCAATACAAAGGAACGTCCATACGCATGCAATTTATGTAATTATTCTGCATCTCAGCAAAGTAATTTGAAAAGTCATATGCGGTCCCATACAAACGAACGTCCATTTGCATGCAATTTGTGTAATTATGCTGCATCTCGTAATAGTCACTTGAAGGCTCACATGCAATCCCATACAAACGAACGTCCATTTTCATGCAATTTATGTATTTATACTGCATTTTTTAAGAGTTACTTGAAAATTCATATGCGGTCCCATAGAAACGAACGTCCATACGCATGCAATTTATGTAATTATGCTGCATCTCAAAGTAGTCACTTGAAGGCTCACATGCAATCTCATACAAACGAACGTCCACACGCATGCAATTTATGTACTTATAGTGCATCTAGTAAGAGTTCCTTGAGAATTCATGTGCGGTCCCATACAAACGAACGTCCACACGCATGCAATTTATGTAATTATTTTGCAAGTCATAAAAATAATTTGAAAAGACATATACGATCCCATACAGACGAACGTCTATATGCATGGAAAGTATGTAATTATTTTGCAACTCATAAAAATAACTTGAAAACACATATACGATCCCATACAAACGAACGTCCATTCGCATGTAATTTATGTAATTAATGTAATTATTCTACATCTCATGAAAGTAACTTGAAAAGACATATGCGGTCCCATACAAACGAACGTCCATACGCATGCAATTTATGTACTTATAGTGCATCTCGTAAGAGTTCCTTGAGAATTCATGTGCGGTCCCATACAAACGAACGTCCATACGCATGCAATTTATGTAATTATTCTGCATCTCAGCAAAGTAGCTTGAAAAGTCATATGCGGTCCCATACAAAGGAACGTCCATTTGCATGCAATTTGTGTAATTATGCTGCATCTCGTAATAGTCACTTAAAGGCTCACATGCGCTCTCATACAAACGAACGTCCATACGCATGCAATTTATGTACTTATAGTGCATCTCGTAAGAGTTCCTTGAGAATTCATGTGCGGTCCCATACAAACGAACGTCCATTCGCATGCAATTTATGTATTTATACTGCATTTTCTAAGAGTTACTTGAAAATTCATATGCGGTCCCACAGAAACGAACGTCCATACGCATGAAATTTATGTAATTATGCTGCATCTCAAAATAGTCACTCGAAGGCTCACATGCAATCCCATACAAACGAACGTCCATACGCAAACAATTTATGTACTTATACTGCATCTTCTAAGAATTCCTTGAAAATTCATATGCGGTCCCATACAAACGAACGTCCATACACATGCAATTTGTGTAGTTATGCTACATCTCGTAATAGTCACTTAAAGGCTCACATGCAATCCAATACAAACGAACGTTCGAATGCATGCAATTTATGTAATTATTTTGCAGCTCATAAACATAACTTGAAAACACGTATACGATACCATACAAACGAACGTCCATTCGCATGCAATTTATATAATTATTCTACATCTCATGAAAGTAACTTGAAAAGACATATGCGGTCCCATACCAACGAACGCCCATTCGCATGCAATTTATGTAATTATGCTGCATCTGGTAATAGTTACCTGAAGGCTCACATGCGCTTTCGTACAAACGAACGTCCATTTGCATGCAATTTATGTACTTTTGCAGCATTTTCTAAGAGTTCCTTGAAAATTCATATGCGGTCTTATAGAAATGAACGTCCATACGCATGAAATTTATGTAATTATGCTGCATCTCAAAATAGTCACTTGCAGGCTCACATACAATTTATGTAATTATTCTGCAACAAAGTAACTTGAAAAGTCATATGTGGGCCCATACAAACGAACGTCCATTTGCATGCAATTTGTGTAATTTATGCTGCATCTCGTAATAGTCACTTGAAGGCTCACATGCGCTCTCATACAAACGAACCTCCATACGCATGCAATTTATGCACTTATTATGCATCTCGTAAAAGTAGCTAGAAGCGACATATGCGGTTCCATACTAACTAACGTCTTTTCACATGCTATTCCTGTAATTATTCCCAACCTAAGTCATTTCAAAGTTTTGGCAATTTCATGCTAAAAAAATATGTCAATTTGTGCACATACTAACGAATATCCGTTTGTATGCTTTCTATATTGGTATTGTGCACTTCAAAACAGTAGTGAGCTTTTATTTTGTGCAATTAATGTGACTATATATAAAAAAGTGTCTATAAAAACATTTGTGGTTGCAAGCTGACAAGTTTCAATTTTGTGCATAATTTGTGTATTAGTTTTTGGGTATTCTGTATAAATCCCAAAATGCTTTAATCCTGTATATCTCCTTACATACTAACAAACGTCCAATTGTAGATGTTTTTATGTAACTGTGGTTCATCATAAATAGATCGTTTAGAAATAGGAATGCAATTAGTGTGATTATTCCTTATCACAAACGCACTTTAGCAAGCCGATACATAGTAATGAACGTCCTATGGTATGAATTGTGTGTGGTTATAGTGAATTACAAAAAGTTTATTTGCAAAAGCTTATACAATTACATACTAACGAATACCAATTTCTTAGCAATATTTCTTAAGGAAAAGATATAACCTAAGAACACATATGTGTTTCCATACTTACAAACGCTTATTTACGTGCAATTTGTGTAATTATTCTGTATTATTATATGGTATTCTATGTGTGTTAGGGTTTCTGCTAGTGTTAGGACTTTCTCGCTTGCTGTATCTAGATAAGTAGATAAGAACTGTAAATTAAATTTTTCTAGATGTTAAAGAAAGATCAGAGTTTGTAAATTAGTAGTAAGCAGTTTAGTTATAATTATACCTTGCTTTATAGACATAACATAAATATTTAGAAGATTTAGAAAGTAATACAATGTAGTTACTTATAAAAGGCGATTTTTCGCGACATAAACTAACATACTTAATTATGTGTGTATGTGTTAAACTTGCGTTTTGGCGATAAAATTTACTGGAGGGGAAATTGTACGGCACCATTCTATCAGATAAACGAACATACCCTGATCTGTACCAGGTTATGCTTGTGTATGTTAAACACTTGACTTTTACTGAGTAGTTATTCAAAGCGAGGTTAGGAAACTACAATACGTTTTCGCGGTGCCGCACAAGTAAATATTTTTTAAATAGTGGGGGGATACTTCAACATACCATACTCGAACAATTCAAGTATGTCGCGAAAAATCGCCTAAAGTTTGTCAACGGTTTACCTTTTATCGTGCAAAGAAATTAAATAATTCCAACGCAAGGTTTTTATGTGTTCTTATCAAAACGTTAGAAGCATGTGAGATAAAGTCGATGAATTTACATTAAATATATGTGATTGTGAATATGATGTCCTTGCGATAAGCGAAATATGGTTATCGGAAGGAATAAAAAACAACAAATTTACATCCTGTGGGTTTTAGGTATGTTGGATGATTCTTCAGCAGTACTATAAAATATATAAACGCATTACATATAATAAAACTATTTTGTATAGGTTTTAATGTTGTATTTTAGTAGTACATTATTGGTGTAATCACCGCCACATTTCCCCCAGCATCCACATTTCCCCACACATCTGGACCAAATAGTTTTCTTCGACTAACCATTTTTCATCTTTCGAGATAAACCTATCTTAAATTTTTCATGTTTCGAGATAAATGAGCATCCTCATTTCCACACACGAGATAAACCTATTTTTAAGATTTTTTTTACCGCTCACATTCTGGACCAAATAGTTTTCTTCGACTAACCATTTTTCATCTTTCGAGATAAACCTATCTTGTTTGGTATCAATTAATATTAGATTTTTCTCAGCTACCCGAATTTCTAAGAATTTTTTAGATAGCATCATCCCCAAGGGAGCTACCCTCATTTTAAATTTTCTTACCTGTAGCGACTTTTGAGCGTTCTTATAAATTTTTTAGTCATGCGATACATCTTGTTAGTCTAAAATTTTATGCAGAATTCGAATCTGTAAACAGATTTGAAATCGGACTACTTCTTGCAAAGTTACACTTTAAGCTCTCAAACCTCTTTAAAAAATTTTGCTCGTATATATTTAACTCCATTTTTTAAAACCTTTTTCGCTATCCAAGATATATGCTTTAACCAAACAGTTAGAGGTAGTAACACAAAAATTAAGCACGCAAATTTAATCTTAATAAATGTAAATGTTGATAATTAAGAAAGCGCATTTTGCTTGTATGAAATCTATGGAATTTCTCCTGTAATGAAAGAAGAATGCATTCGTAATTGAAAATACGTGCTACAACTTTCGCTAGATACCAGCCATGTTAATTAGAAATTTTGTGTATGACATCATTAACAACCTAAATTTCAGAATTAACAAATTGTAATAAACCAGATTAAGTACTGTTCAATAATAATCAGAGGGAAAGTAAATGGGTCTTATTACATATTGAAATCCTAAATTACCTTACGTGACGCGGTAGAAGCATTATAACGCAAATTCCGGAAACTTCCAATGTAGTATTAATTCATTTGTAATTATTTGTAATCCAGCAAATATTTTAAATTCTTAACGATCATGTGAAAAGCTGTTTATAATTTCTTTTCTTGGACTTTCTATTAATTATGTTTGTGCATTTGAAATCGAGATATAATTGTTTGTAGATTACCAATAACACGAGGCGCTGAAAAGTGCGTATTTACGGAAAATACAAACCTCATTTAGTAGTATAATTAACGGATTCAAAACGTATATAACGCGGTGTTATTAGAAACAATTCTATTAGTTTCGCACGCTTTTGTGTTAAAGTACATCGAAATTTTAAACCGTTGTTTCGCGTAGTTATTTTGTGGAAAGTTTTGAAGGAAGATTTAAGGTAAGTTTACATTTTGTTTTTATTAAAGTAGAACTGAATTTATTTCCAAACACCAATTATTATGTATTCTGTTATTGGTTCTTATTTGTATTTTAAAACATTAATTTTTCCAAAGTAATGCGCTGTTTTACAGATATATTTTTTTCAAATTTTAAAGGTATGCTTTTTAGCTAAGATAAATAAAAAAACAATTCTCACAAAATATTTTATTAAAAATTTAATACATTAACAAAAGACCTCAATAGCAATACGTTTTCTTTAGAACAGCTTAAATTATTCAAACAATGGTTTAAACAGTGATTGTACCTATTACCGAATCTTCTTAATTCTTTGAGCCTTGGAAGTGAGAATACACTTTCCATGTTTAAAATGTTGTTTGATAAATATTTTGATAGTAACTGTCTTTTCTGTTCTCCTTTAACATAGATAGTAGCATTGGGTGGCATGACTTCTTTCAGCAAATCGCCTACATTTGTATATCCACTTGTGGACTGTCCATCCCAGCTAAGCCCATGGATTCTTTGCTTTAACCACCAAACTTGCTTTTTGAAATCATCGCTTAGGGTGTTATACTCCACAGCCATGTCCAGTATCTCATGCCATATTACATTATTCGCTACATCCAAAATGGCAATCTCCTTGCAATAGAAATCACTAGTTTTGTATTGATATCCTTGTAAATCGATTATGAAACACATGCTTCCTGCTTCAAATCACAGAGGGAATGGGGTTCTAAGCAAATCTCCTATATATCCAGTTAAGGGACTTTACTCCTCCTTTTATGATTTTTTCATCCAGGTAATTATCTGGATGATACTAAAGCAAGTCTGTTTTCTTAATCCAACTTTTACCATCCCCCAACCACGACACTAATAATTCGCGCCCGTGCTTCCGTTTCCGTAAAACTTTTTCCACTAAGTACGTGTCAGGTGCTGCTGTAAGCTGAATTTCATCTTCGTAAAAAGCACCTAGAATTGGCCGACCTTCCAAATCTTGTAGCAGATAGGTTGTCGGTCTCGTTTGTTGTACTTTAACAATTTTGAATAGTTCTGTACTCCAGTTTGGGTGAAATCCTCGATCGAATACTGCTTTATATTTTGATATACGCACAATGTCTCCAACCTTATACAACTTCTTGTAACTTTTAGAAACGCTGTTAGCGGTGTAAAGTTTTATTCTTTCCGGATGTTCTTCTGCCTCCATAGGTATCATGTTAATAGCCCGATGCGGTGTATTATTGTATTCTTCCATAACCTTAGGC
This sequence comes from Platerodrilus igneus, assembly GCA_036346225.1. Lineage (NCBI taxonomy): Eukaryota > Metazoa > Arthropoda > Insecta > Coleoptera > Lycidae > Platerodrilus > Platerodrilus igneus. The sequence goes on along the minus strand of JARFIW010001175.1, from coordinate 1,611,470 downwards.
AAAATATTCACCCATTTATGACTGCCTTGCAAGTAAAATCTTCTGTACAATTTGTTTTTGATTGTTCTAATCAACCGCTCAACCATGCTAGCTTTGATTGCGGAATACGTAGAGTAATGGTTTATCTTATATTTTTGCATAAGATTTTTAAACCAGCGGTTGTAGTACTCTTTCCCAAAATCCGTTTGTAGATTGATTTTTAAGTTATTTTCTCCTTGTAGCATTTTGTCCAATATTTTTTTCATAGCATTTGTAACTTCTGATCCAGTTTTATTTTTTAAAGGTTCAGCTAAAGCATATTTTGTGAAACAGTCCACTGCTATTATAATATATCTGTACCCATTGTTCACACGCGAGTAAAGCTGCATTTCGCACAAGTCCGATTGGATAAGATCACGTTTCACATGTTTCAGATTTGTATGACGACGCTGAAAATTTTTCTTGCAGGTTTAAATAATTCCTTAACGATGATTTCTTTACTCATTTTGCTTAACACTGTTGCTAAACTAATAGGGTTATCTTTATCCAATTGCACCTTTGACATAAACTGAAGCTTTGGTTTGTAGTATTTGTTTTTATAGCTGCTGGTGACGCCTCGTAAATCGATGCTATTGCAAGACCGAGCTCCTTCTCATTTGTCTCAGAAGTTGCAGTCAAATTAATAAAAACTGTATAAACGTTTTAAAGTCAGATACAAGCTTATCCAATTTTTCATTTACATATTGTTTATTAACTGCATCAGATGTCTCAACTGGTTGAGCAAGCATTGCGATACGCTGGTTTCTTGCATTGAAGGCTTTATCTTTACGTTGTATATCATCAGAACTTTTAGACAGTATGAAAAGGCTTGATTCACGAGCTTGATTACAGATTTCTTATTAACACAATCACTATCGTCTTTAGGATCCATTACATCAACTAGCCTTCTTTTACGAAAACTAATTGTTTCTTCTCCAGACTTGAATACTATAGTGCTTCTCTGATTAACACAATCACTATCTTCTTTCGGGTCTGATGAATTCACTAACCTTCTTTGCTGCATATCGTACCCTCACCATCCAACGTTAGCACAAATCCTCGACCTGGAGGACCGCGCCGAATATCAGCATCTTTACGCTCTAAACGTCCGAAGCGGTCGATAGGCATTTTAAAACTGTGTAATTATTTACTGAGCTCACTGTATTATACCTTCTTCTCTCAACTCTTCTATTATGGACATCATCTCGTTAATGTTTTCCTCGCTTGTATTTCCAGCTCGGTTGGATGCGTTCAACAATCTCAGCCGATCCACAAGTTCATGTACATTATTCCAGTAGACATATTGCACCGGCTTTGAATTTAAACTTTTGTAAAACCGATTAGAAAAGCCTAAACCCGCTCCCTTAGACTGTTTTCTTCTCTTTGGCTGTTTTCTTTCGGGATTCCTCCGAAATTCGGTGAGATATTTTTGCACATATTTGTTAAACTTTTTGTTATTTGTTGGAAATCCGCTTAAATCGTGCACCGCAAATGGGTTAAACTTTCTTCTCAAAATCGACGCAGATTTGATCATTTCAAGTAATTCGGCAAATCTTCATGCAAATTGAAATCGCCATCTTCGGGCTGATGTCTTTGTAAACCAGCAGGTTGTATAAACCCTTCGTACCTGGATATATCACATTATTTAATGTTATATCGCTAGTTTCCGGGTTAATTACCAATACACTTTTCCACAAACTCCATGTATCGGTTTCCACATTATACTTTACTCCATAAATTGATTTGTCAATATTTTCGTCCTCGTCTCTAGCTAACACATCTGCATAGTAAAGATGGAACGGTTCTTCTGGAACGAGTTGTTTAATTTTCTTTATAGGTACGTCCATGTTTTCAACTTTAACCTTTGTTGTAGGTGTGGAATTTTTCGGTGATCGATTGCAACTGGGAAGCGGTTATTTCAAGGGATCAATCAATTGTTTGTGCACCTCTTTGAATTTTTGCTGAGATGTAGCGTCTCCCTTTTGTACGCTACAAACTTTTTCGTACAGCATCCTGCATAAGATGAAGACTGCGTTTATTCGCAATAAAATTGTTAACGTCCGTCATCATGAAACTTTGGATGAGAACTAGCTGTTTTGAATAATGTCAAATATTTATATACTCGTCGAAATTCTTCCGATACCGCCCTTATCCAAATCAAAATCTTTCACAACAGTTATAAAATTATGTTTTGAGTCACCCCAACACTGTAAACACATTTCTTTAAATTTTGGATATGACATGTCACCGCTTATATGATCCGAAAAGATATGGCGAAGGTTTGTGTCATCCTGTTTCCATAATGCGATTACATTGGTGTTATCTCTGAGTCTATGTTTTAAGGCACTAGCGTAAGTTTGACATAGATAGAACGAATCTATCGCTTTATGTCGGCCGAACGAGAAAAACTGAGTGATTTTACTTTGCTCGTTTGCAGGTATATCATCGAAAACCATAATTGAATCTTCTTTGGTATCTCCGGGTTCGATCAAATCATCGTAATTTTCAAACTCATGGTATCCAATTTCTTCTTTTAATGGTGTAAAAACGTTTCTTAACAATTCGTATTTCGGTTGATATAAACTTTTCGAAAATACATAGACATTTTGGAATCTAAGACCGTTCTCGTGCAGGATCAGAGATATTAAAGCGTTAGTCTTCCCACAACTCGATGGTCCCGCGAAGATAGCTCGTATGTTAGACGGGAACAATGGGCCATGTTTACCATCCTTTCTTGCACTAGCAATAGCAAAGTTATCATAATTCTGTATAGGTATTTTAACTTCTTGTATAGCATCACCCGTGTCTCTCACATTTTCCGACCTAGGAGCACCATTCTTCTTTTGACGTTTACGGAGATCTAAATGCCTGCTTAACGTTCTTCTGGGTATACCATATAACCTACTTGCAGAGTTAACACTTATACCCTTTTGTATTTCACTAACTGCTGTCTCTAAAGATTCCTTGGTGTACATCTTTCAAATATAAGTTTAAACTGATTCAAATTGAAAATAATATTCCCTTATATACCAGCATGGGCAGGGGTGTGCACGCGCAGGGGCGCGCATGGGCAGGGGTGTGCACGCGCAGGGGTGCGCATGGGCAGGGGTGTGCACGCGCAGGGGTGCGCATGGGCAGGGGTGTGCACGCGCAGGGGTGCGCATGGGCACAGGTGTGCTTAGGTGTACACCGGAGTACGTGAGAAACTGTCTTGGATCACCAAAAAATCTTATTAATATTAAAACAACATAGATTTTATACAATTTTATTAAAAATATATACAAAATATTTAATTGTGAATAAATCTATTAACAATTTCCGTAAACGGATTATATTCAAACATAGAGTCATGTATAATTAAAGCATAAGCCTTCATCGACGGTTCAAAATTTCTTGAAGTTTCTAATTCCATTCTTACATCAACAGTTGCATCCTTGATGCTTTCAAATTGATGACGACAGTCGATTACAAAGACAGGTGATTCCTTAAACCTGTTGTAGTCCATTAAACATTTATTTGACGATTTGTTCGGATAGTATTTTTCCATAAAAGATGCATAAGACAGGTACGCTGGCAAGTAGTCATTCTGCTCGAAATCCAAATTTAATCGACCTTGAGGGAACATCTGAGAGTTTAAAAACACTTTGACATTGGTTATGTTGGCATTCGTAAAGCTTGTAGCATTTTCTTCTTTCCTGTCGTACTTCCCATTTTGCAGCGCCACTAATATCCACCGAGCCTTCTCTGTTTCGTTCGATACTTTAATTCTCCATACTTGCGACTTTGATTGTGTTAGAGATGGTAATTCGTGTAGTTCCCATTTTCTGAATGCAACCATTATAGATTATTGATTTTGCATTTCCGAAAGCAGCGACGTCTTGGCAAAGTCGCTTAATGTTATATGCGGACCTCCCATGAAATACGTTGTATTTTGAACGTTACTGTATTTCCAATCGACTTGTAGCAATTTACGTCCGACTTGGATCTGATTAAAATCAGCTCTTGAGGCATGTTGACGATAGTTTTCTTGTAATCTTCAAAAACCCAAAATGGTTTTAGTGGTATAGCACAACTAAACCGTCCATCTTGGAATATGGTATCGGGTTTCCACCCGGTATGTGTAATAGATTTTGTTTCTGATTCTTCCATGGATACTAAACCTTTAATAGTTCTTGTAATTCCAGGGATTCGACAGACATCTATTATTTGATTATTACCCAATTTGTATTGAATTTCCTCAAACAGAAAATATGGTGCATTTCTAGTAAACTCGTAAGCTTTAGGGTCTGGTTCTGCTGCTCTAATCGGGTCTACAGTTGTTGACGCTTCCTTAAGCTTTCCGTAGGCTTATAGGTACCCTTATAAATATGAAACTTTCATGGGGTATGTGATGTTATCACTGCTCTGGATTTCAATTGAAATTCGATCGTTGTTTTCTGCATTCAATGTAAAGGGAAGATATGTATAATAATCTTCCTTTATTATGGTTTCGTCTAATTTATAACCTCCAAACACATCCAATTTGGGCACGTCCTCATATTTAAGCCTTCCAAGTTTAACGTTTTCATCACCGTGGAGATCTAAGCTGCGTTTACTTCTGTTTCCCATTATTTATAACTTTTAATCCCAAAGATTTTAAGAAACATATTTCTTCTGCTGTAAGTCTCTCGACAACTTGACGCTTTGACGCCGTATTCACTTCTAATCGTCTGGGGGTGTTGTAGCGTGCTTTATATACAAAATCGATAAGCATTTTCAACTACTTTTTATTTCCAGTCTTACACAGGTGTATGTTTCCGGGGAAAAGTTTACCAATTCACCCAAATGATCGACTAGTCTGATTGTAATATTATCAATTTCTGTCACGCTCATTGGATAATATATAACGTGGTTAGGTTCCTTTTCCAGATTATACCCGGGTGGTACAGATAGACTGAATTCAAATATGCTGTGGGTAAGAAAATTGTTTCTGAACGATCCGCTGGTGATATTGGTTTCCACAAAAATGTTTGAGACCGATATTATGTTCACTTGCTGATTAGCGATATGTACGGTATCTGCAGCCAATTTGCGGTTGGTAAACCCCAAGATGCTTCCAATATTGTTTTTACGGTTTGCCCCAAAATCAATGTATTATTGTTGGCACTCAGTTTAAAATATTTTTCAATGTTCTCGTTGATGTCCGGCTTCTGACTGAACCATTTTTTAAAGACGTCCTGTATATATGCATTTATTTCTTCTAATTCGTATGATCCAGGTTCAATGGTTATTCTGCGATGCTCTGGATCGTTAAAGTATAAGTTATTGTTTCCTGGATGTATGTTTTGCACAGTGTTACAAGTGTACAGTCCCACTAGACCCAAAGCATATTCACCGTCCTGTTTCAATTTAATTGGTGGGTAAATGGATCCTGTCGATATGACATTACCATACCCGAACACGCTCACTGTTTTAGCCATTGTCACTAAGAAACTTTAACACTAAATGTCCACAATTGTATGTGTTGTAAGTCTGCTCCGTTACACTGTTGTAGTAAATTTTACAACCTCGAAAATATCTCTTTACTTCTTCCGGCGGTCTCAAGTCTCCAAACGAATCGTAGTAATACACACTATTTCCGCGTTTTCGGTACCCCACCCAATGTGTACCCGAACCTTTGGTGGTATCCAAATTAATCACACCGATTCGTTGACACGCGGTCTAATCTTCTGTAACTGATCTCTAGAAAAGACGTTGCGAAAATGAGGGATGTTAGATGCGTGTTTCCTTATATCTACATCGGTGAGAGCTCTTCGAGGTAACTTGCTTAGTTTTTGATACTTTTACAAATACCACGCCCCTGTTTGTATGGTTTCAAGAATAATGCTGTGCCTTTTTGTATGGTTTTAGAAACATTCCATTTCCTTTTTTCCCAACAGTAATGGCTTCCATAGATCTGTTGTGTCGTTCGCTCTCCTTAAGCTGTTCGTTGGCTGTCTTGACATCATTTACTGCTTTAGCTATCCCTGCAGCACCACCTGTTAGTGCTCCTAGGGCACTTAGTCCAGCGAATATCGGAATCAATGGCAGAAAACCTCCTTTCTGTGGAACGGGTATAATACGTGGGACTTTAATTTTGCTTTTCCCACCGGCTCCTTTTATGATTTTTTTACCAATTAGAATACCAACATCTAACAGCTTTTTCAAGTTGTCGGAACCAACTCGGTCTATTGCGGATCGTATTTTCTTCAAAATCCACCTTTAAAACTTATTTTCTTCTTTAAACCCATACTCATTTTCTCTTCGCTTTCATAGCGTTTGTCACAAACCAAGCTGCGGCTTTTCCCCAAACTTTGCGTTTTAGACTTAACTCTCCCCAGGCTTCTTCTTCTAAAATTTTATCTGCTCGGTGTCTGGCTGGAAGATCGTCGGGGTACTTGGAGTATGCAATGTCGTGGTCTTTACACAATTTATCTAATTCGTTTATTCCAGGATCACCTCTTGCTAAGCGTTCATCCAACTTTGTACCAGGACCGCAGTACTGATAACCTGGAATATGCAGCTCAAACGGTAACCTGTTTATAGCGCTGTTGATTAAACCCTCTCCAGAACAGATAATCATGTGTTTACTCAAAAATCTCAAACTATACTAAATAAATAAACAACAACGAGTCTATTTATACTTTTTCAAAAAATTTACAATATATTTACAATAACAATACATTTACATCCACGTCTCTTGGGCTGTCTTTTATAAAATACTCTTTCTAGTTATCACCATAACCAGAATCTTCAGATTCCGACAAATTTAAACGTCTAAACATTTCCACTAATGTTCTTGTACGTATCACGTCTTGCACAAATATATCCGGAAAACATATAACCAGCTCCAACGCATTTAGTGCGCTCTGATTCAATTCGTTGTAGAATAAAATATTACCAATTCGAACTTCACCTTCAATCAAGATTTTAATTCGTTTCTCCCCCTTCAGTCAGAGTATTAAACCGATCGCAATCATTTAAATTAGAATTAGCAACAAACCCTACTAATTCGCTGTATAATGCTGGGAAGTCACGACTTTTCAGCTGCTTAAGTTGATACTCAAACAGCTCTCGCATATGGAATAGTTTACGGCACTCCAATTCGTTTATAACTATCGAGCTATTACCCATTATTATTTTTAACTGGAACGTTTCGTCCTCAGTTGATCCAGACACTGGTGACAGAGTGATAAAGAACGGAGCTCCTAGTTGCATGTGTAGATCTTCCATTTCGGGTGCACCATTTAATCGAGTGTTTAGTACGTCACGAGAAAATACGTTGATTTGAAATTGCACTTGAAAATTTGTAAATGCCAACCAATTTTCGTATGTCAATTCCAGAACATGGTTGTCACAATATTTCTTGCTACACACCAATCGTAATACGGGTTTTATTCTCTGGTTTATAACAAACCCAATTTCCACATTATGAGGGTGTTCACCCAATTCACTTAAACTATACGTAAACTTATTAATCAGATTTTCGGTATACGAAACTTGTGCATCATTAACATCTACAGACTCCATTGCTTTGCACTGATTTCACCGAGATGACTGAGAAGGAATCCTGTGCGGCTCGTCCTTTTAAATGTTTAAGAATTGTTGTTGCGCATGCGTAAATTGTACTCAGGTGACTTAGAATGATAAATATTCGAATTATATTAACATTTTTATTTATAAATTTACCATAAAATACACATACAAAACTTTTACAATTATAATTTTTCTATATAGCTCAAAAAGCATTCCATAAAGTCTCTCAATTAATTTAATTCTTCAAATTTATCCAATAATTCATGGTAATTTATTTGATTCCGGTCGAATTGATCACAAACAGTCCATGCTTGTTGCAACTTTATCCACCTGGAGTCGTCATAACATGATCCGACATCATCACCATAAATATAACCACGTTCGATATTAATCCTAGCATCACTCAAACTCCGCTGAAACATTACTATACCGTCTTTAATGGATATCATTGTATCTACTTTTATGCTGTATTTTGTACTGAACATAGAGGAATCGTGCTCGTATTTTATACGATTTGAGCTGTCCTTGTTACCGAAATCACCCAAACTTTCTAAGGTTTATTGTGAAAGGTGACCTTTGCCTTCTTCATTAATGTTTTCTTTTAAAAAAATTCGAGGCTCGAAATGTCTGTAAACAATTAGAGTAGAAGTGAAAGTTAAAGTGATACATCCTATAATTATAGTTGTAGTGCGTAAGCAAGAAGCAAATTAATTTTTACCGACGTGATTAGACTAGTTTGGAATGTTACTCAAGGTTAAACGACGCTGGGTTTTTTCTAATTTAAAAGTGAACTACCTAATTGATTTTACCGATGTGAATAGACTGGTTTGAAATGTTACTCAAGGTTAAACGACGCTGGGTTTCACCTAATTTAAAAGTAAACTAGCTAATTATACCAATTATGTATAAAAGCATGGTACGAGGCGATATAAATTCAGTTTCTGCTTAGTCTTTGACTAGTTACAACGGTTAAAGAGCTTTGACCAGTTTTAATTTTCTTATAGAAAAATGTCTTCATTTGTGTGCAACGTCTGTGGGGGTGGCTTTTCCAGAAACGATCATTTAAAACGACATCTTCTCCAGCAGCATGACGTAGCATCGAAATCCACCGGTCTTTTTGTTTGCGATGTGTGCCCGGCATCCTTCTCGCGGAAGGACAGCCTATAACGTCACAAGGATGCCAAGCATGGTGCAGTGGTACCAGTTGCAGGCCCATCCGGGGTCAAACGACCTGCTGCGTCGACGGTTGAGGGACCTGCCCCCAAGAAGTCGCGAAGATGCGAAGAGTGTGATGTGGACGTCAGCAACTTGGCAGCCCACCAGCGCTCCAACACTCACAAGACTGCTGCTAGCTGTGTCCTGGATGGAGGCGTAGAGGTTGTAGCTACCGCTTTTAAAACAAGAGTAGCTACATACAGAATTAAAAATGCTAATACTAGTGGTATGTATACTTTTAAAACATTGAATGAGTGTTTAACCTAGTTATTTCTAGACATCTCAGAATTTTTGCGTCAGCAGAAAGAGAGGTTCATCGCATTAGTTGGTGAGAAATTAAAAGATCACTTATCCCTCAAGGTTAACTTGGAGGTGTTTGGTGGCTACACCAAGATGGACAGTGTAGAGGATGTTAAATCTTTCAACACTCGAAATGTTGTGGTCACCTCCTCCAGTAACCTAGGGGAGATCTACAATTCCTTTATGGAGGTAATGTAGGCAAAGTCTGAGGAGTTCCAGGAGCGTGATTCTGGTTAGTTACTACAATTATTGATTTTTTCTAATTTGTAAGTTTTAGGATGGAGTCTGAAACAGGCGTTGTACTTGGAGATTAATGTAAACAAGTACAACCCTTTGCGTGGGTCTTCGTACATCGAGCTCCCCAAATGGGTTCGAAACACCAGAGCTGTTATTAATATACAAAATGACGACAACGCATGCTTTGCCTGGTGCGTGATAGCTGCGCTCTACCCCGGTGCTCACGATCCGCAAAGGGTCGGTAGCTACCCCCATTACAGCACCATTCTCAATTTGACAGGACTGCAGTTCCCAATGCTCATAAAGGACATACCCCGGTTCGAGGAGCAGAATGCTATAAGCATTAATGTTTTTGGTATAGAAGGCAAGTCGATTATGGGACCGCTTCACTTTACAGCACGCAAGAGGGATCGGCACGTAAATTTGTTATATGCTCAGAAAGGCGGAAAGGAGCATTTTTGTTTGATCAACAATTTAAGCGGATTGGTTAAAACTCAGCTATCTGCCCACGCAGGACTCAAACTGTTATGCGATGGATGCCTGATATATTTTCGTTCGGCGGAGGAGTTACACCAACATACAGAGCATGAATGCAACCATATTGTGACTACAATGCCGACTGCAGCTAAATGTGTGCTGGTATTTGTTAATATTCACAAACAAATGACTGTACCGTTTGTGATATACGCTGATTTCGAGTCGGTGCTAAAACCTATTAGTACTGCTACTCCAGATACATCTTCTTCGTTCACGAATAGCATCCAGGAACAAAAGCCGTACAGCTTCGCATACTACATAAAATGTTCATACGATGACTCGTTTAACAAGTTTGAGCTGTACAGGGGGCCTGAAGCTGCCAAAGTGTTTATGCAGAAGTTGGAAGAAGAAGCTCGACGACTGGGTGAGATTTTAAAAACAAACACCCCATGCTTCCAATGGAACCCCTAGATGAGTTGTTGTTTCATATGACAGTGGATTGCGGAATTTGTAAAAGCCTCTTGGGAGTGAAAGAGTTAGGGATCACGACCACTTGACTGGTCGCTTTCGCTCCGCTGCACACCCGCAGTGCAATATAAAGTACAGGGTACCTCATTTCATCCCTGTTGTATTTCACAATTTAAGCGGGTACGATAGCCATTTTATTGTGAAGGAGTTGGGGTATGATAAAGAGAGGATCACTGTAATCCCTAATAATAAGGAGCGCTTCGTATCGTTCACTAAAATGTGAGGTTATATGGTGAACAACCAGAGGAGTGTGATGGCGAGCCTGAAGAATCTGACAATACAGCGGTACAGCTCAGGTTTATAGACTCGTTAAGATTCATGGCCTCATCGTTGGACAAGTTGAGTCAGAATCTTGATACTACTCAGTTTGTGGAAACTCGCAAATACTACCCCGATGAGCAAGAGTTTGGGTTGTTGACGCGGAAAGGCGTTTTCCATACAACTATATCACCGATGCTGTAGTACTGAACGAGACATCATTACCACCGAAAGAAACCTTTTAATAATTTAACATCTACGGATATCAGCGATGTGGACTACGAGCACGCACGGAAGGTGTGGAATACGTTTGGCATTTGCACGCTTGGGGAGTATAGCGATTTATACCTGAAAACTGATGTGCTACTACTTGCAGATATTTTTGAAAACTTCCGCTCTGTATGCAAGCAGACGTATGATCTGGATCCATGCCAGTACCTGACAGCTCCAAGTTTGAGCTGGGATGCGATGCTTAAGCATACTGGTGTAAAACTGGAGCTGTTGATGGATATTAGCATGCATAATTTTATTAAGGCTGGAATCAGGGGAGGCTTGACTCAATGCAGCCAACGATATGCTAGAGCGAATAATAGGTATATGGAGAATTACAACCCTGACGAGCCATCCAAGTACCTAGCATATCTGGATGCTAATAATCTTTATGGGTGGGCAATGAGACAGCACCTGCCCATTGGTGATTTTAGATGGATGGATGCTAAAAAGATTGCTCTCCTGAAAGAACTAATTTTGAATATACCTGAAACCAACGAGAAAGGTTATATTCTAGAAGTTGATCTGGAGTACCCCAAACATCTACACCATTCCCACAACGATCTACCCTTCTGTCCTGAAAACATGGTACCTCCATCACCCAAATCAAAGACACCTAAATTGTTAGCAACTCTGTCGGAAAAGAAAAACTATATTATTCATTATCGGAATTTGCAACAGTGTATGCGATACGATCTAAAACTAAAAGCAATCCACCGGGTTTTAGAGTTTACTCAGTCTCCATGGTTGAAGGCGTATATCGACCTTAACACCGGGTTGAGGATGTCGGCGAAAAACGCATTTGAGAAAGACTTTATAAATTAATGAATAATGCGGTGTTCGGGAAGACTATGGAGAACGTGGACAAACTTGTAGATGTGAAAATCGTGACCCGGTGGGATGCTTCTGGTAAATGGTTGTGCGCGAACAAGCTAATTGCTCGACCTAACTTTAACAGTTGCTTCGTGTTGGGGGAAAATCTGGCGATTATACAGATGAATCGTGTAAAAGTGAAGTACGACAAGCCGATTTATGCAGGATTGTCAATTTTAGATCTATCCAAAACGCTAATGTACGACTTTCACTACAGTACCATGGTTCCTCTGTATGGTCCCAGATTGTCTCTGCTTTATACAGATACAGACTCCTTAGTGTATAGTGTGCAAACTGAAGACTTGTATAGTGACATTATTGCAAACATTGAGCATTTTGATACAAGTGATTACCCTCCAAACAATAAGTACAATATACCGCGTGTGAACAAAAAAGTTGTGGGGAAATTTAAAGACGAGTTTTGTGGCGATTTGGTGTTGGAATTTGTAGGTAGTAGGGCTAAGTCCTACTGCATAGTGAGTGAGAAAGACATTGTTAAAAAAATTAAGGGTGTTAGTCGTAGTGTGGTGGCGGGGATTAGTGTAGATAGCTTTAGGGGGGTGGTGGTTAACAATGATGATGCCCTCATGAATACGATGGTATCAATCCGGAGTAAGAAACACCAACTTTATACACAGCTTATTAATAAAATCAGTTTATCGGGCGCAGATGACAAGCGTTACGTCATCCCCGGAAGCATATCAACCTACGCATAGGGGGCATAAGGATATAAGATAGTTGTTTATATTTGTATATATTTTATTGTATATATATAGTATGTAAGTTAGTTATAAGACATACCTACCATCCCCATCCTTAAAATTTCCTTCGTTCCGGCGATATGTGTTTACCTCCACGTGGTCTCGCCGGACGGTAAAACATATTGTTAGATTAACAACAATATGTCTTATTGACTGAAAACACGTTTCCTCTTTTTTACATTAATCTCTTTTTATTACAGGTCTATTTAAACAACACATTAATCTCTTTTTTGTTACAGGTTAAACTACTTGGATTCGGCTACACACAGGAAATAATGTTATACTTTGTAAAAATTGTATTCTATAAGTTTATTAAACTGTAAATTGGATAAAATAAATTATTAAAATTTTGCGTGCTTAATTTTGTGTTACTACCTCTAAGTGTTTGGTTAAAGCATATATCTTGGATAGCGAAAAAGGTTTTAAAAAATGGAGTTAAATATATACGAGCAAAATTTTTTAAAAAGGTTTGAGAGCTTAAAGTGTAACTTTGCAAGAAGTAGTCCGATTTCAAATCTGTTTACAGATTCGAATTCTGCATAAAATTTTAGACTAACAAGATGTATCGCATGACTAAAAAATTTATAAGAACGCTCAAAAGTCGCTACAGGTAAGAAATTTTAAAATGAGGGTAGCTCCCTTGGGGATGATGCTATCTAAAAAATTCTTAGAAATTCGGGTAGCTGAGAAAAATCTAATATTAATTGATACCAAACAAGATAGGTTTATCTCGAAAGATGAAAAATGGTTAGTCGAAGAAAACTATTTGGTCCAGAATGTGAGCGGTAAAAAAAATCTTAAAAATAGGTTTATTTCGTGTGTGGAAATGAGGATGCTCATTTATCTCGAAACATGAAAAATTTAAGATAGGTTTATCTCAAAAGATGAAAAATGGTTAGTCGAAGAAAACTATTTGGTCCAGATGTGTGGGGAAATGTGGATGCTGGGGGAAATGTGGCGGTGATTACACCAATAATGTACTACTTATTTTTTTAAGTACCGTAAAACTGCGCAACTATGGTCCTAGAGCGCAACTTTTTTTTCTAGATTGACATTGCGACGATTATACACGTGAGTGAAGATCAACTGAAAGAATTCATCCGCACGACCGAAGACCGAATTGCAGCAATCAACTTTTGTAGAAAACAAACTCGAACCGTACGTTTCAATGCCAAAAACAGAAGTTTGAATTTAATTGAAAAACTAAAAAAAAGGCCAAATACATAATGTAAAAGTCAGCAGTGCGCATGAAAAGTAATTAAATCACACGAAGGACAAGAGAATGCTGTTAAAAAAAAGGCCGCCTTTTTCAAGAACACAGAAAAATCAATATTGGCTGGCTCCTCGACGGAGTTTCCGTTAGACAAAGGAAAGAAGGTGGAAGCCGAGAAGTCACGATGGCCAAAACTGCAAAAAGCCTAAGCCTAAGCAGACTAAGCCATAGGTTAAACTTGCAGCACAAGGAAAACAGATGATAAGAAAGCGAAAGAATCTTTGCGAATCGCCAAACATAGCTAAATGGTTCGACATCGATTGTTGATCACTCGGAACAGAATGCTGATGATTCGAAAATTGATGTTAATAATTTGACCGCCAATTTTGATAAGATCCATAATGTTGATGCTTACTTAAATTTAAGTGAATTTTTTAGTTTTTGCTCTTTACCTCTGGCTGTCGAAACTGATGATACTTATCAAGATGATGTTGGCAGTAATAATGAACCAACCGAAACTCGGCCTGCTCAACCAAGCACAGTTCAAAACTCACTCACAAAGTTAATGATACATCGAGGTCAGATTTTCGACACTTGACGCACGAATTTTTGATGATAGGGAGTTTAACTTTGTCTTCATTAATAGTTGAAATTGGAATTATTGGTTCCAATGGTATGCCTGAAGTCGTTGTGGATGGTGGATTGAAGGATGCCCTAAGTGACTATTGGGATACATTCTATAACAAATTTTGCAATGGAACAAATTGCAAAATTCCTGAGGTAAACCACTGCGTGAGAGAGAATAAAGGTCAGGCAATTGCTAAAATTTTGTTGGTTGGTTATAAACAAACTCGATATTTTCCCAATAAACTACCACGCCCTTTCGTTCATTATGCTTTTTTTGGGAACTATAGCGGCGAGTTGTTGGTTTCATACTTTCTTTATATTTGTTACATTCCAAATTTGGTAATGTACATTGTTAATTAAGTAAATAAATTCCCGCGAATATTTTTAAATAAACTAGTCAATTTGCGTTGCCCCCGAGTCGCGCCTGCGCAAAGTGAATGGCACAAGTGCGCGCGGTGGGATACGACGTCATTTAACTACGAGATCTGAAGCCGAGAACATCTACCTGTGTCGTGTGTCTGTTTTTTCTATTTTTTAGGGTGTAAGTTTTCGTATCTTATCTTGCCTTATCGTTCCCTATACCTGGTTGTTCCTTCTCGTCCCACCTACGAACGAGCAATAGAGGATGGACGGATAAATTTGGACTCAGCAAATGGCGTGGTGGACCCAACTGTAAGGTGCGATTTAAGTGAGTACATTGCTTTTATTTATAGTGTAAAAGTAAATTTGATCATTGTATCACTTTTAAACGTGTTTTGTATTTGATATATTTGCCGCGTAATCATGTTATATTAAACGATTGCGCAATAATATAAAACGCGGGAACCGTAACATATTTCCATGTATGACGCAAACTTTTAAAAAATGCTCTTAATAACTTTGATGATGTTGGTAGTGAGAAATTGATAGAGGTCATGTGCAATGTTGAGTGTAAATCAATAGGTAATAAAACAAATATACGTTTTGTATTGCATGATCTTGCGCACACTGAATTTATACAAAAATTCATGTTTATTTTAAAATGTTTTCAAAAAATACTTAACCAAAATCTTATGACTGGAGATGCGTTGGAAGGCATTTATAAAGATAGTATAATCAGCGCCAAAAAAATTACTGATATGTTAATCGTACTGGATGGGACAATGTCTTCTGAAAAAAGAAAAACTTTAAATTTTGTTACGCGTTTTTTGAGAAAAGCAGATTGTCTTCTACTCGCGCGCTTTCTAAGGATTGTTACAGGGGCCAACATAATTACCTGTAGAAACATTATGGTAGAATTTAATGATCTTCGTGGGATAGTACGCTGTCCCACATCTTACACATGCAATAACATTTTAGTTGTTCCGACAACTTATGACTCCTTCGGGAAATTTAAATTTGAACTATCAAACGTTCAAAATTCAAATATGTGGTCGATGGGCATTGTATAGTCAGTATGGATATAAGAACAACACTTTTTGTGAAAAATGTCAAAAAATTGTCATTGAAATAATGCACTAGTTTGTAAGGTAAACAACCCGAAATGTTTTATGTGCTCTTTAAAGTCTCCATTGTAGAAAACTACAATTTTGTTTTGTGTAGAATCTTTATCTGTTTTTGTTTGTGTGCAATGCTATATACTTGTAAGAAAAATTTGTTTTATTTTTGTTTAGTATTTACTTCACAGTTACTTATAAGACATTTACAACATTAAATGTTTTGTACTATACATATGCATTATTTCCACCTTTAGGTACGTATCACCACCACACAGGAGTCAACTCATCATTCACATTGCAGAAGCTGTTTTCTGCATTTTGTAACAAAAACTTTTGTTATATTAAAATCTTTAAAGAAAAAACATTTCTAGCCATTGTTATTCTACAGCATACGAAATTGTCATTTAGCGTGAAATCGTTAAATAGTTTAATTTACTATAAGGAAGAACACCTCTTCCCTTTTTTTACATTATCTTCACCTATATAAAGCATTTAATAGTGACTCCTACGCTTTTGATATCTGCAAATATCCTGAACGTAACTTGTGTTGCATAAGCTACAGGCATTCTTAAGCCCACTTGTGCAATTGCTGGACAGACACAACGCCTGCGCGTAAGGTGACGCTACAGGTAGGGTGTTGGCTGGTTGACAGCAAGACGAGCGAGAGCGCGGCCATCTTGCAAGCAACAACGAGCAGGTACGATTCGTTTTTAAGGTGCGGAGTTTTCCAAGCTCCAAGTGGGACATTAGGATTGCCCTACTATCGAAGAGGGTGTAAAGGTTGTGGGGGGGGGCTTTGCAAAGAAGCTCTTGTAAAGCCGCCCCGGACAATGAATAAGAGAATGTAACAACACGTGCTGGTGTGAAGTCCGTTAATGGTGAGATTGTGTAACTAATAGATGCTTTAATTTCCTTAGGACATCTAAGTAGACACATCTAAGTATGCTCATCTAAAGAATAAAAATTTTAAGAAAGCACGTTTGAGAATGGTAGAATTGAGAATTCAAGTGGTTTGTATGTCGAGCAGAATTCTATGTAATGTTATTGGAACGTAATTATGTATTGTGGAATCACTCGTTTTGAAGCTGTCTGTGTGGCTGTTCATGTAAGAATGCTGTATCTAGCAAATGCCAACTTCGTACCTTTTTAAAACTTCAATAAGATGGAGAATAATGTTGTTTTGGTTGGTCTAGAGTGTTTTGCAGCATCACCATCAAGCAGTTAAAACAAAACCATCCAGGTACTTATAAAACTATATATTGAGTGAATTAATTTTATGTATTAATTACGGTCAAAGCTTGGTGTTGGAGAAACAATGGGACAATTTACACTAAGCGTGAAACCCCAGATTATTTCCTTAGAGCAAGTGGACTGTGACTTGACGGTAGTGTTGCGATAAAATACTCTTAGCGGTAAATCAAACAATGATCATGCACTTACCTTAATGTTCATACTGTTGGCTTCTACGGAAGTGGTTAACAGCATTCAAACCAGAACAAATCTCCGCTGACGGATTATGTAGAAGCGCAGTAGCACACACATTCACCAAAAAATGTATATTGTTTTAATACATGACCGCACGGGCCGAATGCTTCGAAACGAGTGTACAAAACCAGTGCTAGATAAGACCGTCTGGTTTATCGCAAAACAAAACCTTGACTGTTTAAAATAAACAACATTGAAATTAAGAGTGGAGTTCTAACCCAATTTTGAACACTTGGATTTAACGTTTTCCAAATTATAAGAAACTTTTGTTAAACGAATGTTAATGTTAAATTTTTTTGCAAGATATGTTTATGCTTAAATCCCAAATAAAAATCAGTTAGAGAATTATATCCTAGTAACCTAATAGGTCAAATACCTTTTTGTTCAGAACTAAATTTTTTTGACATAAGAGAAATTTTTGAACTTTTAGAATAATTAATTTAAAGTTGTTATTCAAAGCACGTAAGGAATGCACATGCTAATTGAGAAAAATAAGTATAAAGTTCACTTTTAATTGAAAGATGTTTAACTACAATATGCCATACGATGAGTAGAATATCAATGCTGCTTCTAACATATGACGAACTAACTTTCTTTAATTTCATATAATGTTTGAGCCATATGAACTTTTTGTATAATAAATTCGTTAGAGAAATTTTGTAAGCCAGAACAGATATGTTTTATGGATGTTTAAGAACCTGACTGTACTAAAGAATTTAATAGTGTTAAGATCTCTCTATGTAGAGGAAAAAATTCAGAGATTTTTGAAACTTATTTTATATTGATTATCAGATTTTTTATATATAATTTTTGCAACAAAGAGAATTACATTTAGATTATACTTTGGTTTAAAACTGTCGTCTTTTTATTTCACTAATTGAAATTAATAATATCCAAATTAGATAAACAAAATTTTGAATGTGGAACTTAGAAAAAACTTGATACAGCATTAGGTAATAGAAACAGAGTAAGTAATTTTCATTAGAGTATATTTTCAAGGTAAGGTGTTGTTGAGATTTTGAATTCGGGACAGTCGATCTATAAAGACCGAAATATTTTGTTGTCGTAAGACACAAACAGTGTCTTATATTTTATATTTTTGTGTGACATTTTCTTGCAGGTCCGACCTCGCAGAAGCTGAAGCAGAGGTTCAAGAGATTTCCAGAGGTATTGCTTATTTTAATTTGTATGCTATTTGATAGTCATTATATCCTATAGGTTTCTGCGTCTTCCTGTAGGATACTTTTGTTTTATTTATTGTCCATATAGATGCAGTGGCGCTCATTTCCCTTTTTTTAGTTCCCGTTTGTAGTCGAGGCCACCCTATATCCACGCCCAATCTCATTGCTCACCCTTGGGGTAATTCCCAGACTAAGCCGCGAATATAGTAAAGCACGTGGGTCCACCGAGGTTTTGTTCACTAATTGACTCACTTCCCAGTAAAGAAAAAAAAAGTTTCAATTTTATTATTACAGGGTACACATAGTCCACATCATGGATCGTTTTTATTGAAAGCTCTAAGTAAATTGCAGTTTTGCGGATAGCGTGTGCTTGAAAAATGATAACATATGATATCTGGAAAAGCTGTCTTCAGATTTTTCATTACTTTTAATTTTGATTGTTTTTGAAAGATTGGCAAAAAGTGGCATAAACCATGATGCACTATCTGATTAACATACAAAACAATATACTGTACCCTATTTCTTTATTGTTGGTAGTACATAATCAGAAACCTTATTAAATTACTAATTCAAAATATATACTAAGCACAGAGTTTTTGTGTAACATAAAATCTAGTTCATTTCGGCGTTTATTTACGAACATCATGTAGTTAATTTGTTTTGCAAAAGTTTGTGTTTAAGTAAACATTTTTAAATTAGTAAGTAATCAAAAAATGTAAAATATGGAAGAATTGTTGTTGTTTTGAGCAAAATTGGTACACCTTGCTTCAATAAATTTTAGAATATGTAGTATTTACTATTTATTGTAGCGGGCTACTATTAACGCGTTTCACTAATTTAAAACAAGTAGTAATACAAGTCTTTATTACTTACTATTCATAAGTCCAATTAACAGTATATGTCTTATTTATAAATGTTTTTAGTCCAATTAACAATGAAGCACTATCACACTAATGCTATTTACAAGCACTAATATCTTCTTAAACTAAATTCTTAACCATAGGTCTATTAACAACACTAACACTACTATTTATTCATTACACTTTTGTCTATTTATGTATTTTACAAGTTGTCAACACAATATACACTTTCACATAATACTAATTTATATTTATTCTTGGACTTCTAAAAGCTTAACTATTTAACTTTACACGATATAATTTATATTCGACATTCTGATATAGACTAACTTTAGCATTTATCAGCGGTCTTATATATACCCTGAATTAAAAGGATGATTCATACTCCAGTATATGCTAAAAATTCTTGGCTTCTTTAGCATATACATTGGTTATGGTGCTTGTGTGTTTGAAGGGTTGCCTAATAGTAGCTCGTAACACTGCCCCCTCTTTAAAACCGTTACGTCTTGTAACGGTAAATACATTTTAACGCCAATTCGATGAACTGAATGACGGTATCGGCAGCTATCTCCTCTGGTGCATACACCACGTTGTTGGAAATAACAATCAACACTCTCTTCTTGGTCTTGGTAGGCAACCGGTCGATAACAACAAACAAGGTACTGGATGATGGTTCCCTGGAAAACTACTTTTAGCATATTTCGGACTATCATCCAATCCCAGCGATCCAGTCTACAGCCGAGCTTGGGCACCGCTAGCCTCGTTACTTCATTTTCCATCATCTGAACTTTAAGATTCAGCAAAGCCTCCCATAGATGTCCATAACTAGGTCTCTGCCATGAGGAATTTTTGGTGACTAGATAGTAAACATAACGATTTGTATCCTGAAGAACCAAAGCTTTTGCTACAGTTGGCTGCTGTTGTACTAATTCATCCACACATCCAAACTTTTTCTTGAAAACAACAGCAATTTCTCTTGACATTTCCAAATCTTGAGCTACGGAATGTGTAAGAGTGCTCTAAACAGATTTTGCTGTTTTCAACAACAACGCAAATCTCGCTTTAGCGTAACCACCATACGCCGCCATAAAACTCTCAAAATCTACATTTGGCTCATGATTAATAACTCGTCGAACACCATTCTCATTATTCAAGCCTTCCTGGTTGTTGCCAGCATAGATGTTAAACGGTCAAAGTGTACCACTATCGGTTTACCACGCGAAAATTTTCTGATCCGGTACACGTCAAACCTTTTTTGTATTCAGGCGTCGACTTTGCTGGTCTCTTTTCTATTACTGTGTCAAAGTTCTGCCTTTTACCCTCAGTGTAGAAAAGAGAATTCTTCTTTTTTCTTTTGTTTGTTGTAGATCCTTTTTTCTTTTTTCGCTTGGTCATTTCGCCCCCCCCCCCTCTTTATAATTATATTTTCTTTAAAATGCCTTGCATTTTGGTGGGGGGTATGTTTCGTTTATAGTGTAAATAATTAAAGCTATATCCATTTTACATTGAGTTTGTTGATTATTTACGTCCGCCTCGGGATATTTAAATTTGTTAAAGTAAAATTTCCATGTGTTTACTTCATGCACACGCCAACCAGTGCCGTGAGTGATAAAACTCTGCATGTTATTTCGCATGTGCAAGAACAGTATTGACTAGAAAATCTACGAAGCTCAGTAGAGAATCGATTAGTCGTTCGAAGAGTCCGCATCGCTATTTGACACGTTCTACATAGAAAAAATTATGAACCGCTTTTCGTTAGAACCGCTATTGAAATAAATGTGCTTCGCTTCACCCGCAAAAGGGAGAGTAGATGTTACATCGTTTTTTCGTTGGCACGGCTGCATAAATCACCAGGTGAGTGCTTTTAGTAAACGTTTGATTTGGTTAAAAACATTAATTATTTGTTGTTTGTTAAACTATTACTTAAATTTTATATACAGTCCACTTTTCTCTCCTATCATTTGCTATTGCTTCAATTAGTTTACAGACAGTATCCTTCAAGCGTTTTTAGGTATTCATTTGTATACGGTTGTTAACACTTTATTACTACATTTGACGTCATCCTATAGTTAAATCGAATAAACTATACTTCGGATCCTGAATAATTTTCTAGCTGTATTAATTTTAAAACTTAAGAAATACGCTCTTGCGAAGCCTTGCTTTATTCTATAAATAAAAAACAAACCTTGGTATGGAAGTGGCTTATCTATAGCAACTTATCTAACCTATGCTATAAACAATACTTTGACATTTATACGACAAGGATTGCAAATTATATCGAATTGAGGAAATAATTTCGTGCTTGAGTAAGAAATTCTTACACACTGACAGTTTATGAGAGAAGAAAATGTTCCCATCTAGCCAAAATCAACACTATCTTTGTTGAACTCAAAGATACTACGATCGCTAACTTTTAATGGGGACCAGTAAAAAATGGTAGACAATTAGGGCATTTGTACAAACAAATTTAACTAGAGCTTATAGATAAGTAAAGCTTAAAGTGATAGATTGCACCGTATACAAAGCCACACTTAAACACCCCCTAAATTAAGCCTGGATATATCTTGGCTTAAACGCCGATGTGTATGAATGCTAGTTTTGTCACAGCTTCGTTAAAATTCTAAATTATCGGTTTAATCCTATCTGCAGGACTACAATCGAATAGATTACAAAATGAAAAAACAGCTGTTAAATGACGATATGGACATGAACAACATTATTGATTTTGTATTTCCGAGATGCATTAATATTAGACCCAACTTTATGGAAGACATGGATAATTTAACTTTTTTCAAAAGATTCAGATTGTACAAGTGAACGGTGTTACGAATTTTAATCATTATAGAACATAACTAATTGGGTCCTCTCTGCCGTTATTCCATTTCAAAATCAATCAAACTAGATATAGCGTGGTTGTGTTAGGTCAATATTGTTATTGTCAAATATCATATTATCCATTTACATACCACAGAACTACAAATTCCTTCAAATTTTACAACGTTACCTAATATTCTCTAGGTTTGGTCAAGCTTTGATTGAATTGCTGTCGTGCAAAGCACTGTTTTTAACTGGAGCTTAAAATATTAAGGGTGGCTTAGTTAAACTATCTTAAACAGCTCATCGGGGCAAATGGCCCTAATAAACCTAAACACAATCTAGTACTTTCTTAACTGAAATGGGGTATAGAACATTAATTAAAATGGCCGCTACATAAACAATGGTTTACAAGTTTTAAGTCTTAAGCAAACACGACGAAAATACTATTGAAAATAAATATCAGTTTAATTACGGAAATAACCTATCTACAATTTAAAGTTTAATAATTGCACAATTAATTTTTGTAATTAGTTCGTTTAATCAGCGCAAGTAAACGACCTGATGGATAGCTACATTGTGGAGAGAAAAATTTTTTGTAGAAGTTGTTGTTTATCAACAAAGAATGCAAAATTAAAATAAAATGCACACATGAATATTAAACCAAGTGGACGAAATAGTGGATGATAGAAAATTATTGATACATTTTGAATAGGCAGACAATTTAAGTAACTATTGTGCTTCACGTACGAGGTCTAACCCCCCAAATTTGTCCGTGATGTGATTTTTGTGCTATCACAAAATAACATACAATTACATTACACGACAATATACTAAAGAACATCTGAACTTATTCTTCAAACTATAAGAACACATTGATATGTCGTCACTTACCAACGAACGCCCATATGCGTGCTTTTTATGTGCATATTCTGCATCTTTTAAAAGTACGTTCATAATTCATATGCGGTCCCATACCAACGAACGTCCATACGCATGCAATTTATGTAATTATGCTGCATCTCGTAGTTGTAACTTGAAAGTTCATATGCGCTCCCATACAAACGAACGCCCATACACATGCAATTTATGTAATTATGCTGCATCTCGCAGTAGTCTCTTGAAAATGCATATGCAGTCCCATACAAACGAACGTCCATTCGCATGCAATTTATGTACTTTTACTGCATCTGTTAAAAGTAACTTGGAAATTCATGTGCGATCCCATACAAACGAACGCCCATACGAATGCAGTTTATGTAATTATGCTGCATCTCGTAATAATGTCTTGAAAATTCATATGCGGTCCCATACAAACGAACGTCCATTCGCATGCAATTTATGTAATTACGCTGCATCTTGTAAAGGTCACTTGAAGGTTCATATGCGCTACCATAGAAACGAACGTCTATTCACATGCAATTTATGTAATTACGCTGCATCTTGTAAAAGTCACTTGAACGCTCATATGCGCTCCCATACAAACGAACGTCCATTCGCATGCAACTTATGTAATTATGCTGCATTTCGTAATAGTGTCTTGAAAATTCATATGCGGTCCCATACAAACGAACGTACATTCGCATGCAATTTATATAATTACGCTACATCTAGTAAAGGTCACTTGAAGATTCATATGTGCTTCCATACAAACGAACGTCTATTCGCATGCAATTTATGTAATTACGCTGCATTTTTCAAAAGTCACTTGAAGGCTCATATGCGCTCCCATACAAACGAACGTCCATTCGCATGCAATTTATGTACTTATACTGGATCTTTTAAAAGTTCTTTGAAAATTCATGTGCGGTCCCATACAAACGAACGTCCATACACATGCAATGTATGTAATTACGCTACATCTCGTAAAAGTCACTTGAAGACTCACATGCGCTTCCATACAAACGAACGTCCATTCGCATGCAATTTATGTACTTATACTGCATTTCTTAAAGGTAGCTTGGAAATTCATGTGCGGTCCCATACCAACGAACGTCCATACGCATGCAATTTATGTAATTACGCTGCATCTTGTAAAGGTCGTTTAAAGGCTCATATGTGCTCCCATACAAACGAACGTCCGTTTACATGCAATTTATGTAATTATGCTGCATCTCATAATAGTTACTTAAAGGCTCACATGCGCTCCCATACAAACGAACGTCCATTCGCTTGCAATTTATGTAATTACGCTGCATCTCGTAAAGATCACTTGAAGACTCATATGCGCTCCCATGCTAATTAGCGTCTTTTCGCATGCTATTCCTGTAATTATTCCCAACCCCATTAAGTCATTTGAAAGTTTTGGCGATTTTATGCTAAGATATGTCAATTTGTACACATATTAACGAATCTCCATTTGCATGCCTTTTATGTTGGTATTATGCACATCAAAATAGTAGTGAGCGTTTATTAGTGCAATTAATGTAATTATACATAAAAAAGTGTCTATAAAAATATTTGTGGTAGCATGCTGACAAGTTTCAATTTTCTGTATAATTTGTGTACTAGTTTTGAGTATTCTGTATAAATCTCAAAATGATTTAATCCTGTATATCTCCTTACATACGAACAAACGTCCAACTGTCGTTCATCATAAATAGATCATGTAGAAGTGGGAATGCGATTTGTGTGATTTTTCTTTATCACAAAGGTGATACATACTAACGAACATCCTTTGGTATGAATTGTGTGTGGTTAGAGTGTATTACAAAAAGTTTATTTGCAAAGACGTAAACAATTACATACTAACGAATACCGATTTGTTAGCAATATTTCCTAAAGAAATGGTATAACCTAAGAACACATGTATGTTTCCATACTTACAAATAACGCCCATTTACATATAATTTCTGTAATTATTCTATATCATAATCTGGTATTATAGTTGTACTAGGCTTTTTGATAGTGTTAGAACTTTGCCGCTTGCCGTATCTAGATAAGTAGATAAGAACTGTAAATTAAATTTTTCTAGATGTTAAAGAAAGATCAGAGTTTGTAAATTAATAGTAAGCAGTTTAGTTATAATTATACCTTGCTTTATAGACATACATAAATAACATAAATTCAATACTTATTTTACTCTTTACAAGACATTTCTGTATTTACTATTCTATTTTAATTATTAAATTACGATATGCGGATGGCATATTTCAAGACAACAGCTTCCAAATTCTTTTCTCAAAGTAACTTCTTTCGCGTTCGAATTTATGAATGAATCTATTTAGTCAGCGCTTCCGTTTATTTACAAAAATTATATACTCTCTAGAAGGTACTAGTGTTTACGTGATTCTCTTCCAAAATAATACACGCTTATCTGACGTAATTTTCTGAGGATTGAGTTGCTATTCTATAGGAAATATTTTCTTTCACGGTATAACGTGTTTTTAATACACATGATTAAGATTAAAGCGTTTTGTCCTTAGCAAGATTGATATAGTTCTTACGCTAAATAGAACGAATGTTTTATATACAACGGCAAATGTATTCTTTATGATAATTAATGAATATGTGTTTCGCTTGAAATTGATTAATTTTCATAAAGGATAAAGTCCGCATTTAATGCTTTTTTATTTTATTTGTTATACACGCGCAATTGCCTTTTTTCTTGCCAATTTAATGAATAAATGTACTCTTGTATCATATAGGGCGTAACTATGAATTTATGGAAATTTGAATTTTTTTCGGATTATTCCATATTCTGGAGGGATTTATTTGTAGAATTTGAATTTCAATGACCTCTCGTAACCCCTTATTACGTCAATATATACATCAAACAAATTGCATTCTTGTTAGAATACGATTTAGTAACCAAGTAAAAGGTTGTAGAAGCTACTCAAAAGCAAATATAGATACTGACCACAACATTGTTGTTGTTGGGTGCTTCTTTTTAAAAAAATTTCTTTTTCAAAACACTTCTATCAAATTTATTTTTAATTGTATAATTATAAAAATTGCTTTAGTTTCTTTTACAACTTGAACGTTTATGTTCATTAAACGTGATTTAATTGAAATTGACAGAAAATATTCTAAGTTGATATTTGAACAAATCAATAATTAAAATTACAATCAGTAGCTTGAACCACCAACAATGTTACAGTTATGAAGTTCGAAGACTGACTGCCAATCGGGGGCTCCTCACAGTACATATGTAGCCCCTGTCTCACATCTTCTTGTGGGAAAGTGCAGATCTCGCTGTGTGCTATTGCTTGATAATCATACATTGTCTTATTCTAAGTCATTTTAATTTAGACTGTTTTTATTGCAGTTTATTGTTTCTGCACCTGCAGTATTAGGTTGCGTCTGGAATACAAAGTGGTCGTTTCTTTTCTTATTTTTGATATGAACTCTGATAAACTTTTAATTATAATCTTTATTTCATACAATGTAACATGCTATTGCTAAGACAATAAATGCGTTTATTTTATATACATTTTAATATGGGGGGATATGTATCTAGTGTAGTGAGTGAAAAAGACTGATAGTTCTGTTTATTTAGATCATCCGAATCAATCGGCCCTGCAAGGAATGGATTGGGCGTCGTTGATAACGGCTAGTACTTAACAACTTGTTTCTATAAAATGCTGTTGTTTTTGATATTAATTAGAGTTTGCATTTTCAAATATTATTGTAGTTTAATATATTTTTGGTGTGAATATTGCATAGCAATAAATTGTGTTGATTACGATGCAGCTGTTATCGTAATTCGTTATCATTACCCTACGCCTTTGCACAATATAAAAAATTATCAGAATTGCCATAAAATATTGAGATTGAGATTGAGATTGAGATTGAGATTGAGATTGAGATTGAGATTGAGATTGAGATTGGGAACGAGATTGAGATTGGAATTGAGATTGAGATTGAGATTGAGATTGAGATTGAGATTGAGATTGAGATTGAGATTGAGATTGAGATTGAGATTGAGATTGAGATTGAGATTGAGATTGAGATTGAGATTGAGATTGAGATTGAGATTGAGATTGAGATTGAGATTGAGATTGAGATTGAGATTGAGATTGAGATTGAGATTGAGATAGAGAGAGAGAGAGAGAGAGAAAGAGATTAAGGGAGAGAGAGATTAAGAGAAAGAAATCGAGAGACATTGAAAGAGAGAAAGAGATTGCTACGTACAATGACGTAGTGGGAAGAAAACGTTAATATACCAAACTGACGACCAATGCGGAGGGGGGAGGGTTTCCTAGCAACATAAAAATAATACATTGCCAACGATTTTCTATTTACAATAAAAAAACAAATATAGAAATTTCTATAACAGCAAAATAAAATTAACTAAAGCTACTATTTAATAAAACAATTTTACTTTATGGAGAAATTCACTAATTGTGCGCAATTCGTAGCTAACATGCAATAAATCTAATCAGTGCCAAAAAGAATAACGCTGATACTTTCGTATAAGCGGATGGGTTAATTAAAAAAGAATATTAAATTTAGAAACTTTTCTAGTAAGGATTTTACCATACGAAGCATTTGTTATAACTCTAATTAGTAAAAAAAATAGTGCTGATACTTTCGCATAAGCAGATGGGTTAAGTACAAAAAGCAAAAGCATTAAAGTTCGAAACTTTTCTAGTGAGGATTTTACGAGAACAAACATTAGAGTTTCTAATTTCAAATTGGGTTTATCCCTGGGTATCTAACATACCCAGGAAAACAAATCACATACATGTGTCGGGATACATATCTTGTCAGCCCTCAGAAGCAAATTGACACAGCATCACCGCGGTAGTCAGCAAGAACAATGCTACTACCGTAATTGCAACAGCGGTCTACATGCAAGAGCAGTTAATCTACATCAAGGACTAATCAGTCTACGCAACAAGTAATTTAGTCTCCAGCTAAAGCTAAAAAATCAGGAAAATATTATTAATATTAACAACTCAAAAGCGCTTACCGATACACACCAAATTTACACATTTAATAGAGGAGAAACGTGCGTCGCTCTTGGAGTAACAGAACGAATAGTTTCTATAAGTGCACCAACGCACAAGCTGCAGTATCAAAGTTTAAAAGGAGTTCAAAATTACACAAACTCGAAAAGCAAACTTCCGCGTTATCGAAACGCAATTGATACTGGAAAACACGGTTTTACCGGAGAATAGTAGGATATATTATTTCCACAAATCTTTCGATGGGAAACCCACTAGAACGCAATTATACGTTATCGGAAGGTATAACTCGCTCACGGATACCTAACAGGATCTTGACTAATTAATTATAGCATAAACTTGTCGTTTCGAAACAACTAGATTTACGTTGAGAAATTCTTAGAAAGAGTATTTATTATTAATTATGCGAAAGGAAACAATAGACATGAAATTTATACGAACGAGTAATGAATTAACAAGGGATTTGAGTTGAAAAATATGGTAAAGGAGCTTATCTGTACAGGTACATTATATCGGGTATTCTTGGAGAATTTAATACTAGAAAACCAATTTATGTAAATAAAATAACCAATTATTGCCGAAAATGAACGTAACAAGATTAAAAGCGAGAGAGATTGAGAAAGAGAGATTGAGAGAGAGCCAGATTGAAAGAGATATTGAGAGAGAGAAAGAAAGAGAGAGATTGAGAAAGAGAGATTGAGAGAATGAGAGATTGAGAGAGGGAAATTGAGAGAGAGAGATTGATAGAGAGGTTAAGAGAGCGAGAGAGAGATTGAGAAAGAGAGATTGGGAAAGAGGGAGACTGAGAGAGATATTGACAGAGAGAGAAAGAAAGAGAGAGATTAAGAGAGAGATTGCGAAAAAGAAAGATTGACAGGGAGATTGAGAGTGATTGAGAGAGATTGAGAGAGATTGAGAGAGAGAGAGAGATTGAGAGAAAGAAAGAGATTAAGGAGGGAGAAAAATTGAGAGAGAGAAAGAGATTGAGAGAGAGACAGACTAAGAGAGAGTGATATTGAGAGAGATTGAAAAAGAGATTGAGAGAGATTGAGAGAGAGTATAGAGAAAGTGAGAGATAGGTTGGGAGAAAGAGAGATTGAAAGAAAGGGAGAGAGATTGAGAGAGATTGAGAGAGATAGAGAGAGAAAGAAAGAGGGAGAGATTGAGAAAAAAGAGAGAGAGGTTGAGAGAGAGATTAAGAGGGAGAGAGGAGATTGGGAGAGAGATTGGAAGAGAGGGGGGCATATATGTCTATTTCACGACTTGAAATATTCCGTATCTCTCTCGTTCATAACAAAAGCCTATCTATTCGTTTTACTAATTTTTCCCTCCTTTGATTGTTATAAAATAGACCAACCTTGGTTGTCGTCCAAGGAGCGTGTGTTTTAAGGATAAAAAAGAGTATTTGTTAAAGTGTCATGAAGGTGTTATAATTTAAATGCGAGTTTATTGTAGACGCGAGTTTTAGATTAACGTTACTGGATCGTGTTTTTAATTGACGCGTCGGAATTGTGTTCAACCAAAACTGTGTAGATTATTGTAAATATACGTTTATCATATTTATTTTCTATTCCTTCCTCGATATTAAAATTGTGCTTGAGTAAAACTATTCAAATTTAACCACTGAAGCGTCATCTTTTGAGTCAGTTAAGACCTTGTGATAAAAAATTTTTTAATTACATTACTCTCAATGGCTAACTGTCTGTTTAAAAATATAAACATTTACTTTTTCTGAAAAGAAAACCTCCAATAAAAATGTACGATTTTAGAATTTTAGTATTTTTCATTATGGTGATATAAAATTTTTAAAATAAATGTGTAAATTACTTTAACAAAAGCCGATCATAACCAAAACACTTTAAAGTAATACGTTCTAGTACCAAATAGAAGCCCCTCAGATAGTGGATCGATATCTACTCGCCAAAAACTGGTATTCCAGTGGCTACATTTGGATACAATTTTACTCGAATACGATTTTAATAACGTTTACTTAACAGGAGCGGTTCTACTAATTTCAATATCCAGAAAAGGATGAAGCGGTCGTGATTTCTAATACAGAAAATTGCCGCGTCCATTAGCAGAGATTTATCGACTACGCGATACTCCTGGCAGAGATCTGAATTTTCTTGTGGCGTGTTTTCGGTCGTCTTCACATTTATTTCGGGCTTCGTCTAAAATACCGAAACCATTGCGGAGCTAAATTGTAACATCTAATGAATATTATAATTAATAGAAACAATATATTGTTTTTTTATAGTGGTAAAAGGTTTTATATCCGCTGTGTGGGACTCTTCCTTGCCGAAGCAAGGACATACCAACTAAAAATCCATTTTGGTGTCGGACTCGAGATCCCTTGTCATAGACGTTTATAGGGATCCCGTGACTAGCGTAACTGGACTAGGTCCTTCACCAGCGTCGTGATGGAGAAAACATGGCGTTACGCGCAGTTTATTTCTTTCGGACGTCTGATCAAACAATATATTGTAAGATATAGTAAAATTTAAGTGGAAGAAGACGTCCATCAGTGAGATGGTGCTAACAAAGAGACACTATATAGAAATCGTACTAAATGATGTTGCAGCTTCTTTTAATCAAATACAGATAACACACTAATGACCACCTGTTAATTTCTCCTTGCAGTCTCAGTTGGTTGTGTCTATCAGAAGTAATAAGTTGTGTGCATTGAAAATATTACTGAAAAGTAAATTTCTAATCAACCATAGATGCTGTTCAGATTGGTAAGAAAGTGTATTTATACATTGAATATCTTAGATGCACTTACCTACCTATTGAACCATAACTTGATATTATAATAAAATGTTCTGAGGTTATGCTTTTGTACAGATAAAAAATATTTCCTTGCTTATTTACAATCTGCCTTAGCTGAGATGCCCTTCACTGAGGCATATCTCACTGTAGGAACTGTGCAAATCTACGTTTATGTTATAGGTATGTGATTGAAAGAACAATTTAAAATGTTATTTATTAGCGAGAAGGCTGATAATAATATTAACACTCGAAAAGATCAAAAATTAGTTAAAAATAACGAAATGGCTATGTCTCAGGCAGTTGATGCTGTTGTTATTGGCATTTCTATTCGAAAGGCTGCACGCCAATTTAGAATACCATTTCAAACATTGACAAGATATGTTAAAAAGCAGAAATTGTCTTAAGAAAAAATTTGTATGAAGCCGAATTATGAAGTTTCTAGAATATTCTCAGTGGAACAGAAAAATTCTCTTGTTGATTACATAATTAAATTCGCCCAAATGTTTTATGGGCTATCAACGTTGGAATGTTCATTAATAGTGTTACGAGCTACTATTAGGCAACCCGTCAAACACACACGTGTCGGAAGCAATGCATATACTACAGAAGTCTAGAATTTTTTAGCATATACGGGAGTATGAATCATTCTTTTAATTCAAGGTATATATAAGACCGCTGATAAACGTTTAGTCTGTATCAGAATGTCGAATATAAATTATATCGTGTAAAGTTAAATATCTAAGCTTTTGGAAGTTCAAGAGTAAACATTAATTTGTATCATGTGAAAGTGTATATTGTACCGACAGCTGTACACAAATAGACGAAAGTGTAATAAATAAATTATAGTAGTTTTAGTGTTGTTAATAGAACTATGGTTAAGAATTTAGTTTAAGAAGATATTAGTGCTTGTACATTCATTAGTGTGATAGTGCTTCATTGTTAATTGAACAGAATACATCTATAAATAAGGCATATACTGTTAATTGGACTTGTGAACCGTCAGTAATAAAGACTATTGTTATTACTTGTTTTAAATTGGTGAAACGCGGTAGTAGTAGCCCGCTACAATAGCGTACCAAGTAGCTATGCACAATAAAATTCCCATTTTTAAAAACTGGGAAAATAAAAAACTGGATGGAGATAAATAGATGCAAGGCTTAATGAAAAGGCATGGCAATTTGTCGTTAAGAACTCCAGAAGGTTGCAACTTGTCTAGAGCAACGTCATTTTGTTACACACTTTTCTCTCTAGATTTATATAGTGTATTTACTCTACCTTATAGGCGGCAGAGCCTCAATAGATTATGAGGGGTTCCAGTTTAAAGTTTAAGTCCAGGGTAAAGAGGATGGTAAATGGGTTTGAGTAAAAAAAAGACCCTCTGAAGAGATCTTCCAGCCAGCTAAGCTTCTTCAACTTAGGGAAGAGCTATGAGCTAGGGTCGTAGGATGGTATACGATAATAAAAGAATTTTTAATGGACGCCACCGTATCTTAATAATTGTAATAATACGAATCAATCCGAAGATCAGATACGGAAATCTTCGAAAAGAAATAATATCTTTGACGAGCAAAACAGAGAAAAATGATACTTACTTATGACTCTGCATAGTGGAATTGGAACGACGATCTCGTACTATCTGAAAATTTAATCACTTTTAAACATTTTTGAGCTAGGGCTACATTAGAGCCTAGTCACTTTATCACAAAAAATAAATTATAAAAAGATCAACTAGTCAGAATTATACTTCAAAAAATTTTTAAATTCAACACCAATAATATATCTTTCTTCACTACAAAAATTTCATAAATGTGGTTGTTTGCTTCTATAGAATAATTATTGATGACTTCAATAAAAGAAAGCTTTCAAACAACTTATTATTCTTTCTATTGATTTACAAAAAAATATATACATCAATTGTACAATTTTATACGTACTGAAACTTTCGAGATAATTACTTTTATTAAGGTCTAGTATTAGTCTATGTTTATTTATATAAATTTTATAATTAAAAATTTATTTATAGTGTTTTCGTTATTATTCTACAATCTATAGATGATACCTGAATAAGATCCTTTTCGGGTTTACAATCAATAAATTAAATGCTCTGACTTTCGGTAGATTACATAACTACATTTTTAATTGGTTTAATTGATGGAATCAAAGGTCAAAAACATTTATTGTTTAAATTAAACTATACTTCAGGTGTACGGCAAAAAATTTTATTTTTTAATGTGACAAACAAATATCAATGTGTCACGTGTTTAGTTGCGAATACATATTTGTATAGCCTTGTAAATTCAAAAATTATCATATTGAAATTTCTTTGTGTTTATAAGAGCATTTATGAAATGTCCAACTATTAAATTCTGAATAAAATATTATGTGTCTAATTTAAATGACCATATAAATTTTACAAAAATTTTGTGTACCAATTTAAATAAACATATAGAATTTACAACAATTATTTGTACATTTTAGGTAATGGTTCCATGAAATGAACATTGATCTAAAATTGGGGAAGACTCGCCACAAACAATCTGCTAGGCATCCAAGTTCGTCAACCATCTTGAGTACTTACAATAGCAGATGCGCGCGGCTGGAACATGCACGGGCTTGACTTCTATACAAAACAACATCTGCAGAAACTTCCACCATCTTGCATAGCAACATTTAAGACTTTGTACTTTCAATACAACTAGCAACCAAAAGTGCTTCTGTGTTCCATTATAATTATATACGAAAGATTTATCGCTCCACAATTTGATAAATTACATGCTTACATAAAATTTGCGTTACAATACTATAAAATTTGCGTTTCAAAATTGGACTTGAAATTTGTTTCGATATTATTTGCTAATTTTTACTTATGTTTCAATACTGTATAAGCATTTTTTACTTGCGCTGAAAAGAAACGAGGAAAATGATTTGGATGTAAACTTGAAAATTATTCACCTACCGTAGATATATTTCTTGGTCACTCTAGGTCGATACAACAACTAATCGAGGCCATGGTATCCGTCGACACCATTGCGCCTCTCTTTGGGACAGCATGTTTTTTTCAAACACTTGCTTCGCTGATTACATACGGATGGAAAATGATGAACCTTGTCCACGAGGCAATTTTACTATCCAAGTACGTGCAGAAAGGGAATATTGTATCAATACACATACAGATAGAAGAATTCTTAAATTTTACTTCGAGTCTTTAAATATAGGTGGAGCTCTATGTCTGAATTGGTAATATATTGTTACTATCGGAATTTAATATTTTCTGTCTAATAATGGATTTTTGTTAAATAGATATTTAGAACAAAAACGTATATTTATGAAGCAGGTAATTGTATTCGTTAAAATTTAACCGTCATTTTTTTGAAAAGTTGAAGATATTTTTTGACAGAAATCCTAGGTTTGAAGATGGAGCAAGGTATTTAATCTTGATGAAACTGCAACAGTTACAGTGCAGAACGCTATAAAAGTAGTAGCAGCTAATGGACCCGATAAGTTAGCAAAGTAGCAAGTACAGAAAATAGCACATTACTAACAACCTGTTGTATAATTAGTACTTCTAGTAATTTTTTACCATCGGTCATGGTTTTTCCTAGGGTGCACTTTAAGCAGCACATGTTAAATGGAGCACCACCTGGAACATTGGGTTTAGCAACTAAAACTGGCTGAATGGCTTGCGAGTTATTTTTAGATGTCATTAAGCATTTCATCAAGCACAGTTGTTCTACCAATGAAAATCCATCTTTATTAATATATGACAACCACGAAAGCCACCTATCAATTGAGGTTCTAAATATTACAAAAGATGCCGCAGTAACAATTTTAACCATACCATCACACTCGACCTTAGATGCGGTGCTTTTAAACCATTCCAAGTTTATTATTCCAGAGCGGTAGACAGTTGGTTGCTGCATCATCCAGGACAATCGCTCTCTATTTATGAAGTTGCACAATGTGTAGGGCGAGTCCACGAACAAAGTATGATACCAGGAACGATAATGAACGCATTTAGAAAAACGGAAATAATACCCTATAACGAAAATGTGTTTCGTGATATTGATTTTCTTAGTAGTTATGTCACAGATCGCGCCGATCCATCAATAAAACTAACTGATGACACCGTCACGACATTAAACGTTACTTCAAGTTCATCAATTGAATCATGTGTAAATCTTTCTAAAGCTTCACCTCCCACTGATATGCATTGTAGTAATACTATGAATATTATAAAAGTTTTCAAAACGTCAGATGAGATAATAGGATATTTAATAGCTACAGAAAGAGAGTCTACAAGAAAGTCTAGAAAGAAAGGGAACTGTATGATAGCAACCGACAGCCTAAAAAAACTAGAAATTGAGGAAAGGACTAAGCAACGTTTGGAATCAGCTAAAAAGAAAAAGATTGTTAAAAGAAAAATTGTTAAGGAAGGCTCAGATTCTGAAACATCTGTAGTGCTTCGCAATTCCCCAGATTCCGATGATTTTGTACATAAAGTAGATGATCTGTCAAATATTGAGCTAAAAACGATAAATACATTAGCAAATAAAGGTTGATTCATTTCGGTGCAGTTTAATATTAAGAATTTTGATATTTACTATATGGCGAAAGTATTAGAGAGAACATCTACTAATATAAGGGAGATATTATTGCGAGTTTCTTAAGAAACAGCAATAAAATGAAGGGTACTTTTGTTTTTCCAAATGTAATGGAAGATTCTTATGTTCCAATGAACACAGGGAAATGTATTTTATCCGAACCAAATTTATGTGGACAAACCAAAGACACCCTCGTTTCGATCAGAGGTAAAATGGAGGTCTCGTGTGTGAGTCTTGTCACGCACGTTAAAGATCCCTACCTTGCGTGGAACAGCAAGGGTTCGGCAAAATTCCAAATTTTACATGTAAAAAAAACTCGTTTCCTGGCTAATGTAGTACCTTCGGATGGAGCATTGGAAAATCACATGTAAGGACAAACTATAGAAAGCAGCATTTTAAGGTTTCGTTCGTTCGTTAATTTTAATATTTAGTGCCTCACTGATTGGGATATAGTGTCTCAGTGTTTGCTCTATAGGGCTATCAGTGAGACATTATTACTACATACATGTATTCTGTTTATCTCAATTTTCGCTTAGTTTACAACAATTTGTGTACTTTACTAGGAACTATAATTGAGTTTATAAATTATATACGAAGTCATATTTTAAATATTTAAATAAATTAAAAAGTTTTACAACTTTAAATTTTTTGTGTCTCACTGATAGGCGCCTTCCCCTATCACAAAATAATCTACTAATTTCATAATTTTTACACAGGATAACTGGTACCCTAAAATAAACATCTCATATGTCATATAGTCTAAGCTTAAGCTTAATTTTTCAAATCAAAAACTCTTTCTGTTTTCAGGAATTTACACCATGGAGTTGCTTCATTAATTTTTTCTTCTTGTTGCTTACTGAAGAGCCTTACGCCATCCTTTTTCATAGTTCCTTTAACTAAAAAATTCAAAATTTTGTAATGTTCGTGTTGCTTATAAAAAGTTGGCAATCGGAAAGAATACGAGATGACCAGAAGAATGACGATGAATTCGGACGTATTATTGAGTGGAAAGTAGAGGACAACGACTAGCTTGGGAAGAAATTAGTATTTCAAGTAGGAGCCTGAAGGCATACTGGGCACAGTGGAACTCCTTGGTGATTGAAAATATAATCTTGAAACGACATCTGGAGTGCGAAAATGGCACTGAAAGACGACCTCAAGTGAAAAGAACTCTTGAAAGAGTGAGAGAAATATTCTATTGGGTGAACTGCAAAGAAGATGTGAAGGAGTGGTACCGGAAATGTTAGCTGTGCGCCTCTAGAAATGGCCCAGTTACAGATACAGACTGTATAACGTGGGGAATCCTTTTGAAAGGGTGGCCATTGATATAGCTTGTCCGTTTCTTGAATCAGGGAAAGGAAATAAATACATTTTCGTTGCAATGAATTATTTTACCAATCGGAGGCGTATGCTATACCTAACCAAGAAGCCGAGACGGTTGCAGATGTACGAGATAGGGAGTTGTTCTGTCGCTTTGGTGTTCCGTTGGAATTACACTCCGATCAAGGTCGAAATCTCGAATCAGCGTTGTTTCAGAACGTCTGCTGCATTTTGTAATCAGAAGACTAGAATCACGCCACTTCATCCTCAATCGGATGGAGTGGTTAAAAGAATGAACAGGACGTTAGGAAAATACCTAGTCAAAGTTGTCTCTGAACATCAACAACACTGGGACTAATATTTACATTTAAAATGCATTGCCCACTCATACTCATTTAGGCTGTGAATACGCGCATGTGCGGTTTTCGTGCCATAAATCATAGGGTAATTGTTCTTAGGTTCATTAGAAACCACACAAATGCGCTTTACGCGTAACTACTTAATTTAAAGATGAAAAAGAAATTGTCCCATACTGCATTCAAAGGCCCTTAATTCTAATATTAAAATAAAATTTGATACAACCAAAAAGCGCAACATATAATACAATAGTTTTTTGCTCATTCCATCTCTTTATTTGGATACCTTGTCACTGCTTATTATCACGTAATTGATCTCTTCTTGATTACCGCTATGATTTACTCAATATTTCTTTACAAATACAGCTTACAAATTCTCTAATGAACATGTAGTTAAATAACATACATTTTTGCTACGATAACACACACCTATGTGAGTACTAGTAATTATATCGTTCTTTTTATTATAATTCCTTCAACATTTAGATTAATTTACAAATTTTACCCTAAAAACACCTTTTTAACTCTACACTCTCATAACTAAACAAAAACAAGCCTTTTTTTGTTATTATTATTCTTTTATCAGCAACTAGTTGCTAGTCTCTATACAGACCCTATTTTTAAATATAAATATGTACATCTATATCCCTTTTCTTGGTCTACTCTATTAAATCCGTATAAAATCTAAAACAAAACCACCATTTTACACCTAATCCCTTAAACCTCATCTAACCCAGCTTAAATCTAAATTGGTTATTCGATTCCAGTCCCATCCAGAAAAGATTAGCTGGACTACACTAAATCTTCTTAAGTTGCCATATGCAAATTGTTTGGGTAACAGTTGACATCCCTTCATATTAGGCGAACAGTGTGCTTGTTCGTCACCTATCCTTGGAGAGGTAAGCGCAGGGTTGTAGGCTTCTCTCTGCCATAATCTTTTTCCAACTTTAGCCCAGGTTGAGTTCAATACTATTTGCTCAATATGTAATTCGTGTGAAATTGCTGGTAACTTAATTTTGGAGTTCTGATACTGTATTAAAAGTAGGGTTACCTCATACTATAGTTTTATTTCAAATCCTCCTACCTCAGCGCCATCTATCAGTATATTTTTGGGTTGTATTAGTCACAGAACGTAGGGATCATAAGCCAGTACTAGTCTACTAGATTATGGAGCCAGGTATTGTCAAAAGAGGGCGTGTGCACACCTTCAGGCAGATTGCACTACAAACTATTCAGTAGAAAAACAGCAATTATAAAAATTCAGATATTAATCGAAAATATAGCAATTTATCAAGTGTAAATTGCAATCAGTAAAATATGTTTAGAGTGTCAAAAAACGAATCCTCTTGGCTAAATGTTCAAGAGGCTTCAACTACTTTACTGTGAAGATTTCGTGCTACATGCTTTGGGTTTTAACTAATGTATTCGACAGTTCAAGCACGCTTGAAATAAAGAATATTTCATAATTTATATTGTAAATCACCTGGCTGTAGGGCTTAATGTTTGATAATTAAAATACTTTCCGCAAATGCTTTACCCAGTACTGAAATATTAGTATATGTTTTCGTACACGATCATTTTTAACGAGACATAATAACACAAAAAGGATGTAAATGGTCGTTTGTTAGTATGGGGTTACACATCAGCTCTTAAATTGCTTTATACTGATGTCGAATAATTACATATTACAAACAAATGGACGTTCATAACTGTGAGATTGCACATGTCATTGTAAGACTCTTTGTGATGCTGAATAATGTCAGAAATAGTATACGAATGGATGGACGTTCGTTGGTAAGCAACCACAAATGTGTTTATAATGGATGTTTATGAGATACGAAATAATTACACAAATTGGACACAAATGGATGCTCGTTAGCCTTTAACCGCATATGTATTCGTAAAACAATGTGAAGTAATTGCACTAACTGCAGTCCAATGAACGCGCGTTAGTATGCGCGCGCATATGTCTGCGTGAATTACCTTTTTCTATTTACCTTTTTCTAATTTGCAATAATTACACAAATTGTATGCAAACGGATGTTCGTTAGAATGCGATCGCATATGTCTTTGAAAATTACTTTCCGTGATGTGGCATAATTACACAAATTGCATTCGAATGGACGTTCGTTAGTATGCAATCGTATATGTTGTGGTAAATGACTTTTTCGTGATGCCGAATAATTACACAAATTGCATGCAAATAGGCGTTCGTTGGTATGAAACCACAAACGTTTTTGTAGAGTATTTTTTTGATGCGCTATAATTACACAAATTGCATGCAAATGGACGTTCGTTAGAATGTGACCGCGCATGTCTTAGTAAATTCCTTTTGTTTGATGTAGAGTAATTACACAAATTGCATGCAAGTAGACGTTCGATGGTATGCGACCACAAATGTTTTTGTAGAGTATTATTTTCTGATGCTCTATAATTACACAAATTGCATGCAAATGAACGTTCGTTAAAAAGTAACCGCACATGCCTTTGTAAATTACTTCTATTTGATGTAGAGTAATTACACAAATTGCATTCGAATGAACGTTCATTAGTATGCGATCGCATATGTTGTTGTAAAATATTCTTTCGTAATGCCGAATAACTACACAAATTGCAAGCAAATGAACGTTCGTTAATTTGCGCCTGCGGATGTCTTTGTAAAATACTTTCTTGTTGTGGTATAATTACACAAAATGCACTCGAATGGACGTTCGTTCAAATGTGATCGCATATGTTGTTGTAAACTACATTTTTATGACGCGGAATAATTACACAAATTGCATTCGAATGGACGCTGGTTAGTATTCGACCACATATGCGTTTGTAAATTACTTTTCCGTGATCCGGTATAATTATACAAATTGCATTCGAATGGACGTTCATTTGTATGCAATCGCATATGTGTTTGTGAATTACTTTTGTGTGATGCAGTATAATTACACAAATTGCATTCGAATGGACGTTCGTTAGTATGCAATCGCATATGTAATCGTAGAGTATTTTTTTCTGTTGCGGTATAATTACACAAATTGCATGCAAATGGACGTTCGTTCAAATGCGACCGCACATGTCTTTGTAAATGACTTTTATGTGATGCGGTATAATTACACAAATTGCATTCGAATGGACGTTCGTTAGTGTGCGATCGTATATGTGATTGTAAATTACTTTTGTGTGATGTGGTATAATTACACAATTTGCATTCGAAAGGACGTTCGTTAGTATGCAATCGCGTATGTGATTGTAAATTACTTTTGTGTGATGTGGTATAATTACACAAATTGCATTCGAATGGACGTTCTTTAGTATGCAATCGCATATGTAATCGTAAAGTATTTTTTTCTGTTGCGGTATAATTACACAAATTGCATGCAAATGGACGTTCGTTTAAATGTGACCGTACATGTTTTTGTAAATAACTTTTCTGTGATGTGGTATAATTACAGAAATTGCATTCCAATGGACGCTCGTTAGTATGCAATCGCACATGTGTTTGTAAATTACTTTTGTGTGAAGCAGTATAATTACACAAATTGCATTCGAATGGACGTTCGTTAGTATGCAAGCGTATATGTGTTTGTAAATTACTTTTGAGTGATGCAGTATAATTACACAAATTGCATTCGAATGGACGTTCTTTAGTATGCGATCGCATATGTAATCGTAAAGTATTTTTTTCTGTTGCGGTATAATTACACAAATTGCATGCAAATGGACGTTCGTTCAAATGTGACCGCACATGTCTTTGTAAATGACTTTTATGTGATGTGGTATAATTACACAAATTGCATTCGAATGGACGTTCGTTAGTATGCGATCGCACATGTTGTTGTAAAGTACATTTTCGTGACGCGGAATAATTACACAACTTGCATTCGAATGGACGTTCATTGCTGTGCGACCGCAAATGTTTTTGTAAAGTATCTTTTCGTGACGCGGAATAATTACATAAATTGCATGCAAATGGACGTTCGTTAGAATGTGACCGCATTTGTTTTTGTAAACTACTTTTCTGTGATGCCGAATAATTATCCACATTGCATGCAAAGGGACGTTTGTTAGTATGCAAACGCATATGTCTTTGTAATTTACATTTATATGATGCGCAAAAAATTACACAAATTGCATGTAAATTGTCGTTTGTTAGTATGTGATAATATCTTCACTTTAGATTCACTTTTATATTATGAAGATTCATTACGTAAATTACGTGACCCCGAACGTAGGTAACCACGTTATGTGTTTGTAAATTACTTTCATGTGGTACACAAAGCACTCGAACGGATAGTCTACGTAGGAGATCGTACACGTCTTAACCGTCAATTATTAAACGGTAAGCAATAATCACATAAATTGCCTGCCTATACAAAGAGTAAATTCCATTAATCTTCTACTTTTGCTGGAGTTGGTTGTATGTGCATAAAGACAGTTTCATTTAATACCACAAACCTATGTTAAAAAACAACGAATCTTAGGGTTAATTTTTGCTTCAAACGTGTCGTTTACAAGAGCTGTTGAAAGAATTACATAAAAGAAAGTTAATTCTAGTATACACTGGGGTGTGTTGTAATATCGGGTGCCTTGATACACTGCGCATGGCAGTAAACCAAATGATTCACCTACATTCTTATTAAGTGTGGAAGGAAGTCCAAGCATCTACCTCGTCATCCTTCTAGTGTTGTGAGTGTATACTGGTGGTTTAGGTTGTACCGCTATGCGTTATGCTAACAATAAATTAGAAGTGAAAACGTGCTTTACATAAAAAATTTCGTAAATAATTATTCTTAAGTAATCAAGGTATTTCAATTTTATTGTTTTAAAGAAAAACACAATTCAGATAGGAAAGTACAAATTTAACCTCTAACTGCAAGAATGAAAAGGCGATGATATTAAACCATTCCACTCGCATGTCGTCGTACAGTTGCCACAATACCTTTTACCGTTGCGCTCGTGTGCGTAAAATAAAGGTTCTATAATGAATTTCAGAACTACTAAATGCCACTGCCGCAGGTTAGCGCAAGCGCAAAAACCGACATCATTACAATCTGTTCTAGCATAATTACAATACATACAAATCAAACCTAAAAAAAATTCCTACGGCATATAACTATTTCGCCATTGTGATTTATATCGATATAGTTATTGCTTTTCCATGCCGTCCTATATTTAAAAAGAAATTTGAAAATAACATGTAGAAAAGTTATTTACCTTTAAACTGGTGGAAGCGTGCATAAACAATACCTTACTGTATACAACGATCTGAATAGCGTTGCTATAACGGCACCGGGTACTGTGCACGAAGTACAAGCTGCGGTGCTCCGATAAATCTATTTTTTTTAACATTTCAATTCAAAACAATACAGGGGTCTTCGAATTTACGTATTACAACTTTTTCTTAAGAGCTCATCACAGCAGGTTACCTACCATCTGCTGTAAAAATGCGGTTTGGAGTGAGGTAGCGTAAGGCGGGACGAAATGTCGAGACGCAGATATTCATTAGAAAAGGATATGAAGTTTAGTACTCCGCCTACTTGGTTTATGAAGTACCAGGGAGCACATTATAGATGGCAGTGCTGTGGAACTTATTAGTCCAGTT
This sequence comes from Platerodrilus igneus, assembly GCA_036346225.1. Lineage (NCBI taxonomy): Eukaryota > Metazoa > Arthropoda > Insecta > Coleoptera > Lycidae > Platerodrilus > Platerodrilus igneus. Next base: position 1,568,770 of record JARFIW010001175.1, on the reverse strand, counting down.
ATAAACCTCACAGATATTTTAATTATACATATTCACTAACATTTATAACCAGTGAAAACTTTTGAAATTCCGATATCTAATGTAAAAAAATTATTAGGGAACAAGAATTTATAAGATTTAACATTCCTACATTTGCATTGCACGGTTATTTTTCAATTTCTAAAACGCAATTGACAAAGCTGTTACACTAATTATTTGGCCAATAAATGGAAAAACAGAATAATGCTTCAAACGTATCTCTAATAAACAAGTTGAAAATGCAAGGCATTGTCGCAACGAACTTCCAAATGTAGACTTACTTTAAAACAATTTAAAGAAATTAAAATTATTATGTTGTAATAATTATAAGTATTCAGATAAAAATAAAAATTAATTCCCTGGAGGGGTCGGGTATCCGTGGTCAGATTTTGTGGGGGGTACCATATTTCGACTCAGCTATGTTAGGGGAGTCCAAATATGTATCGCACATTAATTTTGGACTTATTTGAAATTTTATTTTTCCCGACGGAATATCGCGGGGGCACGGCGTCCCCGTGGCCCGATTTCAACTGACATCAAAACTTAAGCTCAGGGCACCGAGCTGAATCGATTGATGTATCACACATTGATGTCCGACCATTAGAAAGGCCTCGGACGGACAGACAGACGGACGACAAATCGATTTCATAAACGAACGAAGTTCGTTGAAAATAATTAGGTAAAGAGCCAAGTGGGTTTTGAATACAGTTTGTGAAAGGCTACAACTGTTGGTTTCTTTTCTTATAACATTTTTGTTTTCTTTATAATTTTCTAACGATGAATAATAAACAAAGTGATCGCAACGGCCAAGTATGTTTTATTTCAGTGAATTTTTTAGAATTATAAATAGATATAAATATAAATACAAATTTTCAATATTTTTATAATGCTATTACATATCTGAAATTGTACTGGATCAGACACAGTAAACATTCCTTTAGTAGAATAAAATTGTAGTCCAAAGTTTGTTTTGCTTTTATTTAATTACGTTTTGCATGCAGCTTGTCAAATTTTTGTTCCATCACAATTGCGTATGGGAGTTTGTGAATTGTGAATTTGTACCATGAACAAAATAGATACTTAATACATTTTACGTGTATTAGAGAAGTTTGAGGGTAAAATAACAACTAAACATGATTTGTAAATTCTAATTAACCGTAAGAATTTTTATCACATTATTCCTTATTGCTAAACAAGTCAAAATTTATCCCAAAACATTAATTGAACTTTGGCATAAAAATTAAATAATTCTGTGTTTATTCTTATTTACAAGTCTTACACTACACTCGTTCTTTCACCATATTTCAGCCAATTTTTCATTAACTAGATGGTATATTATACCAAAATTCTTTTAAAAATATAGAACACTATTACAATGCAGTCTTTCATTATCATCTGCCTCAAAACTAGGGGAATACCAATTACCTACTTCACTAAATCAGAAGCCCAAAATCCAAGGTTATAAAGAACAACTTATTTCTATAGTTGCGAGGCGCTAAATAATATCCTTAACGATAATTATAAATAGATTTGCGAACAATTACGACTATAGTGGAAAATTCTTATAAGGATAGTTCGATCTTAATAGTATAGCATTTCCTTCATGTTTGTTATGGTTTGTTTTGTATAGCAGTTATTCAAACCATTTCTGTTTTACAATAGTGTGTGACATGGACGTTCTGAATTTTTCACGGCAGCACAATACAAGTGCATTTTTCTAAAAAGTACTACTATTTGATCTATTTGATAAATAAAGTGATTTGTAATGTGCAATTCATAAAAATTATTCACAAAGTTACTGGTTTTGTATAAATCGCTCTATTTTTAGAAAAAAATATTTTTTGTGCAGTTAAAAAAACGTAAGTGACTTTACCACATCGACAATTATTTTATTAGTAACTTTTATTAAAACCGTTTTTAATTTGGGTACCTAATAAAAAAGAAATTTGGATCTTGTAGTGATCCATAGTGGTTCAAGTCAATTCTCATTGGTTGGTAGTTATTACAAATATTATAGTGTACATTTAGATATTTGAAGATATTTGTTTGAATAGCTCAGTAACCATTTATAGGTTTCTGAACGCATTCCGTAGCGTCAGAATTTACATTATAAGGGCGCATGTGTAGGGACGATCGAGCTAGTCGACAAGATTTAATGACTTTTTGTTTTGAGATTTCAAGATGGCAAGTTAAAAGATTTCACTTTGCGGTTTTTTATAAAAAGGTAATGTTTTATGTGGATAAGTAGTTGCTATTGAAGGTAATCTGATTACATCTGGTAACTCTAGTCTTGTTTTGAGTGTGATGTTGGTACTTATTGTAAAACCGTTAGTTATTTAATCATTGAAAGAAATATTGATGTGTTACCTGTTGCTTTTGGCTTAAAATTTGATGCCGGTTTATGTATAATTGAATGTGGTTTGGTTTAACAACCGAAAACTAATATTTATTTATCTGAATTGTTTATTTAGTATCTAAATCAGAGCAAAAATAATATTTATTTATTTGTAATAATGTTTATTTAGTATTTAATACAGGGTTCAAACTTCCATTGCATTGCACTTATTGCAAAATCAATGGTAAATGTAGCGTTGCTGTGATTTATGACAATGAAAGGTACTAACATCATATTAAATGATTATTGAGCAAGTTTGAATATGAACAGTACTATATTTCTATGTTATATTTGTTTTGGTTAGAAGGTAGTAATCGAAATATACACAAAGTTGTGTATATATTTTTGTTTGTGTTTTGTAATGCCACGGTTGTTTAATTTTTATAAAAGCCGGTTTAGAGGATGCAATCATAATAAATGGTTCTTAACATTTACTTACTAGAGTTAATATATTTAACTAACATGCATTTATATTATATTATATTATATTATAGCGTGCGAATCTGGGCTTGTATTTATGCTGTAGAATTTTTGGGTATGTATTTTCTGCCAACATATTTTATGTTTGATATTTGTGATTCACTTGAAATTTTTATTATGTGTAATTGTCTTATTTCAGCATATTAACTACATATTCAACTGCATCGCTCATATCTTGGTTTAAACGTAATTTATATTTTGTTGTGTGTTTATCCCATTATCTAGCCGATGTTCCTATTTAATTAACTAGTATTTAACGTTGGTGCTGGTTGTTGTGATGTAATCAAATTTAATCTCTAGTATGACCGACCATCTCGTGCCTTCGCGTTTGCATTTATGACCATGTTAACGATAGTCTATTCAATAACCAGCGCCTTTTTAACTATGCGCAATCATACCATAAGTTTATTTCACCGATTCTTGTTGTCTCGTCAATGTACCTGTAGTGTACCTTTTTGCAAATATTAGAAAGTCGGCTAGCCTTTGTGAAATATTTTGTAACACGGGCTGGAAACTGTTAAAGTATGTATGTGGGTGCATGTGATCGAGCCTTGTTGAATATTACTAACATTTTATGTCCGTGCGGGGAAGAACATTGGTCGTCAAGATGCAGGTCATCTTCCTAGTGCCTCCCCTCTTCAACTTTAGCTGGGTTGTATTGGCCTCGCCAACCTCAGTACCTACCACAAAAGACTAGATGGTTTACACTAACGTTTCTTCAGTTGTCATGTGTGGTATGTCTGGGTAACAGTTGAAATCTCGTTAAATTTAGTGTTGTTGACCTGGGTACTTGTACGTTACCCATCCTTGTCGAAATGTGCCAAATATTTACAAAATGTATATTGGGTATAAAAATAAAGAAAACAGTTTTAGATTTAAGGCAACAAAGGTAAACAAAGAAACAAATGTACCATTAGAAACCATGAATTTTAAGCAATGCAATTAAATGAATTTAATGAATTTTAAATTAAAAATCAAAAAAAGAAAACCCCTTAATTTTTAATGTATGTCGGGAGGAGTTATGTATCCCCCAACTGATGTATATATAAAGAAATAGAATAAGTAGGAAATTATTAGAAAGTGTAAAGAAAATGTTAAGTGAAGTGCAACAAAGTAAATACAAGGACAATTTGTAAAGTTTATTAACGTTCATGAGAACGGATGTGCTACTTTGTATCGCAGACAATAGTGACACTGCAGATGTCACAAGCGGTCAGGTACCGTGATTACCTAGAAATTAAGACTACAACATTGTAATTATGAATAGTGTTAAGAATAAGCAGACATGAGATCTGCAAGTTTCCACAGCCATGTGAGGGGGTAGGAACATTATAAAAAGCCCGGGAGCTCAAGGACCAGGCAGTCAGTCAAGTATTCCGCTTTAGCATTGCATTTGCTTAGGCTACTCACCATAGTACAATTAACTAGTGTAATTTCAATTTAAAGTAATATTTAATTAACTTGTTAAAATTCCATAAGTAAATTCTGTATTAATAAATAAAATTCGTTAAGAAGTTTTAAAACTGGTTTTTAAAAAGGCAGCTCCCAAAGCTCGAACCTTAAGTAGCGTAGGGTTGTAGGCTTCTCCTCCCGTAGTCTTTTTCCAACTTTAGCTCAGGTTGAGTTCAATACTATTTGCTCAATAAGTAATCCATGTCAAATTGCTGGTAACTTAATTTTTGATATTTTCTGATATTGTATTAAAAGTAGAGTTATCTCATACTATAGTTTTATTTCAAACCTTCCCACCTCAGCGCCATCTTTCAGTGTATATTTGGGTTGTATTAGTCACAGAACGTAGGGATCATAAACCAGTACTACTAGTCTACTAGATTATGGAGCCGGGTATTGTCAAGAGAGGGCGTTTGCAGACCTTCAGCCAGGTTGTACACAAACTATTCAGTAGAAAAACAGCAATAATAAAAATTAAGATATCAATCGAAAATACAGCAATTTATCAAGTGTAAATTGCAATTAGCAGAATATGTTTAGAGTGTTAAAAAACGAATCCTCTCGGCTAAATGTTCAAGAGACCTCAAATACTTTACTGTGAAGATTTCGTGCTAGATGCGTTGGGTTTTAACTACTGTATTAGACAGTTCAAGCACGCTTCAAATAAAGAATATTTCATAATTTATATTGTAAATCACCTGGCTGTAGTGCTTAGTGTTTGGTAATTGAAATACTTTCCGAAAATGCTTTATTCAGTACTGAAATATTAGTATGTTTTTGTACACGATCTTTTTTTACGAGACATAATAACATAAAAAGAATGTAAATGGTCGTTTGTTAGTACGGGGTTACACATCAGCTTTTAAATTACTTTATAGTGATGTCGAATAATCACATATTACAAACAAATAGACGTTCATAACTGTGAGATTGCACATGTCATTGTAATACTCTTTGTGATGCTGAATAATGACAGAAATAGTATACGAATGGATGGACGTTCGTTGGTAAGCGACCGCAAATGAGTTTATAATGTACGTTTATGTGATACGAAACAATTACACAAATTGGATACAAATGGATGCTCGTTAGTATGAAACCGCATATGTATTTGTAAAACAATATTTTGCGATGTAAAGTAATTGCACTAACTGCATTAGAATGAACGTGCGTTAGTATGCGCGCGCAGGTCTGCGTAAATTACTTTTATTAATTACCTTTTTCTAATTTGCAATTATTACACAAAATGCAAGCAAACGGATGTTCGTTAAAATGCGATCGCATATGTCTTTGAAAATTACTTTCCGTGATGTGGCATAATTACACAAATTGCATTCGAATGGACGTTCGTTAGTATGCAATCGTATATGTTGTTGTAAATGACTTTTTCGTGATGCCGAATAATTACACAAATTGCATGCAAATAGGCGTTCGTTGGTATGCGACCACAAACGTTTTTGTAGAGTATTTTTTTGATGCGCTATAATTACACAAATTGCATGCAAATGGACGTTCGTTAGAATGTGACCGCGCATGTCTTAGTAAATTCCTTTTGTTTGATGTAGAGTAATTACACAAATTGCATGCAAGTAGACGTTCGATGGTATGCGACCACAAATGTTTTTGTAGAGTATTTTTATCTGATGCCCTATAATTACACAAATTGCATGCAAATGGACGTTCGTTAGAAAGTGACCAAGCATGTCTTAGTAAATTTCTTTTGTTTGATGTAGAGTAATTACACAAATTGCATGCAAGTAGACGTTCGATGGTATGCGACCACAAATGTTTTTGTAGAGTATTATTTTCTGATGCCCTATAATTACACAAATTGCATGCAAATGAACGTTCGTTAAAAAGTAACCGCACATGCCTTTGTAAATTACTTCTATTTGATGTAGAGTAATTACACAAATTGCATTCGAATGAACGTTCATTAGTATGCGATCGCATATCTTGTTGTAAAATATTCTTTCGTAATGCCGAATAACTACGCAAATTGCAAGCAAATGAACGTTCGTTAAAATGCGCCTGCGGATGTCTTTGTAAAATACTTTTTTGTTGTGGTATAATTACACAAATTGCACTCGAATGGACGTTCGTTCAAATGATTGTTGTAAACTACATTTTTATGACGCGGAATAAATACACAAATTGCATTCGAATGGACGCTGGTTAGTATTCGACCACATATGCGTTTATAAATTACTTTTCCGTGATCCGGTATAATTATACAAATTGCATTCGAATGGACGTTCTTTAGTATGCGACCGCATATGTAATCGTAAAGTATTTTTTTCTGTTGCGGTATAATTACACAAATTGCATGCAAATGGACGTTCTTTCAAATGTGACCGCACATGTCTTTGTAAATGACTTTTATGTGATGCGGTATAATTCCACAAATTGCATTCGAATGGACGTTCGTTAGTGTGCGATCGTATATGTGATTGTAAATTACTTTTGTGTGATGTGGTATAATTACACAATTTGCATTCGAAAGGACGTTCGTTAGTATGCAATCGCATATGTGTTTGTAAATTACTTTTGTGTGATGAAGTATAATAACACAAATTGCATTCGAATGGACGTTCTTTAGTATGCAATCGCATATGTAATCGTAAAGTATTTTTTTCTGTTGCGGTATAATTACACAAATTGCATGCAAATGGACGTTCGTTCAAATGTGACCGCACATGTCTTTGTAAATGACTTTTATGTGATGTGGTATAATTACACAAATTGCATTCGAATAGACGTTCGTTAGTATGCGATCGCACATGTTGTTGTAAAGTATATTTTTGTAACGCGGAGTAATTACACAACTTGCATTCGAATGGACGTTCATTGCTGTGCGACCGCAAATGTTTTTGTAAAGTATCTTTTTGTGACGCGGAATAATTACATAAATTGCATGCAAATGGACGTTCGTTAGAATGTGACCGCATTTGTTTTTGTAAATTACTTTTCTGTGATGCCGAATAATTATCCACATTGCATGCAAAGGGACGTTTGTTAGTATGCAAACGCGTATGTCTTTGTAATTTACATTTATATGATGCGCAAAAAATTACACAAATTGCATGTAAATTGTCGTTTGTAGTATGTGAAAATATCTTCACTTTAGATTCACTTTTATATGATGAAGATTGATTACGTAAATTACGTGACCCCGAACGTAGGTAATCACGTTATGTGTTTGTAAATTACTTTCATGTGGTACACAAAGCACTCGAACGGATAGTCTACGTAGGAGATCGTACACGTCTTAATTGTCAATTATTAAACGGTACACAATAATCACATAAATTGCCTGCCTATACAAAGAGTAAATTCCATTAATCTTCTACTTTTGCTGGAGTTGGTTGTATGTGCATAAAGACAGTTTCATTTAATACCACAAACCTATGTTAAAAAACAACGACTCTTAGGGTTAATTTTTGCTTCAAACGTGTCGTTTACAAGAGCTGTTGAAAGAATTGCATAAAAGAAAGTTAATTCTAGTATACACTGGGGTGTGTTGTAATATCGGGTGCCTTGATACACTGCGCATGGCAGTAAACCAAATGATTCACCTACATTCTTATTAAGTGTGGAAGGAAGTCCAAGCATCTACCTCGTCATCCTTCTAGTGTTGTGAGTGTATACTGGTGGTTTAGGTTGTACCGCTATGCGTTATGCTAACAATAAATTAGAAGTGAAAACGTGCTTTACATAAAAAATTTCGTAAATAATTATTCTTAAGTAATCAAGGTATTTCAATTTTATTGCTTTAAAGAAAAACACAATTCAGATAGGAAAGTACAAATTTAACCTCTAACTGCATTGTAGGGTAAGAATGAAAAGGCGATGATATTAAACCATTCCACTCGCATGTCGTCGTACAGTTGCCATAATACCTTTTACCGTTGCGCTCGTGTGCGTAAATTAAAGGTTCTATAATGAATTTCAGAACTACTAAATGCCACTGCCGCAGGTTAGCGCAAGCGCAAAAACCGACATCATTACAATCTGTTCTAGCATAATTACAATACATACAAATCAAACCTAAAAAAAATTCCTACGGCATATAACTATTACGCTATTGTGATTTATATCGATATAGTTATTGCTTTTCCATGCCGTCCTATATTTAAAAAGAAATTTGAAAATAACATGTAGAAAAGTTATTTACCTTTAAACTGGTGGAAGCGTGCATAAACAATACCTTACTGTATACAATGATCTGAATAGCGTTGCTATAACGGCACCGGGTACTGTGCACGAAGTACAAGCTGCGGTGCTCCGATAAATCTATTTTTTTTAACATTTCAATTCAAAACAATACAGGGGTCTTCGAATTCACGTATTACAACTTTTTCTTAAGAGCTCATCACAGCAGGTTACCTACCATCTGCTGTAAAAATGCGGTTTGGAGTGAGGTAGCGTAAGGCGGGACGAAATGTCGAGACGCAGATATTCATTAGAAAAGGATATGAAGTTTAGTACTCCGCCTACTTGGTTTATGAAGTACCAGGGAGCACATTATAGACGGCAGTGCTGTGGAACTTATTAGTCCAGTTATAAACCTCACAGATATTTTAATTATACATATTCACTAACATTTATAACCAGTGAAAACTTTTGAAATTCCGATATCTAATGTAAAAAAATTATTAGGGAACAAGAATTTATAAGATTTAACATTCCTACATTTGCATTGCACGGTTATTTTACAATTTCCAAAACGCAATTGACAAAGCTGTTACACTAATTATTTGGCCAATAAATGGAAAAACAGAATAATGCTTCAAACGTATCTCTAATAAAAAAAATGATTAGGTAAAGAGCCAAGTGGGTTTTGATTACAGTTTGTGAAAAGCTACAACTGTTGGTTTCTTTTCTTATAACATTTTTGTTTTCTTTATAATTTTCTAACGATGAATAATAAACAAAGTGATCGCAACGGCCAAGTATGTTTTATTTCAGTGAATTTTTTAGAATTATAAATAGATATAAATATAAATACAAATTTTCAATATTTTTATAATGCTATTACATATCTGAAATTGTACCTGATCAGGCACAGTAAACATTCCTCTAGTAGAATAAAAATGTAGTCCAAAGTTTGTTTTGCTTTTATTTAATTACGTTTTGTATGCAGCTTGTCAAATTTTTGTTCCATCACAATTGCGTGTGGGAGTTTGTGAATTGTGAATTTGTACCATGAACAAAATACATACTGAGCACATTTTACGTGTATTAGAAAAGTTCGAGGGTAAAATAACAACTAAACATGGTTTGTAAATTCTAATTAGCCGTAGGAATTTTTATCACATTATTCCTTATTACTAAACAAGCCTAAATTTATCCCAAAATATTAATTGAACTAGGGCATAAAAATTAAATAATTCTGTGTTTATTCTTATTTACAAACTTACACTACACTCATTCTTTCACCATATTTCAGCCAGTTTTTATCAACTAGATGGTATATTATTTAAAAAGTATAGAACACTATTGCAATGCAGTCTTTCTTTATCTTTTATCTCAAAACTGGGGTAATACCAATTACCTACTTCACTAAATCGGAAGCCCAAAATCCAAGGTTATGAAGAACAACTCATTTCTATAATTGGGAGGCGCTAAATAATATCCTTAACGATAGTTATAAATAGATTTGCGAGCAATTACGACTGTAGTGAAAAATTCTTATAAGGATAGTTTGATCTCAATAGTATAGCATTTCCTGCATGTTTGTTATGGTTTGTTTTGAATAGCAGTTATTCAAACCATTTCTGTTTTACAATAGTGTGTGACATGGACGTTCTGAATTTTTTCACGGCAGCACATTGCAGGTCCATTTTTTTAAAAAATACTAATATTTGATTTATTCGATAAATAAAGTGATTTGAAATGTGCAATTTTGATGAAAATTTATAAAAATTATTCACACATTTTTAAAAAAGATAATGTTTTATGTTGATAAGTAGTTGCTAGTGGAGATAATCTGATTACTTTTGGTAACTCCAGTCTTGTTTTGAGTGTGATGTTGGTGCATATTGTAAAACCGTTAGTTATTTAATTATTGAAGGTAATATTAATATGTTACCTGTTACTTTTGGCTTAGAATTTGGTGCCGGTTTATGTATAAATGAGTGCGGTTTGGTTTAACAACCGAAAACTAATATTTATTTATCTGAATTGTTTATTTAGTATCTAAATTAGAGTAAAAATAATATTTATTTCTTTGAAATGATGTTAATTTAGTATTTAATACAGGGTTTGAACTTTCATTGAATTGCAATTATTGCAGAATCAATAGTAAATGTAGCATTGCTGTGATTTATGACAATGCAAGGTCATCATATTAAAAAAAATTATTTGAATATGAACCGTACTATATTTCTATGTTATATTTGTTTTGGTTTTAAGGTAGTTGTTCGCGCCATCTAGTGCCGTAATGATCGCGCATCGAAAATATAAAGAACATAAGTGATAAGAGTGGACAGTGTTTTGACAGACTTCGAAGCATACGGTTGTTTTCGAGTTTCGAACTCCGCTTTGTGTAGTGCACACCACCTAATTTGGTAAGTTTATTCACTTCCTCAGTAGTGATTTTTCAATGCTAATTTGTACATGTCGATGTTTGTAAGATAATACGCATATTCCCGGCCACATGCCAAAATAGTAGTATTCGAAATATACACAAAATTGGTATATATTTTTTGTTGTGATTTGTAATGCACGGTGTGTTTAATTTTTAGAAGCCGGTTTAGACGATGCAATCATATGAATGATTTTTAACATTTGCTCACTAGAGTTAATATATTTAACTAACATGCATTTATATAAAGATTTAGCGCCCGAATCTGGGCTTGTATTTATTTATGCTGTAGAATTTTTGGGTATGTATCTGCTGCCAACATATTTTATAATGTTTGATATTTGTGATTCATTTGACATTTTTATTATGTGTAATTGTTTTATTTTAGCATATTAACTACATATTCAACTGCATCGCTCATATCTTGGTTTAAACGTAATTATATATTTTGCTGTGTGTTTATTCTATTATCTAGCCGTTCAATCAATTAAAATTTCGCTAGAATTGTTGGCAACGTTACACATTGCTACTATTCAAATCAAAACCGTAGCGTAAGTATTCTACGGTTTATAATGACAAACGTCTGTATAAATAGTTAGTACGTGTGTGACGTTGCAAATGACGAGGTCTATTTAGATATTGCAAATACTATATTATAGCCGTCAACAAGTAATCAAATATGATTCTATAACCTTACATTTCAAGTTCGCAATCTATCTTGGTAATTAGGATTGCTCTTACGGTTACCTTACCAAGGGTACAGGGGAAGTAAAGAATCTAAGTTCTTAAGTAGTAAATAGAACATGCTAATATCTTAGACTAAGTAAGATTAACTTAGTTTTTTGGCAAATAGGACGCAGCTAAAATTACGTATTATTAAAGTGAGATTATTGTAGTTGCTCTATCCCATCCAGTCACTGTTAAGACGTTGAACTCAGTGCGCATTTACAGCAAGCAATTATGTGAGTAGAATGTATTAGAGCTGTTTCAAAATCTTAGCTACCCTGGGATGCGCAATGGAGGAGGTGAGAAACCTTTAGAAAGGATATAACACGGTATTTTCAGTTCAACCTAAAAACATCACAATTCGCTAAAATAACCCTTAATGTAATGTCAAATTATTAATGTGTAAACAAATACCTAACCTTGCTATTTATCTATCATAAAAGGCAACGCGTATTAACTTTTGAGTTTTATATTACTTCTTGGGACTAAGTGAATTAAATCAATCATATAAAGAAAGAATATGGAATATTTATTAAGTGTCTAGAATATGCAGTATCGGCTCGGTGGTAAGTTAAGAACATAGCTTAGATAAGGTTAATATAGATAAGCCATTTATATAATAGAAGCACGTGACTTTTTGTTACATTAATTAACATAGATTTAATAAAATAATAAATTTAATTTAGAACAAACTAATCTAATAAATATAAATTTAATCTTATCGTCATATGGTAACATGGATTTTAAAATTATATTGTAGTAACGTCAACGCTGTTGGAGCCATGAATATTGTTGCGATCCACTATTAGACAACCCGTCAAACATACAAACGCCCGAGGCACAGCATATTCTCCAGGATTCGAGAATTCTTCTAGAAATTACTAGATAATGAGTCATATCTTTAATTTAGGGTATATATAAGGCCGCTTATGAATGTAAGAGTTAGTCTATACTTGAATGTCTAATATAAATTATATCGTGTACAGTAAACGTAGTTGAGCTTTTTTGGAAGTTCAAGAATATACATAAATGTTATATGCTGTGTCTAATGTACATGCAGCTTGTAGTATACATAAATAGACAGAAGTGTATAACATATAAATAGTTGTGTTAGTGTTGTTCATGGACCAATTCTAAAGAAGGTAGTTTAAGAAGATATTAGAGCTTGTAAATTCATTAGTGTAATGGTGCTTCATTGTTAAGTGGACTGAAAACATCTATAAATAAGGCATATACTGTTAATTAGACTTGTGAACAGTGAGTAATAAAGACTGTTGTTATTACTTGTTTTAAATTATGTTACGTGCCAAGGGTCACTTTAACATTGTGTTAGTAGTTTAGTTTTTAATGTACGGAAGTTTCCCGCCATAATTTTCAAATACGCGAGACGCGGGAATTTTTAAATAGACTAGGCGGTGCTTCCGTATGTCATAATAGTAGTGAGTCTGCGTAGTGCGCTTATCCCTAGAGGGTTAGGGCAATACGAGACAAGGAGTTGGGGTGACGCGCTGAATCGTGGCTATTTTGCCTTTGATCGTGAAGTTAAGTGCACGTTTCTATCTTTGGTAACGTATCTTAGGGTTTACCTATGTAGTTCCCTTCCTAATTATCTTTTGTTTGTCTGCCTCTACCTCCTTCCCGTCAAATCCATACATAGGTAAGAAATTGCTGCCACCTGGGACTACCGAACTTCACGCCTGAGGAGGACTCATGATTACCTTGGCTAGTCGGCGCTGATTTGACGCATTTGGTAGCGTCAGCTTATCATCTCTAATTCCTCCGGAAGGAGCCAGACTGGAGTGGTTAGAAGCCTACCGGAGCGCGATTTCAGGCGACAACAGGATACCTGATGTAAGTAAATCGTTACTTAATTTGCATGCGCTTATTTCCTTGTTTTTGAATTATTTAAATTTGCGTAGTATTACAAAATATTGATGACATCATCAGTAGTTGAACCGCGCCTAAATCCGTATAAGAATTGGTGCTGCCAACTGTGATAGTGTCTATCATACCACGCCACCGGGGTAGTAATTATTGAACTTTAAATTTTAACTACCGTTTATCCTATAACAATTTAGCGCTCCAACGTGTTATTTAGGTGGTACTATACCTATTGAATGTAAAAATTAATTTTAAACATGCTTTTTCATTTAAATAATCTCCTTAAATTATATGATCTATGTTACCTAAGATATCTGTGAAGCTTTAATTTCATGTTGGTATCTTGGAAAAATTCACCAGAATATTTTCAAGAATTGACAGATTAGGCTTGTAATGTAAACTTGGTTATTGTAACATGTACTCTTTTATCAAAAATGCTAATCTATCTTATTGTAGTTTTATAATGAAATTCAAACTGCACTTATCTGCAAATATGTGTTATTTATCTAAAAATGTGGTGTAGTGTCTAAATAAACTCCAAGGATATATGGATAACCTCACTTTTTTCTCAAGTAAGTAAAATAAATATTTTAATTGCATTTCTTAAATATCGTTTAATGTAACAATTAAAAACCCTATATCAGCTAAAATATAACCCTTGCCGTAAATAATAAAAAAACTGTACTAAGATTCTCTAGTTTATAAAAAAATTTGTTTCAATCAATTACCTGTAACTATATTTAAACTCGTTTTTAAAGAAACCTTATGTTACAAACGTTATTGAAATAAATTTCCTTTTAATATCCTTTTTATGTAACGTTAAAGTATGGATTTTTGTGGTTATTGGCTAAATAATTCATTACATGCGTGTATTTTCTAAAATTGAAAGGTTTTTTCTTGTAACTTATGAAGGATATATCCCCTTGTTAAGCATTTACCTTACCTTATGTCTTTAAATACAGTATTACAAAATTATCTATTAAAATATCTTTGGTTGCTTTCCTTAACTTTGAAAGCCCGTTTTTTTTGAAACTTAAATGCACTCTCTTGTAAGTTACATTTTAAAAATGCCTCAGTGATTACCTACTTAATAACAAAATTGCTTCCCTAAATTTAGAACTCTTGTTTACCTAAGTTTTACTGTCTTTTAAAGCGTTATTGTGACTTAACCTTAATATATTTTGTTCGCTTAGATATTATCTTGTTTGGATATAGCTTTGAAACTTTTTCCCTTCTATGATTTAATCAGTATAACCTATAAATGTATTTCCTTAGTGTGTTAATTAATTAACGCTTTAACATTTGCATATTATTCTTTACCGTGACGTTCTTAACAAGGTTTCTCCCCTAAATACCGTATCGTATTAACTTAAAATAGCTGTAACGTTTATTACCTCCCGAATTGCCTAACTATTTTATATTTTATATATCGTGTCTTGAATATTCTATTCACAATGAACGTTTCACATTTAAAATCCCTCGAATTGATCTACGAGCTGGAGTGTAGGAATATTATCGCAGCTAGTAATCAGAATGATAGGCGATCTCAACTCAGGGCTGTTTTGGCACAGGAAACCAAAGGCATTGCTATCTTAAAGAAACCCGTCGGCGACTGGCCCCTTAACGTATCGGAAATTAAATTATCTTTAGATGATATATCGGGTATAATAAACAGAACGGATCCTGCTGCTAGTAATATCGAACTAGGGAGATTGACTTCAAGAATAATGCACGTCAAACAACGTGTCGAATTATTATCTTTATATGACGACGACCAAGCGACTAAATCTAAACAAAGTTTGTTGTCCGAGGTGTGATTGCTTGAAGGGATTGTTCTCGAAAGACTTAATCCTAATGCAGACGTAGATATATCGTCACCCTTTTCAAATCTCGCTCTTGTTTCACCCAAACCTGTAGGAAAATCTATACCTGTATACAAATGGGGTCTCACTTTTGAAGGGTTTGATTCGCAGGTCTCTTTATCATCCTTTCTTGATCGTATCAATGATTTTAAAATCTCTCGCGGGTGTACCGACTACGACCTATTTGTCTCAGCTGGTGACTTGTTCGCAAACTCAGCGTTAATATGGTATAGAAACATACGAGACCAAATTTCTACCTGGGAAGAGTTAGTTGCGTGTTTAAAACGAGATTTCCTACCTTATGGCTATATTAACGACCTTTGGAACGAAATACGTAACCGAACCCAAGGTCCTGACGAAAATGTTGTTTCTTTTATTACCTCATTAGAAGCTTTATATTGCAGACTCGACAAAAAACCTTCCGAATCCGAAATTATCGATCAATTACTTAGAAATTTAAACCCCTATTTCTCAGAACGTTTGGCATTACAGCCCATATCTTCGCTAGCCCACTTTAAAGACCTATGTCGTTCTCTTCAAGAAGTGAGGTCAAGAATTAACAAATATCGGCCACCGCCCGAGAAATTATCTGGTCTTCTAGAACCTGATTTAGCTTGCCAAGTTCGAGCTTCCCGTAAAGTATCTACACTTAACGTTCCTTCTACCGTTACTAACAACTCACTTACCTGTTGGAACTGCAAGCGAAGTGGACATAACTACACTGTCTGCACATACCCTAGAAATATTTTTGTTATGGGTGTGGTCGCGCTAATATTTACAAATCTAACTGCACCAACTGTAATCCTAACGTATCGGGAAACTCCGTCGAGATATTTCAAATCAGGTGTGAATATCTCAAGAAACCAAAATCGCCCTCAACACCAATCATTCAACGGACACAGACGCCAATAAATTCAAATTATAAAACCACTTCTAACGTTGTACCGTCATTAAATTTATCTAATAATAATACCGCTACTATTAATGTACAAAATGCCTTACCTTTAGAGGAATTATGCTATACTACCCCAGCCGAGTGGTCTAAGTGGTTACAAACCGTCAATTCCTTTTATCATAAAAAAGACTGCTGCCGTTTCACAACTTGTTAAAAAACCCTTCGATAACCGTCCACACTTATCTATTTCAATAGGTTCCTTAAATGTAATTGCTTTATTGGATACAGGTTCTTCATGTTCTCTTATAAATAACGAAGGTTTACATCAATTATCTCAACAAAATATCAAAATTCAAATTATTCCCGAAAAAACTTCCATAAATTTAGCTGACGATAATCAAATACATGTAACCGGTTCCCTTAAGTTAAAAATTCGAGTAGAATCTCTTGAACGTGAGGTTTTATTTTTGATTGTGCCTGCATTAGCTTATCCCTTTCTACTGGGCGTTGATTTCTGTAAACTTTTTAATCTGTCACTTTACTTTCAGGATTTTTCATGGCAAACCTCCATTAAAACGAATTCTTGTGCATCTACAGGAATATCTAACAAAATTTCTCTTACTGACTCCCAAAATGTAACCCTTAACGCTACAATCGACAAATTTCGCAAACTTAATACCTCCGAACTGGGTTGAGTAGGGTAGCTAAGCCGGTTTGGCAACAGAGATCCACAGCAAGATATGTATACGCCGGTTCGAGAACAATATGAACAGCTAAGCCGCTTTGGGAAACAAAACGTGCAGCAAGATATGTATACGCCGCTTTGAGAACAAAATTGTCTTTGTGTGTAAATTTGTTGCGTCGGGGGTCGTTAGGTCTTTGGGGTGTGCGTTCGGCGGGGTCGTTAGATTTTGTCGTGGGGTGGTGCGCGTGCGCTGGGGTGGAGATATTTTCTTAAGAAATTTTTAGCAGCGTTCACGACGTTAAATATTAAATATTAAATTTTAAAAAATGTTGGTTCGTATTTTTCTGGGGTAGGTTAAGCTAAAAATTAAAACGCCGAGGTGAAGAATTTTTTAATATTAGGCAAACGCGTGCAAGTGGTAAAGAGTGTTTTAGCTCTCCTCATAAGCTGCGTTTTGTACGAAGTAGAAAATAAAATTGAGAAAATATACGAAATGTTATATGATGGAGGTCAAATTTTAAACGTCTGCAGGTAAAATCTTGTAAAAGAAGTCGTTCACTTCTCGCAATTTCAATGTCACGATAAAATACTAAGAATTTGCATGCAGTCGAATATAACCTCGTGTTTTTATCTGGTAATATATATGCAAATTATTCAACTTTTAATATAATGTATTTAATTAACATAAGGTGTGTTGCAAAACCATTCAAGACAGGTATGTCGTATATTTCCTTTGGTTACATCATCCCAAAATAATTTATACAAGTACACTGAACTTGCAGTCGGATCTAACATATAATCTTTTAATTATACCCGTATGAATTTAAAATATATGCAAATTATATCACCTTTCATCACGATTTATTTGACTCTCAAATTATTTGATTTGATCTTATATCAAGGCTTATGTATTAACTTTTACAACTCAAGGTGTAGCATCAAGGTTTTTACGTCACTCTCAAACTATAGAACTTAATAAAAATAGCTTTCCTTAGCACCAATATCATTTAGAAAATATGTGTTTCATTAACATATACTTATTTATTAAATATTTCCTACCAAAATTTATTCAAAAAATTTAAAAGTTCTTTATTTTCATTTTCATATAGGTAAAATCACCACGTTGCTATGCTCTCGGCTACCTAGTTCCGGCTACTTTTCCAAGGTCGTTGTGACGTCATAGCCTTTTATAAATATAGAGCAATGTAATACTATTCTAAAATTCTAAAAAGAGTCTTTCTTACTAACCACAAATACATACAGCTTGTAGAACGCGGATGTATCCAAGTCAGTCCATCGGCACATAAAATAATCTTTTAATCCTTTCCTCTTTCTCTAATAAGATGTTCTTTGTCTAACACATCTTTGTATTGTTCGCGTATTGTCGCAGTGTCTTCTATTTAGTCCAACTTTCGCCTTTTTGCATGCATTTCCTCTAATTCCAGCTGTCTTTTTCTTCCACTTACAGCGTATGGCGTGCATAATTGGGCAATTTCCTGCAGCGTCAACGGAGAGAGTTTACTGCCAATATTTACGCGTTGTCGTACAACCTCTGGGCGAATGTTAGGCGTACTTATCAACCCCGATACCGAAATGGTTATTTCTTTTGGAATTGTAGAATATGGTGTTACAGATTGTGTAAAATATGTTACCTGCTTTAATGTAGCACTTGTGTAAGATTTTTATTTTATCTTGGCTGTTTTCCTACTCTACTATCTCCAAATAATTTACAGGTAAATAGTTAAAACTAAAAGCTGAAAGCACATACTTTATCAATTTTTCCCTTTTCTCTGGTTTTTCTGACAACTTAATTTGCAAGCCCGTCAATTTCTTTGTATTGCCGTTCCCCCAATACATGTACTGTAGCAGGTTATTATACACTAAACAGCAGCTATTTTGAAGCTTGTCCGATAACTTACTCCACATTTTAGCGATACCGAGTACATTGGCGCCTTTAGGAAGTATAACTTACTATCTTCCAATAAGGTTAAACAGTCTTTTAAGGGATTAGCGAATGTTGCTCTTAAATGTGCATCTGGACAACGTAAAAATCTAGTATATAATTTCCAAGTTGTTTATTAACATCAGGATTTGTTATCTGACACACAAATTTGTTGTATATCTTAATTCTTGCATTGGTTGTTAGCCATGTTAAACAATCAATTTATATTAAAATTAAGTTTAAATGGCTCCATGCTTGGCATTAAATATTTTTAAATTTTGTTATGTATAATGCCAGAATAAAAATTTTAAAATAGTATTACATTGTTCTTTATTTATAAAAGGCTATGACGTCACAACGACCTTGGAAAAGTAGCCGAAACTAGGTAGCCGAGAGCATAGCGAAGTGGTGATTTTACCTATATGAAGAATTTTGTTGTTAAGTAAAAACGTGCAAGTGGTAAAGAATTTTTTAGCTTTCCTCAAAAGCTGTATTTTGTATGAAGTAGCGAATAACATTTAGAAAATATACGAAATGTGATATAATGGATCAAATTATAAAGTCTGCATGTAAAAACATGTTGTTCACGATTTCATTACCAAGATAAAATAACAAGAATTCGCAGTCGAATATAACCTCGTGTTTTTTTATTGAAATTATAGCTCTCTGGTAATATATATGCAAATTATTCAACTTTTAATATAATGGATTTAATTAACATAAGGTGTGTTTGCAAAAACATGTTAAGACTATTTCCTTCTTGGTATGCAAATTATACCACCTTTCATCACGATTTATTTGACTCTCAAATAAAAAATTAATTTGATCTTATATCAAGGTGTTCTTGCTTACATTTAGCAATTTCAATATATATTTAATATGTGTGTATATGTAAAAACATGTTAAGACAGGTCACTCGTTATTTTATTCATGATTGCATCACCAAAATAATTTATACAACCACACTAAACTCGTACCCGGATCTAAAATTTAACCTTTAAATGTATGCAAATAATGCCGTTATTTAAAAGGTGGTGAAGAATTTGGATGGGGATGTACTCATTCTCAAATGCGGAATGGTACTCCATAAGGCGTTCTGAACGGAGGCTTTGCACGCATTAGGTGATTGAATACTTCGGAGATTTTAGGTTAAGCAAAAACATGCACGTGTTGAAGAATCTCCCGAGAATTTCAAAAATTATTTTGTATTAAATATATAATATTAAAAGAAACACACAATATTTTAATGTTTTATTTACAAAACTTACATTCTTTAATTGTCCCTATCTTTTGTAGGTGGCGGTAGCAGATTCTTATTTGAATAAAATATAGATAAGACTTCCACATTAAGAAAAATGTATCTTAGTTAAATGTACGGGGATTTTATTAATTATAGTTTAGTAAAGTGCATGGTAGTTAATGACCTCGAGGTTGTGATATTTATAACAACATACCGATATATGTAAATTATATATGGAAACTGCATAACTTCAAATCATTTTAGCATAATTGTTAATTACCAAAATTCATAATTTCTACTTCCGTTAAAACACATTAAGTAAGTAAGTTTATACATACCGATAATACAATGGTAAAAATTCTTCTACAACACATTAAACAGCTTATTTATATTTGCTACCTTAAACAACTATGCGGAGTGCATATAAATGTCAGAGGAAGATTTCTTATCGTTCCCTTCCAATCTTAAAATTTATATCGTCAATAAAATAATAAACAGATTACTAATAATAGGTCGTCAATGGAACTAAAACAACATATACAAAATGTGTACAAATGAAAAGACCACTTATTAATTAATCATGACTATAAATTCCTTTAAAGATTTGATATTCATAGGTAGTAACAATGTTGGTGCTATATATATAAACGACTTTTTATGAGCATAGTTTAAATTAAAATAACACCGAAATTTATGTAAATTTAATAGTTCTGGTTTATAGTTGGTTGATCTTTGGAGAATAAATTTTATGAAACTTAGGTTTAAGAAATTAATCATTTTACAGGTGGGATTAAATAAAATGTACTACTTTGATGATAAAAACCTATGCAATGCATTTTATGTTTACACAACTATAACATACTTTAAAATTTAATACCTCGGTAGTAGAATATAATTTTTAATTGTATTATTGTAACATAAAGTTTGCATAAAAATGCAAAATACATATCCGTTAAGAGGAATTTTTCAATATGATACTTACAGATTCGTTAGTAAGTTTTACAATTAAACTTATTTCAAGACATTTTTGAAACACATCTTACTAGTCTCAAGGAATATGTATGTATGTAGGTATAAAATATACAAATAAAAACACTACTTAATGTAAACATTATTCTTTATTAAAATGAATAATTGGTTATATGTACAAACCAGTTTTTGAGTACAATTACATCTGTGGTTGCGCAATTGAATGACGAATGTTGTGTGGTATGCTAGAAACACTTGTGTGAATTGGTGTAATACTTTAATTTATGTGAGGAGTACACCCTAAATCTTCTAGGTTAATAACATTTAGGTGTGGAAATTCATTGTAAATTGCCATCATCTCAAGATATACCGTGAAAGTTGCTTAACCATATCTTTTGGTATTTGAAGCGAGCTGATAGACAGTTCCAAGAATATGGTGGTTTCAGCACATATGTTATTGCAACTCCATTCGATAGGGATAGTTGTAAAACAGCCATTTCTTTAAACACAAAGTTATTATGTGCAATTTTAAACTTTTGAACGTCGACAACTAATGGACTATTAATTTTAGACTTCACTCACAATATTGGTTGCAGGATTGTAGCGGACCAAACGATCGTGTAGAATGAGGCAGTACGCTGTAGTGTGAGCTTTAAGCGCTTCTTTCATTTGAAATTCTAATCGTACGTCAACCGCTCCCACTTTCACTATTTCGTTTTGATGGGAACAATCGATGACTACAAGTGGAGCGTGCGTTTGAAATTCATTGGGTGTTAATATCGGCTCGCTGATACCCCCGTAGTACGATTGTTGAAACTGTGCATACATCTCATATAGTATAGAATAGCGATTGGTATCGAAATCAATGTTAAGATTATCGTAAGGATACATAGATGAACCCAGATGTAATTTCATATTGGTCAACTTACAGTGGTCGAACTGACTGCGCCCCTTTTGCGCGATGTATCGGTTTGAAAGCAGACAATAACAAAACGTGGTTTCTCCACTTGAGAAGCCGTCTTCACGGCCCACGTATGCGTGTGTGTTGTATGTAATTCTGGATATTCGTGTAGTTCCCAACTGCGAAAGCTTATGTCCATGGTGGCATTGCGTTGAATATGTTTGAGTAGTTTTAAGCGCTCTGCATCTGCAACGGTTATATGTGGAATCCGCCATGATATATGTGTAATAGTAATTTTGATTGACTCTTTGGTATCAGAATTCGATATAGCTGCATCGTCAGCACTACTTCTAATAAGAATAAGCTCTTGTTTGATATTCAAAAGAATTTTCGGTAGTCCTCCGCAAATCCTAAAACCATGCGCAAGGGAATGCATACGTTGAAATGACCATTAGCATCAACGAGATCAAGCTTATCGATGGGGACCAACCGGCGTTTCTAAAGCGACGACTTTCGCTATAATCGTAGGATAGGAAATTTTTAATAGTCGTAGTTATACCTGGATTACGAACGCGGTCAATAGTCTTTCCACCAAGTTCATAACGAATTTCATCAAATAAAAATAAAACTCCGTTGTTGACAAAATCGGCGGTAAGCGAAACGCCACCATCTGACTTATTCATTGTACCCTCAATATAAATTACGCTGTCCCATGGTAGTGTATAGACATCTTCGTTTTCTATTGGAATCCGTATAACATCGTTCTTCTCATACGTGGTATTGGAGTACGGAGTATGCATATGTTTGTCGGCATTGATGATGGTTGTATCAAATATAGCACGTTGCGTAACATTTAAAATATTACTATCCATTTTAGCTATGTAGCACTTTGAGTCCTAATGTTTGCAGAAATTTAACGTTTTCCGGTGTTAATCGGTGCACTGGTGTCTTGTAACTGGTAAAGGTGCTGATAATGCGTCTATTAATAGGTTTTGGTGGTTTATGCTCATAGCGCAAAACCATTGTTTAAAGACGCTTTAGATAAAGTCTAATCGTGATGGTTTCCCGACGAAAAGTGATGAGATTACCGTTTTGATCAACTATTTTAACAATGATGCGATCGATGATTCGTGTATTAAGTGGCATATAGGTGACGTTCACGGGGTTTTCAATAATCTTGTACCCTGCAGCAACTGCAGGAAAGAATTGATGCAAAATGTGTACAGGTTTGCTATTCCGATACGATCCGACCACAAGATTACATTCAATACATATTGAATTGATTGGAAAGACTTGTGCCGGATGGTCCGAAATAGCAGTAGTGAGAGCTGGTAGTTTACGTTTCTCAAAACCCAGCAACGAAGCAAGTGAATTTGGTTGTGTAAAGTCCACTATACCTGATGCTTTGATTTCTGTATGTAAACTGTTATTATTGGCTCGAATATCAATAAGATAACGTTTGGATGAAGTGCGTTCACGGGGATCGTTCAGATTACGTCGTACGAACTTATTAATATCTGCCACTTCATAAGTTCCTTCTGGTAAAGTAAGCACGATGTCATCAATGTAAAATTTATTGTTCGCTTCCGTTACATTGGGAATTGAAAATATGTATCAAAGTTTGTAAGACCAATAACGTATTCATGGTCATCATCGAGAACAATTGGTGGGTTGATGATTGCGGTGAGCGTAGATTCAGTTCCAGTTAAAGTAAATGTGTACATGTTCGGTGGTTGACGATAAACTAACAACTAGTCGTATTCGTAGTTGGGATGGGGTAATAAAAGCAAATTCCTGAAACACTTGCAATATATGGTTTTTAATTAAACACTTTTATACAAAACAGTTAAAAATACACTAAAATCAAATAATATATAACGTTGTTAGAAACTTAACGGAGGACTATTTTGCAGTAAAATTTCAATACGAAGTGTCCACAGGTAACAGTGTTAAGCGGTTGAAATTGTTCATAATTATAATAGAGAGTGCATGGTCCTGATGAGGTTAAGTATTTGACAAGTTCCCTCGGAGGTCGTAGATTACCAATGCTATCATAATAGACTGCCCTTGAACCATCTTTTTGTACGCGGTCCAATGAGTTCCCACACCACGTGTAGTATCATGATTAAGAATACCACATTCTCGCCAACGAATTGTGTTTGGAAGTGAATTGCGCATGAATATTCCACGAAAGTGGGATATTGGTAAACGTTTTATGTATTTGTTCAAGTCAACATTGGTCAACGCTCGCATAGGTAGTTTAACGAATGCGTTGAGTTTTTTTTTGTTGTCTTTGTTTACGCAAACCTTGCCCGTGTGTAAGAAAAGGCTTTAGGTACAGTCCATGTCCACGGCGATAAGGTTTCAAATAGAGACCCTTTCCAAGTGTCACTGCCTCTTGTGCCATATTATGTCGTTTCGCTTCATCTAATTGTTGTTGTCCAAGTTTAGCATCGTTGACAGCTTTTGCAATCCCAGCTGCTCCACCCGACAACGCTCCAATTGCGGAAAGGGCTGCAAAATAGGTATCAAAGGTAGGAAACCACCAGTTTTGGGTACAGGGATTACACGTGGGATGCCACGAATTTCATCTGTTATTTCTTTAATCGGTGCCACTGCAAGTTTAGCAGTTTTAATAAGATCAGTCGGACGAACGTTTTAATGCGTTCCCAAATGGTGCGAATTAAACGCTTGAATGGTATACCACTTCCTGTACGTAGACGCTGACCACATCGTTTTCCTTTACACCTTATCGTTTTTTGCGACAACCCATACCAAATTTAACTTTGGCATTCATTGCAGAACCAACAGCAAACGCAGCAAGTTTTTCACCTAACGAAGCGTCGGGTGCAGTACGACGTTTTGTGCTGTTTCGGCAAGACGTCGATCAGCTTGGTGTCGGGTTGTTAAGTCTGTAGAAAGATCGTAGGCGATGTCGTGTAGTTTGCAGGCTTCGTCTAAGGGATTACGACCTATATCACCACGCTCGAGGCGTTTCTGAAGCTTAGTACCCGGTCCACAGAAGCGATAGCCTGGTAAATGTAATTCTACCGGTAAACGATTGATAGCACTATTGAGTAACCCGTAGCCACGATAGGATTTCATTAATCTTGTCAGTCGAAAGGTTTAAAGGAGACTGGTCATGCGTGTAGAATTACTCGCTTAAATGCTTACCATACTGCAATTACGTTTTAGTATATGGATAGAATGCGTCTGGTAAAGCAACAATTGGCGTTGCCAATTACGGACCACAACTGCAGCAACAACACTAACGTGCAAAAGCATGGACTACTATTACCATCAACAATACGGTGTATCATTACAGGTCCATCCAATTGTGGTAAAACTAATGTAGTCATCGGTCTCTTGAAACATCCGAATGGTGTACGCTTTGAAAACGTTTATCTCTACTCAAAATCCTTGTATCAACCAAAGTATCAGTACCTAGAGAGGTTATTACAACCAATAAAAGAAATAGGATATTTTGCGTTTAACAAATGGGATGCAATTGTTACTCCAGCGGATGCAAAACCTAATTCGATATTTATTTTCGATGACGTGTCGTGCGATAAACAAAATGTAATGCGAGAATATTTTTCTTTAGGTCGACATAAGGCCATTGATTGTTTTACCTATGTCAGACCTATTCCAAAATACCTAAACAATTGATTAGAGACAATGCTAATGTCCTAGTGCTATTCAAACAAGACGAACTCAATTTAAAACACGTATACGCTGACCATGTAAACACGGATATGTCGTTTAACCGGTTTAAAGAATTGTGCGGCGTATGCTGGCGAGATCGGTATGGGTTCCTGGTGATCAATAAAGATGGCGATTTGCAGAGCGGTCGTTACCGAAAAGGTTTTGACACCTATATATACTTATAAAGCACATAAATAGCATATCACTTCCTACCCGTTTCTAGACGATGGCAGACGACGTGAAAACCAAACAAGAACTCATAAAAGTACGAAAGGCAGTCAAGAGGAAATTACAAGCGCTAAAAGCAGGTGTGGTTGAAAAGGAGCTTGCATTAAGTAAAGTCTATGCACCTATTACAAAACGTTTACAAACACTTCAGACCGGTCTGCTGAAAGATATTAAACAGGAGTCCAAGATCGAAAGCCAGCACTGGTTACCACAACAACATGACGTACAATCTACTCCTAAAAGACGCCCTAAATTTCTCGATCAGGTGCGCAGTTCAACACCAATCGCCGCACCACCAATAGAGGAGGCATGGGAACACAATCCTCATAGCCCAGTCCAGTCTGTGGAGTCCACCTTCGAAGAATCGGAGAGTAGCGGCAACACTCCAGAGACCCATACAGAGTACGAACGGTACCTAAACAGCGAAGAACATCAGGCCTACTTACAACGATTCTTACCATCGGTAAGATACTATGTCGATAATCTGTTTTCCAACTTTACTGGTATTTATAACAATGACACGGAGCACTTGCGCAGGGATAAAGTACGTTTTAATCCGGAGACAGGAAAATTAATGATTGGTGATTCGGACATTATCTTCGGGATTGGTGAAAAGGTGTGTGTAGAACGATTTTGCTACAACGGTAGCAAAGGGTTGTACGAGCAACTGTTCCTTCTCAATCCTTTGGGTAAATTCTCACTTAAAGAAATTAACGATTATGCGGACATTAAAAAAAGTAATGCAATGTATAGCTTACGACAGCAAACTATAAACCCGAGTGGTCGTGGTCTACTCATGGATTATAACGAGAAGCCACTAGAGTATGTATACTTTGATGATCCCAACGAACTGTGCGAACGGCTCAAGCTTCTGGTCGCCTCGCAAGATGCAGGTAACACCGGTCACACAAACGAAATTACATCGATTATGGAAGAATTACGCGAATTGCGTATAATAGCGTAGATTGTGCGACTTGTTATTCATTATCACGATGGTTATCGACAAGTTTGGACATGCGTCTGACTGTGCTTCATATATTTCTTATGATGATTACTACGATTTTGACAACATGAGATTAGCGCGCGTCGCTACACCACAAGAAGATGATGATGCAGTCACGAAAGCGTACTTAGAATCGCGGTTAGCAACGCTACACCAGCAAGAGGGCGAACCAACGCTTGGAAGTGGTTCCACTATTCAGCAGTATATAGACACGCTTGTGAAGGAGACAACAAACAGTATGATAACACAATTCTCGAGCGAGTATGTTACAAGATCAGACTTTAACCATTTTGAAGAGATGATGCGTAACCTTGTTCCAGCCACTGTGAACGCTAATGTTGCACAAATCGTAACCAAACGGATAGATGATTCTATGAATAGCATATATAAGACATTAGACGCTGCTATTCAACAAGTGAAAGCACAATTTAGAATAGACATTGCACGAATTCAAGCAGATATTCAACAGTTGCAAGAGAAACTTAAAACGCACGCATATAGCCGTCAACCATCACACACACACATATATTAGCAATATGTCTGTAAAGGAGCAAATCGTCCACGAGTTACATAAGCCTGCTCGCATTAACTTTCCTAGAAGACATGTAATCACAAAAGGATTAAACGAGCTGTTTCAAGCCGATTTGGTGGAAATGATCCCATATGCAAAGATAAATAAAGGATTTAGATACATTCTAGTTGTTATCGATGTATTTTCTAAATACTTATGGGCCGTACCGGTTAAGCGCAAGACGGGTAAGGCTGTTTCAAACGCTTTTCAATCAATTTTCAACAAAGACCATCGTATTCCACGGTACATTCAAACGGATTTGGGAAAAGAATTTTATAATTCAACATTTAAGGCTTTAATGGAAAAATATGAGATTACACATTATAGTGTGTACAGCAATAAAAAGCTTGCGTAGTAGAACGCGTTAATCGTACCTTAAAGTCAAAAATGTGGAAACAATTTAGTTTGAATGGTTCGTATCGATGGCTGAATATACTATCCTCACTCGTGACTGCATATAACAACACCAAACATCGAACAATCGGCATGCGACCTGTAGATGTGTCAAAACGCAATGAACGCAAACTCTTCAATACAGTGTACAGTACGATCAAAACAGTTAACTTAAAGAGTAAAAAATTTTCTGTTGGAGATCATGTTCGCATTAGTAAACATAGAAGTCAATTTACCAAGGGATACACACCAAATTGGTCTAACGAAATTTTTACGGTGTACAAAGTGCATTTGACTAATCCTTTAACGTACCTGTTGCGCGATAGTCGAGGACAACCAATATTAGGCGGCTTCTATGCAGAAGAACTTCAACGAACACACTATCCGGATGTATATTTAGTGGAAAAAGTATTGAAGAGAGTTAAAAATCAAGTATATGTGAAATGGTTAAATTTAGATTCTAGCCATAATAGTTGGATATCCAAAATCATATTTTGTAGATTTGCTGTTACGTGTTTGTTTACCATCATATGTCATTCATCAATAAAAATTTTTACTGTTATATGCTTTATTATAGCGACACACACACACACACACACAAATTACATCTATGTACTACTAATTACTACACTAGTTCTACGTCAAGAAAGTTGTTTATAATTCCTCATGCCCGAAGCGCAAAACGTTGATGTAGGTTGATTTTCGCTGTTTTGGTTGAACTTGAGTATTTCGATGTCCGTGAATATGTGTAAATAACAAGCAGGTAAAACACATTACCTTCTCAGCTAACAATTTCTCCCGTACTTGACCAACACTCGAGGTATATATATTTATTGTAAAGGTATGCGACACGTACAATAGCATCCTCCATTATATCTAATAAGTGCTATCTATAGCGCATCAGGTAGGATTACCAAGATGACATAATTTACATACAAAAATAGTATTAAACTAAAACAATAACTTTAATAGCATATACACTTTTTATAATCATCTATACTATTTGATGGCCATTTTCCCGAATCCGGACCACACGTCCATCCTGGTTGCTGTTTTGAGCCCTCCATTGCCAAATTCTTGAGGAGCCAGTTATATGTTGTTCTATGAGGGCCAACTACATTAGGTTGGTACTTATAATTTACCTTATACTTTAAAATTAACTTCAATACTTTTTTAATACCATAGGTTGTGCGAAATATACAACATCTACAATCATATCGTCAATCGCTGTGACCAGTGATTTATAGTTGCATTTATATTCATGATAGGAAATGCCTTCGTACTCAATACAGCTCGGTTGGTTAGTAATTCTTCAAGGAAATATACATCGCTCAAACTATAATTACTCTCTATTGCGTCTAGTACACCGCGCACCTGATGACATTTTAACTCTGTTTTGCCGTTGCAAGCATCAATGAAGTTTGATACAAATTGATCGCACCTACTCTGTTGTTTAAACAGCATGTCCATTACATCAATGGATGTATCATTGGTCAGCGTTAGCCATTTGAAGGCTTTAAAGGAACATGAACACCTACTCTGAACAGTATACGTTTGATTTTGTCTACATCATTCAATACTATGGCATGTTTCAGATGTTGGTGTAAAATGCGTTGTTCACTCTCGAACAAATCGTACAGTACATTGTCCATGTTAACTTGAAAACTTCGCACCACTATCGTTGTTGTTCCACTCACTGCGAGATCTATCCAAGTACCTAGCTTTTATGGCACATTCATCAAAATAGGTAATGCTAAAGTGTTGTGATACTGAGCATCACCTAGTTATTCGTCTGATAAACCCCCCACTAGTTTTTGTAACAGCATTAATAAATCAACAACCTTGAGATGATCTCTGGCAAGGCGACTCTGTTGAATTTGAGCAATATATTTAAGGAAAATCCAATTAGAGGTGTTTTGGTGGTGATAGATTGTTATTCAAATTATCTATGGAATATCCTTTACTTTTAACGAAGGATGCATGCCCGGTAAATTGCAAATTAATCAAAAGAGTATAACGTTAATCATTACTCTACATAGAGCACAAAAAGCTGTCATAGCCATGCGAGAAATATGTTGCCTGATAAATACTCCCTGTATGATTGTTGTGGTTTTGACAATTTTGACAACGATCCTAAGTCATGGATCGAAACGTAAAGAAAGATGATTTTAAAAACTATGAGTGGTTTAATTCCCAACGAAGATTAAAAAAGGTTGTCTGATGTCGCTAAATCTATATATATATACCAATGATTAATACCTTGAAAGTAATAGGGAAAATAAAATTTAAAGTTGTCAACCATGTTCGGGTGGTAATGTTGATTCGGTCATTGATACCTACTGCAAGTTAAAACAAGTCGTATACAATGATGAAAAGTTTTTTGAAACTAACTAAATGTGATCTTGAATACATGCTTTGTAAAAGCGATATAGTTCAGATTCTGCTACGATTCTTCAACAGACAACAACAGATAACAATAAAAACTCTGTTTAAATTAATTTTTAATAACGACTTAACATTGCGTAATTCTATTAAAATGATTTGAAATATAACGGTATTATTTTTATTGTTTAGCATCAATTTAATAACATTTGTTGATATAAGATGAAAATTGTGAATTTTGGTAATTGACAATTATGCTAAAATGTTTTGAAGTTACCTTGTTGCCATATGTTCCATTTAACAGAATTAAAACTCAGATATATTATAGACATTCTTGCAATTATTTACCATATGTGTATATATTTCTCTTGACAATAATTATTAATTTAAGAATAACTTATTGAATTAAAGTAAGTTATTTATAAGCACTAAATTCTACAATAATTAAAACGAGTTTGAAAATAAAAATGTATTGACAATGTAGCTATACTTGTAATTTATTCTGCCAGGATCAACAAAATATAATGCAAAATAGTTTTTTAGGTATAAACCAGAACCATATAATTTACATATGGAGATATGTTGTTATATTTATACTATAAATAGCCCAATCGCCGAGGTCATTAACTACCATGCACTTTACTGAACGCGGTTGTTAAAGGGCGTTATATGAACGTTTTTTGCAAAGAAATAAGTAATATTTATCTCAGTTTGCGAGATGTTGAAACGTTTAGATCCGTAAGTTATGCATATCTTTTAGAAAACATATTTGCTTTTATGGACAAATTTTTGCTTTACATTCCTTAACTTTAATAATTTCACTAATCATGTTTACAGAGTCTTTTTAAATAATAATATCCTTTGAACATACTATCATCTGGAATACAAATTTTGTTATACCTATATCTAGTACTAATAATAATTAGTGTCTCTAGCACTGTAAAATTTAACTAGAATAAATAATTCACAATCTTTTTATAGTGTTTAATTAAATCGGTCTTTTAACAACAAAAAGAGGTATTTTGCACATTGCAAATTATTATTACCATGCTTGTAGCAATAAATATTACATAATAAATTGCTGGTTATTCACCTAACAATAAAATTTTACACTAAGAATATATAATTGGTGTATGCTGGGTTGCCTGCCATAGATATGCATATATTTTTAGAATTTATGGAGTACCATTCCGCATTTGAGAATGATTACATCACTATCCAAATTCTTCACCACGTTTTAAATAACGACATTATTTGCATACATTTAAAGGTTAAATTTTAGATCCGGGTACGAGTTCAGTGTGGTTGTATAAATTATTTTGGTGGTGCAATCATGAATAAAATAACGAGTGACCTGTCTTAACATGTTTTTTGACACACACCAATATTTTAAATTAAAACCATTATAAAATACGAGTCGAATAATTTCTCCTATTCTTTTGATATTTAATACAAAATAATGGGGCAGAGCCCCGTTTAGGGCACGTTTAGAAGCTCCCTTCCCCACCATTCATCATTTTGAGAGTGATTATGTCATCCACCACATTTCCTATTTTTGCTTAACCTAAAAATTCTCTTTAATTAACTAAAGCAACGAGAATAAAAACAATGACGAAGCTCTAAAGATCACCGCTAAATTCTTCACTACATGCACGTTTTGCATAACCTACAAATTTTTATTACGTTTGTGCAATTAAACGAGTTATATATATACAATGTCTAATACGTCATCTACATACAATCACCAAACCGCTAAAAGTAAAAGAATTTTTCTTGCCACATAAATTAAATGTATAATTACATTTAAATATTTAAATATATTCAAATTGCTAAAATGTAAGCAAGAGATCCTTGATATAAGATTAAATTAATTTTTTATTTGAGAGTCAAATAAATCGTTATGAAAGGTGGTATATTTTGCATACCAAGAAGGAAATAGTCTTAACATGTTTTTGCAAACACACCTTATGTTAATTAAATCCATTATATTAAAAGTTGAATAATTTGCATATATATTACCAGAGAGCTATAATTCCAAACTCGAGGTTATATTCGACTGCGAATTCTTGTTATTTTATCGTGACATTGAAATCCGGAAGTGAACGACTTCTTTGTAAGCAAGACATCCTTGATATAAGATTAAATTAATTTTTATTTAAAAGTCAAATAAATCGTGATGCAAGGTGGTATAATTTGCATACCAATAAGGAAATATACGGCATACCTGTCTTGAAATGTTTTTGCAACACACCTTATGTTAATTAAATACATTATATTAAAAGTCGAATGTCGACGTGATTTACATATATATTACCAGATAAAAGCACGAGGTTATATTCGACTGCATGCAAATTCTTAGTATTTTATCGTGACATTGAAATTGCGAGATGTGAACGACTTCTTTTTTACAAGATTTTACCTGCAAACGTTTAAAATTTGACCTCCATCATATAACATTTCGTATATTTTCTTAATTTTATTTTCTACTTCGTACAAAACGCAGCTTATGAGGAGAGCTAAAACACTCTTTACCACTTGCACGCGTTTGCCTAATATTAAAAATTCTTCACCGCGGCGTTTTAATTTTTAGCTTAACCTACCCCAGAAAAATACGAACCAACACGTGAACTCCATTTTCTACACACACAACATTTTTTAAAATTTAATATTTAATATTTAACGTCGGGAACGTTGCTAAAAATTTCTAAGAAAATATCTCCACCCCAGCGCACGCGCACCACCCCACGACAAAATCTAACGACCCCGCCGAACGCACACCCCAAAGACCTAACGACCCCCGACGCAACAAATTTACACACAAAGACAATTTTGTTCTCAAAGCGGCGTATACATATCTTGCTGCACGTTTTGTTTCCCAAAGCGGCTTAGCTGTTCATATTGTTCTCGAACCGGCGTATACATATCTTGCTGTGGATCTCTGTTGCCAAACCGGCTTAGCTACCCTACTGGGTTGTGTTACAACGGCAACACACGTTATCTCTACAGGTGATGCCCTTCCCTTTAAGCAACGTCAATATCCCTTATCGCCTGCCTTACAAAAGCATTTACATGCTGAAATAGACAAAATGTTAGAATCTGGTGTTATCTCTCCCTCAAATTCACCGTGGACCTCTCCTGTATTACTAGTTCGGAAGAAGAATTACGAATGGCGTGTCTGTTTTGATGGCAGAAAGTTGAATTCTGTGACTGTTCCAGACGCTTACCCTCTACCTAGAACTGACTCGATTTTAAGCCGCCTTCGAAACGCAAAATTTATCTCATCTATCGACCTTAGACAAGCTTTTTATCAGATACCTCTCGACTTATCTTCTCGTCAAAAAACTGCTTTTTGTGTTCCAGGCCGAGGTCTTTTCGAATATAATTTTTTGCCATTTGGTCTCTGTAACGCTCCACAAACTTTACAACGTACTATGGATCAAACGTTAGGTCCTATCTTACACCAGGAACGTGCCTTTGTGTTTTTAGATGATATCTTAGTTATCTCAAGTTCTTTCGATGAACATATCGCCACATTAAATGAAGTTGCAGAACGTTTAAACGCAGCAGGTTTTAAGATAAACTGGGAAAAGTCTCAATTTTGTCGTTCATCCCTCACATTTCTCGGTTTTATTATCGATGGGACAGGCTTGCGAGCAGATCCTGCTAAAGTTGATGCCATTACTAAATTTAAAACACCTAAGACTGTTACCGAAATCAAACGTTTAATAGGAATGATTAGCTATTATCGCATTTTTCTACCCAATCTTTCAACTATATCTGCACCCATTACCGCTTTAATTAAAAATAAAAAGAAATCCCAAACTATCGAGTTTAATTTAGAATCCCAACAGGCTTTCGAACAAATTAAAACATTAATCACTTCAGCACCTATCTTAATCTCTCCAAATTTCGATGATAAGTTTTTTATACAAACCGATGCTTCACTTACTGGGTTAGGTGCAACGTTATTCCAGGTAAGCAATGGTTTAGAACATCCAATCGCCTATGCGAGCCGTGCCTTAACTTCTGCCGAACAAAAATACTCTGCTACGGAACGGGAATTATTGGACGTTATCTTTGGCATCGAGAAATTTAGAGGATATGTCGAAGGTACACACTTTACCGTAATCACTGATTGTGCAGCTCTCACTTGGCTTAATAACTTGAAACAACCCGCAGGTCGTTTGGCAAGATGGAACTTGCGTATATCCCAATTTACTTTCGATGTTAGGCATAGGCCTGGCAAATTAAATATCGTACCTGATGCCTTATCTCGTGACGTCGTCTCTCTTAATCTCCCAAATTTAATTCTGGATACCTGGTACCTCAATATGATTAAAAAAGTTTCCGATACCCCCGACAAATTTCCTACCTTTCGTGTAACTAATAATAGACTATATAAATTTGTATCTTCGTCCCCGCATAAAATATCGAATATACCTGAATGGAAACTGGTCGTGCCCACTGCAAATCGCAGTGAGGTGCTCAAATTATGTCACGATGACCCCTTAGCTGCACACCTTGGTGTTACAAAAACTCTCGCCAAAATATCTGAATTATATTACTGGCCCACACTTAAGCAATCTGTTTGTCGCTACATTAAGAGCTGCAAAATTTGTGGTTCCCATAAGAGTTCACAAGATGCTCGCCCTGGTTTAATGGGTAACTTCAAACGTGTATCTTATCCCTTTCAATTAATATCGCTTGACTTATTAGGACCTCTCCCCCGATCGAAAAGAGTTAATCAATATCTTTTAGTGGTTACCGATTGGTTTTCTAAATTTGTTATGGTGCAACCCTTACGTAAAGCTACTTCCGCAGCTATAATTAAATTTCTAGAACAAAATGTCTTCCTTATCTTTGGTGTCCCTCAGATTATCCTTTGTGACAATGGTGCACAATTTATCTCTAAAGATTTTCAGAATTTCGTTAAAAGTTATAAAGTACAAAAAATTTGGTTTAACGCAAAATATCACCCCCAAGTAAACCCTACCGAGAGAGTAAATCGAGTGTTAATTACCGCTATCTCGTCTTATATTGATTCAGACCATACTACATGGGATGAACATATCTTTAAAATTGCCCAAGCTTTGCGTACATCTAAACACGAAGCAACCCAATTCACTCCGTCTTTTCTTGTTTTTGGAAGATATACCCCAATCGATGGGAGTTATTATGGTTTAGTGCCTGACGATACTAACGTAATTGAATTTGACGATAAAGTACGTTGGGACAAGGACCAACAGTCATTACCTTCTATCCTTAACGACGTTAGAAAAAATTTGTTAAAAGCTTACGAAAAGAGTAAGGACCATTATAACTTACGTAAGCGAAATATTTCCTTTGCCTTGGGCGAACAAGTTTGGAAAAAGAACTATGTCTTATCGGATGCATCTAAGAAATTCTCTTCAAAATTAGCCCCTAAATTCATTCTTTGTAAGGTCATTCGTGTCATTAGTCCCCTTATCTACGAACTTCAGGATGCTGAAGGAAAACGCCAAGGCAGGTGGCATATTAAAGACCTTAAGCCATTCTCTGCCGACCCAAATGCTACTTAAGTTTTTCACGTTCCATTCTCCTCACGATTTACCTAATATTTTTCTATTTTCACCATCAATTAGTAACCTCAATTACTTATTCCTTCTCTTATATAGTATATAACCTCTTACACGTTTAACTTTACTTCCCTTAATTTAGCTATCTTTTTCTTTTGGTTGACTTTTTCTTAATCATAACGTAGTTATATATCACTTCATTCTCTACATTCTCCTACTACATATTATTTGGTTTTTAGTATTTCTCTTATATGGTTTAATTGTGTGGTAATTGTCGTAACTTTGGTTGAAATAGCTCATTGAATTTTTATGATTGGTTTTAGCTGATGTTGAGTGGATGATTTTTTTCTTTGGGCCAACATAGGAGTCATGACCTATGCCATTGTAAGAAATAGTTCATATTCGCAGTTGCAAAAAATTAGGATTATCTATTCCATGTGTTTTTCTTCTGAATTATTGCAGTCGCCTACATTATACTATATCATTATTTCTTTTTTTCTATTAAATCAACATAACTTATAAACATTTTTTTTTCTCATTGTTTTTTATTGAACTTCGTGGTGAGGTGCTATTGCTTTTTATTGTTATCTTATTATATTCTCGGTTGTTTTAGCATATTGGGACAGTGAATCTGTATTTAACTGCTTATAATTGGGCATTTTTGTGTGTTTAGGGTGCTACCGTTTTGAAAAACTACCTCAAAACAGTTTGTTTTTGTGTGTCTGTATCTGTAAGGATACTTTTAAGTTGTCGTGTCTACCTTTGTCTGATTTTCTTATCGTAGTCAATGTACTCTTGAGAGCCTAGTGAATGTCAACATATGATATATCTTATCTTGTCGAATCAATATCGCAGGTGGTCCTTCAGACTACGCTGTGTTTTATAGGGACAACTCTCTACCTTCTCTCGGACGCTTGTCCAAAAACTATACTTTTTCTTAACCCGCTATCTCCGCTATGCCTTATTCTTCTTTCGGTGGACCTGTTCTTGTCCCGGAACACCCGTCTGCCATATAAGAATGATGTTCCCTCATTCCGAGCTACTGACCACACTGGCTGGTTGAGTAGCGCTTTGCTATCCACCTTTCCCTCTGTCGCTTTTGCTCAATGCGAGCCCTTCCTCTACTTTCTTCTACCTGGAGGTGCCTCTTATGCACTCCAAAAAACCAACCTCCTTCTTTTTACCTTTCCTATTTCTACTGCCTTTTTATTTCTGTTAGTCACCGTGTGGTTGCGCGGGAGGTTTCCACAGACACCTGGACCATGTCTCTGCGAATCTTTCGTGGGGTCATGCGGTGCCGCTGTCAGTGCATGGGCTCTGGCAGTGAAGGTATGTATGAGTGTGTGAATGTGTGAGTGAATGAGTATATCGTTATATACCGAGTGGATATCGGGTGATAGTTCACCGATATCGATCAACGCTGGGTGCAGGAATGCACCCAAATGTCTTTGCCGGTCCCCCGTGCTGTTCTTGCGAACGGACCTGCTTCGCAGGTTTCTCTTTTTAGAGGGCACGGGTCAATCCCATTTAAACGGCTCTACTGGAGCCACTCTTTTGTTGTTATCATTGTCTTGGGTAATAACTAGGCCAATATCTTTGTCTTCTTTATTATCTTCGATAATACCTTTAGGTTTAATATCGTTATCTTATTGATTACCTTTGGTAATAACTTTAGTTTAGTATCGTTATCTTACCGACTACCGTTAGTAATAATTTTGGTTTAATTTATCGTTATCTTACCGACTACCGTTAGGAATAACTTCGAGTTATTTCGCGTTATCTTACCGGTTATCTTTAGTAATAACTTCTGTTTAAATTCATGTTACCTACTATCTCTTATAATCACTTTAACTTAATATCGTGTTATCTTATCGAGTATCTCAAATAATAACTAAAGCTTAATACCGTTATCTTATTCATTACCTTTGAGGATAACAACTTAAGCTTAATGTCATTATCTTATCTACTATCTTTAACATCAATTTGAGATCTTATCTTATCTTTTTACCGTCCTAACGTGTGGTATATATGACCAGACGTGGGAATTATCTTTCTGAAATTTAAGTGAAAAAGCTAACCCGATTTAGAAATGTAATTTGTCAGGTTAGCATATAAGGATTTAGTAGGCGGTACTTTTGGTAAATTTGTTGATTCACAACTATGTCATGGACAAGTTTTAAATGTGCATCATTAGAAAACCAAAGTACCAGTAACAAAATTTGCTAGAGTGCAAAGTGACGCACTCCATGAACATTTTTAAATTTGGGCACTTCTTGCCAAAAAGGAAGAATAGTTTCAATGCAACACTCATGTGTGTTTGCACATAACAACTTTTGTGTTAGCTTTAGTTAGATAGGTTTAGATAGGTTAGGCGACTTGTCGCACCCGTGTTAGTTTAAGTAGTGTTTCATGCTCCCCGACAAATTTGTGCTGTCGGTAATTAGTGTAGTCAAAGACTATCGGGCTACCTATTCCGTTTCCTGGTACTTCGGTAGACGTGTTATCGGTCGAAAAAACCAGGTGGCGCCTTATATAAACATTTTGTAGGTTTTAAGTTAGGGTTTATGTAGGGTAGTTAGGACTTAGATTTTAAGCTGTTACTGTGCTAACAGACTTTTTCTTTTTTTAAGTTTTTTCTTTTGTGGCTTTGTCGCGATTGTTACGTGCCAAGGGTCACTTTAACATTGTGTTAGTAGTTTAGTTTTTAATGTACGGAAGTTTCCCGCCATAATTTTCAAATACGCAAGACGCGGGAATTTTTAAATAGACTAGGCGGTGCTTCCGTATGTCATAATAGTAGTGAGTCTGCGTAGTGCGCTTATCCCTAGAGGGTTAGGGCAATACGAGACAAGGAGTTGGGGTGACGCGCTGAATCGTGGCTATTTTGCCTTTGATCGTGAAGTTAAGTGCACGTTTCTATCTTTGGTAACGTATCTTAGGGTTTACCTATGTAGTTCCCTTCCTAATTATCTTTGTTTGTCTGCCTCTACCTCCTTCCCGTCAAATCCATACATAGGTAAGAAATTGCTGCCACCTGGGACTACCGAACTTCACGCCTGAGGAGGACTCATGATTACCTTGGCTAGTCGGCGCTGATTTGACGCATTTGGTAGCGTCAGCTTATCATCTCTAATTCCTCCGGAAGGAGCCAGACTGGAGTGGTTAGAAGCCTACCGGAGCGCGATTTCAGGCGACAACAGGATACCTGATGTAAGTAAATCGTTACTTAATTTGCATGCGCTTATTTCCTTGTTTTTGAATTATTTAAATTTGCGTAGTATTACAAAATATTGATGACATAATCAGTAGTTGAACCGCGCCTAAATCCGTATAAGAATTGGTGCTGCCAACTGTGATAGTGTCTATCATACCACGCCACCGGGGTAGTAATTATCGAACTTTGAATTTTAACTACCGTTTATCGTATAACAATTAGTCAAACGCGGTAGTAGTAGCCCGCTTCACTGGTGTCAGGTGCGGGGTATATAGTGATTAATTTAAAACACAAGTCTAAAGACATTTAAGTAGTTTGTATATGCCAGTTACAAAAAGTCAAAGCAAGATGGACGCAGAAACTTTAATGAATTTCCTTAAGGATTTTAAATCCGGTATGGAGGAATGGTTTAGAGAAAATGCTGATAAAATGGAGGAGAGGTCGACTAAACTGGAAGTGACACAAAATGAAAACGTAGTGAGGTCAGTAGAACTGGAATCAAACCTTACAGAAAGGTTAAGTGAAAATGCAAAGAAAATGGAAAAAGGTTTAGTGAAAACTCTGAGAAAATGGAAAGGTTACGTGAAAATGCTGCCAAAATGGAAGAAAAGTTGAATGAAAGTACAGCCACGTTAGAACAAAGATTAATGGAAAGTGCCATTGCATTGAAAGAAGATTTCAATGAACAGGTAAAAACAGTTGAGCAAAAGTTGGACAGTAAATTGATAAAAATGGAAGAAGATGTGATAAGGCTGCAAGAACAAGTGATTTCACTAACAACACGGCCACTTGAAATAGCAAACCAAGTTGTAAATTAGAACATTCCAGAAATAAGAAGCATGGTAGAAAGCGAGCCAATACCATCAAAATTTAAAGTGAAACCACCCACATTTAATGGTAAAACACCTTGGCCCCCATATTTGAAACAATTTGAAGCTGCGGCAATAGCCAACGGTTGGTGCAACAAAGAGAAGGCTATCTCCTTAATAGTGGCCCTACGGGAGGAAGCTCTTAACATCTTACAAACGATTCCCGATCACCAGCAGAATGATTACGGCCTCTTAACATCAAAGCTTGAGATGAGATATGGAGATGCTCAGCTTCAACAGGTTTGCCACGCACAAGTTAAGAACCGCTCGCAAAAGACAAGTGAAAGCCTGCAAGAATTCGAAGCGGGCATTGCCAGGTTAGTTAGATCGGCATACCCAACGGCACCAGATAGCTTCTTCGAACAACTTGCTGTTCAAACATTTGTGGATGGCGTTAAAGATGGCGAAATACAGCAAGCGCTAAGATTAGCACCGCCAAAAATGTTAGATGACGCACTGGCTCATGCACTTGAATTTGAAGCCGCTAAGCAGACATCACACAGGATGAGTCACAAAGTTCGGTCTGCCTTAGAGGAACCTGGTCAAGCGCAGAACAGCATAGATGAAATAGTCAACCGTGTGACGGAAAGGTTGGAAATACAACGACCGCGGAGACGGCGTCTGCGATGCTGGAGCTGCGGTGAAGTTGGTCATATGCAGAGACGCTGTACTCAACCAAAGAAACAACCGGTTGCGCCAAAGCAGGTCAATGTAAGGGGGTGAACGTCGACAGCACAGCGTAGTGCCCCGGAGATCATCATCCGTGCTGCATCGTCGATGGGAAGTCTGGACAGCATTTATATCGATGGTAGAATTAATGGTAGGATTGTCCGACTACTCGTGGATACAGGAGCAACAAGGACTATTATGAGACCAGATTTGGTTGGTCGTGGAAAAGTGCTACCTGTATCGGTGTGTCTCCGAACGGCAAGTGGTGAGAAAATTTGTACTCACGGATAAACTGCCGTTATGTTGACAATTGGGGACAAACTAATTACTCATCGAGTGTTGGTAGCTGAAATTACAGAAAAAGTAATCCTGGGAATGGATCTCATGAGAGAATATGGGTTTCATATAAACATGAAAGAAAATGTGCTTCGGATAGATGATGATGAGATTCCCTTTCAAGGTAGGAGTAACCAGACGATGCAAGTTCGAATGATTTGCGATATGAAAATACCCGAGAAGGCGGAAATGATAGTAATGGGACGCCCGGATGGTACGCTCCGGGAAGGACAAGTATGCATGATGGAAGCAACTGAATCGGGAATGGGTCAGGAGGGATTACCGATTGGAAGTACGCTGGTAAAGTTTCGAAATATGGTACCAGTAAGGGTGCTGAACAATAATCCACATACGGTGACCCTGAAGAAAGACACGATTGTGGGAAGTTGCATTCCAGTATGCCATATTAACCGTTGTGTGGACGACACGAAAGATAAACCAGCCAACGGTTGCTCACAGAAATTGCTGGATATGTTAATACCTTTGTGTCAAGGATTAAACGGCGACCAACTGGCCAAGGTTAAATTGCTGGTCGGACGATATCGAGGTGTGTTTGCACTGGATGATAGTGAGAAAGGAAGGACGAATGTTGTGCAACACAAGATCAATACTGGAGATGCGCAACCGATAAGACAACACCCCAGACGGCTTCCTTTGGCAAAACGTAAGGAAGCCGAGCAAATTATCACCGATATGGAAGAACAGGGAGTGATTGAACCCTCGAATAGTCCATGGGCATCCCCGGTAGTGCTTGTCAAGAAAAAGGACGGATCCACAAGGTTTTGTGTAGACTACCGGCGGCTTAACAATGTGACAAAGAAAGACAGCTATCGTTTGCCCAGAATTGCTGACACCTTGGATACTCTATCCGGATCTAAACGGTTTTCGACCTTGGACTTGAAATGCGGATACTGGCAGGTAGGCTTGGAGCCAAACGATAAAAAAAGACTGCGTTTACAATTGGAACTGAATTATGGCAGTTCAAGGTCATGCCATTTGGATTATGCAATGCTCCTGCTACTTTTGAACGATTGATGGAGTCGATACTGCGTGGACTGTCCTGGAAAACATGCCTGGTGTACCTAGACGACGTGATAGTGTTAGGCCAGTCTTTTGAAGAACACCTCAAGAACCTAGAGAAGATATTCTAAAGATTACGTGGGGCAAACCCTACATTGAGCCCCAAGAAGTGTCACCTATTTGGAAAAGAGGTAAAATACCTAGGACATGTTGTTTCGGGGACCGGAATAAGAGCTGACCCTGACAAAATAAAAACGGTACAAGAGTGGCCTACACCAGCAGATATACACCAACTACACAGTTTTCTAGGATTGTGCACATATTACCGACGTTTTATACTTGGGTTTGCGAACATTGCCAAACCGTTAACAAAATTAACCGAAGATGGACAAGAGTATGATTGGAATGACGACTGCTACAGTGCATTTGAACAACTGAAACGGCTACTAATTACAGCACAATTTTGAGATATCCACGGATGGAGGGGAAATTTATGTTGGATACCGATGCCAGTAACACAGCTATAGGAAGCGTTCTTTCTCGAGTGCAGGACGGACAAAAAAAAGTTGTTGGGTATTTCAGCAAGGTCTTGTCGCGGCCAGAAAGGAACTATTGTGTGACAAGAAGGGAGCTGCTAACCGTCGTCAAATCCGTAAAGCACTTTTATAAGTACTTATACGGCCGTTAATTCCTGTTGAGAACAGACCATGCTGCACTGAAATGGTTACTGCAGTTTCGAAATCCTGAAGGGCAAGTGGCAAGGTGGATAGAGCGACTGCAGGAATATGACTTTGATACAGAACATCGTGTAGGAACTGACCATCGGAATTCAGACGCTTTATTAAGGAGACCTTGTCCGGTGGACTGCAATCATTGCTCCAAGATGGAAGAGAAAATAAGCGTCATCCATAGAATGACGGTGACCAATGATACTTGGCAACCTAAAAGAATACGAGAAGACCAGGAGAATGACGCCGAATTGGGACGTATTACTGGGCACAGTGGGACTCCTTGATGATTAAAAATAGAATCTTGAGACGACGCCTGGAATGTGAAGATGGCACTGAGAGGCTTCAAGTGATAGTGCCGAGAAGCAGAGTGCTGGAAGTGTTGCAGCACTTGCACGATGGTATTTCCGGAAGACACTTTGGCGTGAAAAGAACTGTCGAAAGAGTGAGAGAAAGATTCTATTGGGTGAACTGCAGGGAAGATGTGAAGGAGTGGTGCCGGAAATGTGAGTTGTGTGCCTCTGCAAATGGCACGGTCACAAAACGGAAAGCCCCCATGAGACAGTATAACGTGGGGAATCCGTTTGAGAGGGTAGCCATTGATATAGCTGGTCCGTTTCCTGAATCAGAGAAAGGAAATAAATACATCTTGGTTACAATAGATTATTTTACCAAATGGCCGGAGGCATATGCTATACCTAACCAAGAAGCCGAGACGGTTGCAGATGTACTAGTGAAGGAGTTGTTTTGTCGCTTTGGAGTTCCGTTGGAATTGCACTCCGATCAGAGTCGGAACTTCGAATCAGCGTTGTTTCAAAACGTCAGCAGGCATCTTGGAATCAGGAAAACTAGAACCACGCCACTTTATCCTCAATCGGATGGAATGGTTGAAAGAATGAACAGGACGTTAGGAAAGTACCTAGCCAAAGTTGTCTCTGAACATCAACGAGACTGGGACCAATATTTACATTTGTTCCTACTGGCGAACCGATCTTTGGTACATGATAGCACAGGATACTCTTCCGCTTGCGTGATGTTAGGACGCTAATTGCGGCTACCATGTGATCTTCAGTTTAGATTTGGAGAAGAGATCGCAAGTGAAGATTACGTTAGTAAGCTTCGTGAAAGATCAAATAGCATTCACGAAAACGTCCGAAAGAATTTCCAGGCAGCAAGCGATCGAATGAAATTACAATATGACACGAGAGCACAAGAAGGGGGTTATCAACCTGAAGATTTAGTGTGGTTGTACAATCCACAAAGAAAACGTGGATTGTCGCCAAAACTACAAAGACAATGGGAAGGGCCGTACGAAGTGTTAAAAAGAATTAATGATGTAGTGTACAGGATCAGAAGATCTCCCCGTTGTAAGCCGAAAGTGGTACACTTTGACCGTTTAACATCCTACGCTGGCAACAACCAGGGAGACTCGAATAATGATGATGGTGTTCGACAAGTTATTAATCATGAACCAAATGTAGATTTTGAGAGGTTTATGGCTGCGTATGGTGGTTCCGCTAAGGCGAGATTTGGCGTTGTTGTTGAAAGACAGCAAGATCTGTTTAAAGCACCAGAAGGGTATTCCTTTGCACATTGCGTAACTCAAAATTTGGCAATGTCAAGGGGAATAACTGTTGTTTTCAAGAAAAAGTTTGGATGTGTAGATGAATTAGTACAACAGCAGCCAACTGTAGGAAAAGCTTTGGTTCTTTAAGATAAAAATCGTTATGTTTATTATCTGGTCACCAAAAATTCTTCATGGCAAAGACCTAGTTATGGACATCTATGGGAGGCTTTGCTAAATCTTAAGGCGCAGATGATGGAAAATGGAGTAACGAGACTAGCGGTGCCCAAGCTGGGCTGTGGACTGGATCGCTTAGATTGGAAATATGCTAGAAGTAGTTTTCCAGGGAACCAACGTCCAGGTCCTTGTTTGTTGTTATCAACTGGTTGCCTACCAAGACCAAGAAAAGAGTGTTGACTGTTATTTTCAACGATGCGGTGGATGTACCAGAGGAGATAGCTGCCGATTCTGTCATCAGACATTGAGTTGGCGTCAAAATCGATTTACAGTTACGAGACGTAACGGTCTTAAATAAGGGGCAGTGCTGCGATCCACTATTAGGCAACCCGTCAAACATACAAACGCCCGAGGCACAGCATATTCTCTAGGATTCGAGAATTCTTCTAGAAAT
The DNA here is from genome assembly GCA_036346225.1 of Platerodrilus igneus. NCBI lineage: Eukaryota > Metazoa > Arthropoda > Insecta > Coleoptera > Lycidae > Platerodrilus > Platerodrilus igneus. Next base: position 1,523,870 of record JARFIW010001175.1, on the reverse strand, counting down.
TACTAGATAATGAGTCATATCTTTAATTCAGGGTATATATAAGACCGCTTATGAATATAAGAGTTAGTCTATACTTGAATGTCTAATATAAATTATATCGTGTACAGTAAACGTAGTTGAGCTTTTTTGGAAGTTCAAGAATATACATAAATGTTATATGCTGTGTCTAATGAACATGCAGCTTGTAGTATACATAAATAGATAGAAGTGTATAACATATAAATAGTTGTGTTATTGTTGTTCATGGACCAATCCTAAAGAAGTTAGTTTAAGAAGATATTAGTGCTTGTAAATTCATTAGTATAATAGTGCTTCATTGTTAAGTGGAGTGAAAACATCTATAAATAAGGCATATACAGTTAATTAGACTTGTGAACAGCGAGTAATAAAGACTGTCGTTATTACTTGTTTTAAATTAGTCAAACGCGGTAGTAGTAGCCCGCTTCAGTATCATTCCACAATACTATATTTACATTTTGGTCTTTAGTTTTGTCAGTAATATTTGGGATTTCTGTGCAGGTCGCTGAGATTTTGAAAGATCTATATTCCATTTCAATGCTGCTTTTATTTTCACAGGTCAATGAGTAGAAAGCAGTATAAAAATACGGCACGTGAGCAGTCCCACACTTACAAACGTCCATTCGCATGCAATTTGTGTGCTTATACCACATCACAAAAAAATAATTAAGCAAGACATTTTCGGTCGCAAAATAACGAACGTCCATTCGCTTGCCATTTGGGTAATTATGCTGCAATTCAAAAAATACTCTAATAATCCATTTGCTGTCTTATATTAAGAAGCATTTATTTCTGTAATTATTCTACATTGGAAAAAATTATTTTACAAAAACTTGTATGGTCCTATAGTAATGAACACCCATTAGTTAGCAATATGTCATTATTTTGCATCGAAGAAAAATAATCTAAAAGCATATTGAAGTGGTCCGTAGTGTTTCTAACTCAATTTCTCATTGGTTGATAATTATTACAAATATTATAGTGTACATTTCGATATTCGAAGATATTTGTTAGAATATTTCAGTAACCACTTGCAGGTTTCTGAACGTATTCCGGGATGTCAGAATTTAGAGTAAAAGGGGCGCATGCGTATGGGTGATCAAGCTAGTCGACAGGTTTAAAAAACACTTTGTTTGGAGTTTGCAAAAGGGTAGGTCGAAAAAGCTTCCAGTTGGCTGGTTTTTTAAAGGTAATGTTTTATAATTTAATAATGTAGTTAATATTCAGGTAATCTGATTACATATTTGTAATCAGAGCGTTGTTTTGAATGGATGTTGGTATTTATTGTAAAACCGTTAGTTAGTTAACCATTCAAGGGAATATTTTTATGATTACTTGTTGCTTTTGTCTCTGAATTTGCCATTTGCTTTACTTATCAGGTGTAATCTATACTTTTCCTGTCGATTTACGATTTACGATTTTATTGAAATTATTCATGTATAAATGAGTGTTATTTGTTTAAACGACCAAAAGCTAATATTTATTTATTTGAAATAGTGTTCATTTAGTATTTCATACGGAATTGTATCTCCAATAGCATTTCATTTGTAACCGAATCAATAGTCAATGTACCCTTACTGTGATTGTACGAGCAATTTGTATCAACGCCATCCTTCAATATATTAAATCAAATTATTAAGCAGGTTTCAATATGAACAGTATTATATTTCTATGTTATATCTGTTTTGATTTTACGATAGTAATTGAATTTAACCATAACGATGTTGTGCATATTTTTTTGTTTGTAACTTTACAATGTTACGATGTTTAATTTTTCAAAAGGTATGTTTTAACCGATGCAATCATAATAAATAATTTTAAACGTTTGCTCACTAGATTTCATGTACATTTTAACTAACATACTTTTATATATAAACATTTAACGCCTGGATCTGGACTTGTTTTTGTGCAATAAAATTTTGATATGTTTTTGCTGCTTGATATTTGTGATGCATTTGATATTTTTATTTTATGTGAAATTGTTTTATTTCAGCTTATTAACCACATATTCCACTGCATTGCTCATATCTCGATTTAAACTTAATTATGTATTTTGTTGTTTTTGTATATCCTATTATCTAGCCGATGTTCCTATATAATTAACTAGTATTTAACGTTTGTGATAATTGTTGTGATGTAATTAACTTGAACCTCTGGTATGAACGACCTTCACGTGCCTTATGCGTTTGCATTTATGACTATGTTGGAGATAGTCTATTTCAATAATAAGCGCCTTTTAACTATGCGCAATCATACTATAAGTTCATTTCAGCGATTCATGTTGTCTTATCAATGTACTTGTAGTTGTACTCTTGCAAATAATAGGAAGTCCGCTAGCCTTTGTGAAATATTTTGTAACACGGGCTGGAAACTGTTAATGTATGTATATGGGCGCGTGTGATCGAGCCTTGGTGAATGTTACTAACATTTTATGTCCGTGCCGGGAGCATTGGTAGTCAAGGTGCAAGTCATCTTCCTGGTGTCCCCCTCTTCAACTTTAGCTAAGTAGTATTGACCTCGCCGACCTCAGTACCTACCAGAAAAGACTAGCTGGTTTACACTAACGTTTCTTTAGTTGTCACGTGAGATATGCTTGGGTAACAGTTGACATCCCGTTAAATTCAATTTTGGTGATCTGGGGACTTGTATGTACCCGTCCTTGTCGAGATGTGCCAAATGCAGTTGGAAGTGTGAAAACAGTTTGGGATTTTTTCTGCTGTACTCTTTCCCCAATGGTCCAGGCTGAAAACGGCACTGTTTGCTTTGAATTTCAATTCCTATTATTTTCATGCGAATGACCTATTTAGTGGTTATTCTTTTGATTAAAAGTAAGTTAGGCAAATACTGTAGTTTTATTTAAAACCCTCTCGCCTTAACGCCATCTTCCCAGTGTGAATTTGGGTTAACTTATAACAACACAACGTAGGTGTCGTCGAGCCACTGCCACTGGATGTTAGATCATGGAGCCCGGTGTGCCGTTCATAAAAGGCGTTGGGTCGGTCTCAGGTCGGTTTCACTATAATATGTGTATTCGCATAGTAACCAAGTCATTTACACGTTTTATATGCAAATACAGTCCGTCAGAATAATACAATTACAAATACCGAATACCTATGCGTTTGTATACTAATTCCTCATTACATGCACCTCTGGCTTTTCGTCGGCAGAAGCAATTTTTTTTCTAATTTTTTACAAAATCTACCAGTTCTTTAATACATTTCTAAAATAGGCGCTGCTAAATAACACTGAAGTATTTTTTTTTGTTAGGTGGTATATTTTTGGGAAATCCCCGACATAGCGTTCGTTTATGTCTCAACAATAAACGATATAGTTGGAACCAAACAAACCTGCGTGTGACTCGTCGCAATACCTCGATAGAAAACACAACTATAGTATAAGGTAGTGTTGCGAGCTACCCGTCAAACATACACAAGCGCCGTAAGCACTGTATATTCTACAGGAACCGAGAATCTTCTAGCAATTACTGGAGGATGAATCGTCCTTTTTAATCCAGGGTATAAATAAGACCGATGAGGAAGTACAGAGTTAGTCTATATCAGAATGTCGAATATAAATTATATCGTGTAAAGTTAAATAGTTGAACTTTTAGAAGTCCAAGAGTATACATAAATGTTATATTATGTGTTTAATGTACATGCAGCTTGTAGAATACATAAATAGACAAAAGTGTAATAAATAAATAGTTGTGTTAGTGTTGTTAATAGACCTATGGTTAAGAAATTAGTTTAAGAAGATATTAGTGCTGGTAAATAACATTAGTGTGATAGTGCTTCATTGTTAATTGGACTGAAAACATCTATAAATAAGGCATATACTGTTAATTAGACTTGTGAACAGTGAGTAATAAAGACTCTTGCTATTACTTGTTTTAAATTAGTGAAACGCGGTAATAGTAGCCCGCTACAGTATGTTACTCGTGTCTACTAATTTCACTTAATAGAAGAGGGTAGCTATAGAAAAGTGTTTCTTCATAATTTTGTAATAAAGAAGTAGCAAACGTCTTATTTTGGTTCATAAAGTTTGTAAATTCATATGTGTTTTTGAGCTTTTGAAGGTTTAAGTTGGCTTTTCTATTCATTTAGCGTTTTGTATTTTTGTGTTAGTTGTATTGTAGAATAGTTTTTTCAAAACTATTACCGTTTCATATTGACACCAAAATGCTGCGTAATAAACATTTAAAATTACAAACACAGTTGATGATTATGAATGTTCTAAATTACTTTGAAAGGGAACGTGACAATCGAGGTTTGTTTGTTCTATTTGAATCTGTAATGAAGGTAAGAACAAATGCCGGATCAACTTTAGTAGAAAAGATGGTTTAATTAGATTGTTTTAGCGGACTGCTGAAGCCCGTGGTGTAAGACTCCAAACCCTTACTAGTACTGAGAAGGTATCCGAAGCACATAAAGAAAATCAACCACTGCAATCTCGTGGTATAAATCGAAAATGCACAAAATTAAAATCTTTTAATGTAGACGATTTTGTTAAAGATTGTGTTAAGAGAAAAATATACGACATGCATTCTAAACGTAATAAAGATAATATTAATGTGCGATATATCTTATAACCTATGTGTAATTTTTAGGGCTCCATGTTACAGTAAAAGCCTTACAACAAGAACTTGTTTTGTCTGGAGTATTTAGTTTTAGTATAAATAGTTTGAAAAGGCTTCTACCTACCATTGGTTTTACTTTTAAAAATCATGATAGCAGAAGGGGATTATTTGAATTAAAACATGTTGCCGCAGCACGAGTAAAATTCTTGAGAGAATACGAATTAAACAAACAAAGGAAATTGTACGATCCTTTTTTCTTAGACGAATCGTGGGTTTTTAACTATGAATAATTAATGAGCTGGCGCGTCTTATCATTTGAGTGGACTGTATTGCGAAAGATAAAACGCGAGCTTTAGATACGAGATCTGTATGCACGAGGTAGCCCATCGCTTCCAGGATAAAGCTCTATAATTCTTGCGATTCTCCAATTTAAAAAAGGAACACGAAATGGAGGCAATTCACCCTAACTGGACTGACAGGAAGGAGGCCAAGATGATAGCAATGATAACACTTAGATGGTATTCTACGAACTGCGCGAAGAAATGAGATTATCCAAAATCGTTCTTGAAGCAAGTACACCGTTGCGTTTACTCCCGAATGTAAATTTTGTGTGTGCACTTGTTTAATTGACAAATCGGTGATATGATGTTTAGTGGGAAATACCGCTGGATGTTTTGCGGAATCTGGAAGACTGGAATGAATCTGTCTCCCGCCTACTCTTAAAATGTCATTCGAATCAAGAAATAAGCCTAGACGTTGCAGATGTTTAGGCAAAGGCTCACGTTGACGAACTAAGTTAGAGCACCTTAACAATAACCATAAGAGCAGCGTGAAGCTCCACCGATGATACGAATAACAAATTAATGGCATCTTTTCTAACTATAAATATTATCAGGCAGTATACGACTATGCGTTGAATTTTGTGTAACCGCGAAAATTTGTTTGATAGGTAATCCAGTCGAGTTAATTCTACAGTAACTATAGAAGTAATGCGTTTCTCCTCAAAAGATGCTTCCAGAGCAGGGTCGAACAATTTTGGCAAAGACTAATTTTCTTCAGAGTATGGTAGCACATGGTTCTAGCTTGGGCATAGACAGACATTTCAAAGGGGCGACCTTTGATCTAGCCATATCAAAGTAAACAGATACTTTTCCTGACGCAAATACTAAACGAATATATGCAATAGCAGAATATCCTTTCTCAAACGCGTCACAAAAACCATGTAGTTGTTCACTACAGGCTTCATCAATAGGGATATAGCGAGGAATTTGGATTGAATCAATATATGAAAATTCAGCAACAATTTTTTTCCAAAATATGACAATAGATTCAGGAAGAGGATCATCCCAATCCAACCCCAGCACCCAAAATTGTTAAATGAGTTGTTTGAGTAAAAATGTAACTGGTGTAATAAATCCTCATCATCATTTTGTTTTCGACCTTACTTAAAGTCGGTTTGACGCAGCTCTAACTTCTTTTCCATTCTGTGCTAATCTAAAAAGCTCTACATACCCTTCACAACCTAAATTTCTAATAATTTGACTAATATAGTTTGGTCTAGGTCTTCCTATATCCTTTTTCCTATCCACCTGGCTCTACATAGATATTAGCAACCTGATGGTTGTTAAAGAACTCTAACATGTTTACATGATTACCATTTATAAGGAAATTAAATATAACCTGGTTATCCGCTTCAAAAAGGAAAAGTGTTAAATTATATGTTATGATAAGGCTTAAGCAACGAAACGCTACTAACATGTCAGACCGCTAACTAATTGTGAGTTATGTCATGGTGACATTTAGTTACCTGATTTTTATTTTTTTTGTTTTGTTTTCGAACTTACTTAAAGTCGGTTTGACGCAGCTCTAAATTCTTGTCTATTCTGAGCTAGTCTAAAAAGGTTTGCATACCCTTCACAACCTAAATCTCTAATAATTTGACTAATATAGCTTTGTCTAGGCCTTCCTACTCTATTTTTATTTGGTAGTTTATAATCTAAGACTTTACTAAATAGTCCCTCATGTCTTAACTGGTGTCCTATCATTCTATCTCTCCTGACCTTCAATTGTTTCCACATACAGGGTTCCTCACCTATCCTTCTATAAACTTCCTCGTTTGTTACTCTATCTGTTCAACTAATCTTCAACATTCTCCTATAAGTTTCAAAAGTTTCTATCTTTTTCTTATCTACTTCTTTAATTGTCCAAGTCTCACTACAGTATAGTAGAACGCTCCATACGTACGACTTTAAACAACTTTTTCTATTATCTAAACTAATACTATTAGCTATTAGTAAGTTTTTCTTTTTTTAAAACATTTTTCTAGGTTGAGCTATTCTAGCTACTATATCCCTTCTGCTACGTCCATCCTTTGTAATTATACTACCTAAATAGCAAAATTCATCTACCTCCTCTAACTCGGTATTACCTATCTTTAATTTTGGTTTAGAACTAGGCTGTAACTCACTTGTCATTATCTTTGTCTTTACTGAGTTAATTCTCATACTATAGTTACTCTGTAGTATCTCATCTAAAATATTTAAAAACTCTCCTAACTCTTTTCTAGACTCTGCCATAATGGCTATATCATCTGCAAAACGTAACATGTCTACTTTCTGTCTCTGTACACTAATACCTATCTCTTTTCTCTCTCTAGCTAAGTTTAAAGCTTCCTCAATATAAACATTAAAAATCAAGGGAGACAGTATACAACCCTGTCTAACACCATTTCTAATCTTAGCTTCCTTTTCTATTTCATCAAATCTAATTACTACACTTTGGTTTTTATATACACTGTAAATAATTTTTCTATTCCTATGAGAGATTCCTATTTTTTGCAAAACCTTGAACATAACAATCCAATTAACCCTATCAAATGCTTTTTCTAAATCTACAAACGTGAAATGAGTCTTTTTATTTTTTTGTAACATTTTTTCGATAATTACCCTAATCATTAGTATCGGTTCTCTAGTTCCTCTGTCTTTACGAAAACCATATTGGTCTTCGCCTAAATAATTCTCAGTCAAAGCTTCTACTCTATTTTTAATTATTATTGTTAGTATTTTGGAAGCATGAGAAGTTAAACTAACCGTTCTAAAATTCTCACACCTATCAGCTCCTGACTTTTTTGGGATTGGGATAATAATATTTTTTTCGAAATCTATTGGAACCTCACCTGTGTCATATATTAATTTTACTAGTTCATATAATCTATCTAAAGTTTTCTGACTTGCATATTTTATTAATTCTGCGGGAATATCGTCTATCCCTGGCGCTTTGTTTAGTTTAAGATTCCAAACAGCTCTATCAAATTCCTCTCTTAATATTGAGAACCCTATTTCTACATCCTCTTCTTGGTCGTTCTCTAACTCATCCATATCGTCTCCCTTATATAAATCTTCTAAATATCTTTTCCATCTATCTGCTACCTCAACTTTATTTATTAGAAGCTCATTATTCTCGTCTCTAATACCATTATATTTTTTCCTATCTTCCCCAAAAACTTTTTAACTGCTCTGTATGCCCTGTCTGTCTTACCTACTCTCAAATCATCTTGTATTCCCTTACAATTCTCCTCCATCCATTTATTTCTAGCTTTTCTACACTCATGTACTATCTTATTTCTAACTGTATTATATTTTTGCTTACTTTCACTATACACTTCTCTGAAAGGTTTAAGCTTTCTTCTATTCTCTATTAAATCTAATATCTCCTTTGTTACCCAGGTTTTTCTCGCTTCTATTTTTTTACTTACGTATAGTCTGTGCTGCTGTATCATGTACAGTCAGTTATATTTCTTTCCATCTATTTTCTACGTTCACTCCTACAGTTATCTCTTTGCTCTTATTATCTAATACTTGTTTATATTCCTCTTTTACCCTACTATCATTAAGCTTACCTAGATCCCATCCTTCTCTTTTACCCTTTCTCAATTTTTTGAATTTTAGTTTACACTTCATTTTAATTAAGTTATGATCGCTATCTATGTCAGCCCCTGGATAACTACGAATCCTAGAGGATCGTAAATCCTAGCAACTCTCGAAAGTAAAATCCGCTTGGAAAGACGATTTTCTAAAGGCTGCATTTCAAATGAAAAATTATCATGTATCGAGTGCCACTGAAGATCAAGCACTTGTACGGTAAGCTTAAGATAATCTGCGACTAGACTTGGTTTTACTTGTTGATACTCAGTAGGAATATCTTCAAAAAGTAGTGGACTGTTGCTAGCCCATTTGCGTAGTTCGAAGCAGCCAGCACGTAGTAGTTCAATGAGTTGACGTTTTAGTTCATGAGTTTCCTGGAGCGTGGACGACCCAGTTAAAACATCATTAACGTACAAATTATTTCTTAAAGCATGAGCAGCCAATGGGTAGCTACTTTCTCCTAGTTTAGCTAGTTTTAAGATAGTATGAATATCAAGAAAAAGAGCGGATGAAACTCCATATGTAGATGTGTTCAATTGATAGGTTGAAATTGGTTCTGAAAGACCACATTGCCATTGTATCAATTGTTAACAACGATCCGTTTGTGATATCAATATTTGCATGTACATTCGCAATACTCTGTAATGTAGTAAGCAAAGCAGTTAGTTTAACTACTAAAAGCTGGCAAAAAGTAGTAAACATCAAAGTATTGTTTGAAATGCCGCGGTATATGTTCGCCGATAAGATATGATACCAATGATACGTGCAACATACAACGACACAACAAAAACAAATGACAAAGTGTAGTCTAATACTTTGGATTATTTGAAGTTTCAAAGTAATTGAATTACATTTTAAGTAATTGAACTACTTTTTAGGTAAATTATAAATGTATAATTTGAATTACTCATTTGTAGTTTAATTACTTAATATTTTTGAAAATCAATTACCAAATACAATTACATTATCTTAGTAATTGAAATTACAATTACAAATTACTCTTCCACAAAACTAATTGAATTAAAGTAATTCAATTACAAAAAAGTAATTGATTTCCATTTTTCAATTATTTTAATTCAATTACCGACAGCTCTGCCTGTAAGTTTAAATTATTCCATAAGAAATTATAGCAATAAGTGTAATCTATTGTGCAAATGGATAAAGATTTGGAGACAACTAGTAAAGCAGTAAATCAAAGTGTTTTGACAGATGAGCATGAGAAGCAAATACCAGAACAGTTTGTACGTCTTATAGAATTATATTATAGAATTTTAGAATTATATTATAGAATTTGCAGCAGTTTAATCTTTATACATTTCAGGTAAAGCAATTTTCAAAACCAAGAACAATACCTAAACATCGTAAGATTCCTCCTACACGACATTCTACAGTGTCTGGGCTAGAAAAAACCTTTCTATAAGTATGAAGATCTTGTGAAATAGCAATTAGAAAATGGCGAAAGAATAATTAAAAGTAATAATGAATTGACGACGGCAATCAACGGTCTATCAGCAGCGATAACTTCATCGGCGTAAATGTTAGCCGATGCATTCAATATGAATTAAATAATTAGTGATGTACATAAATTGTCAAGAAATGTTTTAATATAAACTCTAAAAGTGGTGTTATATAATACAAAATTTTAATTACATAAAATAATTTCTTATAAAATCAGCTCTCGCTCTTCTGGCTTGTTGCAAAAAGCTCTCAACTGGTGGTTGTTCTTTATCAGGTTCATAATCGTCATCATTATAATCTTCCAAATTAAAACGCTTTGCTAAATTATGTAAAATAATACACGAATTTTACCAGAACGAACAGGGTGGTAATTAAGTATCCTGTACTTCGTAAGGCATCGGAATCGCATCTTCAAGACTCTGATGTATCGCTTTACACTGTTTCTTATTGTACAATGACGTTGTGTATATCGTGCTTCAGTATTATTAGGAGCTACTTCTGGAAGTGGGGTTAGAAGCCATAGTTCTAGTGGATATTCAGAGTCACTTAACAGCCAAGTATTTTGAAGTCTTGATAAATGTCTTCGGATACCTGAAGTAGCCCATATTGCAGATTACACATTTACATTTCTTCAGCTTTTTCAATTTCATCTAATATAGCGGCATTAATTATTGCATGCATAGCCATTTTAAAATAAACACTTCACAATTTTTTAACAACACGAGTTATAGGATCCCCCATTTGTTATACATATAAAACTAATAAAGATATTAGGAAATATTAGGAAATGTTAGGAAAGTGGAACAATGTCATAAAAGACAAATTGCAACAATTTATTACAATTTATTATGATGATTTCAGTTCCCACGAGTGGAAACGCTACAAAGTAGCACAAGGATAAGTGACACTGCAGATGTCAGGTCACAGACGGTCATAGGATGTCACGTACCGAGATTACGCAGAATAAGCCTGCAACATTGTAATTATGAATAGCTTTTAAGATAGCAACTAAGTATTATGAATAGAGTCAAGGGTAAGCGGACATAGGTCCGCAGGTTCCCACAGAATTGTAAAGAGGTAGGAAGATTATAAAAAGGCCGGGAGCTCCACTCCTAGTCAGTTCATCAAACGTTCAGCTTTTGCATTGCAGTTCGTAGATAGCTCACTTGTACAATTAAGTAATAATTTTGGAACTTAGAATAATTAAATCAAGATTGTCTAAATTCAATATTTAACTTCTGTACAAACTTAAATAAATGTGTTAAAGTTCAAAGAGTCTTTTTAAAAAGGACCGCTCGAAGCCACGAACCTTAACTGGCGCAGCGGTAGGATGTCAAAAGGGCACTAGCGAATCCAACTTCGAGGAACTGGTGGTCCGGGAATTTCAATTCCGATTTTGGCAGAACAAAAACAAAAGTTGGAGGAGAAACACGCATCGTTCAAGTCCAGCAGTTGAAGGAGAAACAAGCATAGTTCAAATTCAACAAAAGAAAAAATTGGAGGCGATACAAGCATAGATCAAATCCAAGAAGCCAAAAGAAAAACAGAAACAAAGAAAACAAATCAATGAAAGCAACAAAGCAACTAGTGTAAGTTCATTTTCCTAAACCAATTGAAATTAATTTTATTATTAACAAAGACATTTGATATTTGCTAGTTTTATGATTTATTTATGTATATGTTGACTATTGTTAGAAATATTTTATGCCATTTTTTGAAAATAATCGACTTAGCAAATAGGAGATTATTTTTTGGAAAGTCTGACTCTTTTGAAAAGTGATTTAGATCAAGCAGTATATGTGTGTACGACGGCAGATGTCTGGTCGACAAAGCATCGTAAATTTTTTGGCGTCACAGCACATTGGATTAATGAACAGTTTGAAAGATGTTCAGCAACTTTAGTGTGTCGTCGATTTACGGGTAGGCACACATATGATAAAATTATTGAAATGTTGGAAGACATCCATTTGCAATTCAATCTTAGAAATAGTAAACTAGTGGCGACTGTATCAGACAACGGTTCAAATTTTATCAAAGCTTTTGAAGAATTTGGACTTTCAATTGCTTCCGTTGTTAGTACTGGTGATGACGTAGACGACAGCGACAGCGATATTGAGTGGAAATGGGCGATATGGCAAATAATATAATATTGCCTAAACACGTTAGGTGCGCAAGTCATACTTTGAATCTTATAGCTACTAATGATATAAAAAATGCAATCCAGAAAAATACTACATTGAGAACGAGACATACCAACGCTCTTGCAAAATGAATTGTTTTGTGGAAAATGGCTGGCAAACCAAAAACGAGTGAAATAGTTAAACAAGTTTTAGGCCACACGTTGAGTTATCCAGGTGCAACACGATGGAATTCACTATATGATGCAATAGCTCAAATATTAAAAAAAAAGAACGTTTAGCGGAGCTTTATGAAAAACTTACGATTAAGAACCAAATGTTTAAGGACAGGGAGTTAGAATATTTGACGCAGTATTGCGCAATATTACAACCTCTTGCAAATGCCATAGATATTTTACAAGGAGATCAAAATGTCTATTTTGGCTACTTAATGCCATGTTTATCATCTCTTTATAAGAAGCTAAGTCGGATGGATTTAGCTACCACCAACAGTGCTTTCCCAATTTTAGTAGCATGCCGAGATGGTTTATTGAAACGATTTAGTACATATTTTGACTTTTCAAGCTCAGAAGCAAAAGAGGCAACTATTGCATCGTTTACGCTGCCTCAATTCAAGCTTAAGTGGAAAACTTGTTTTCAAATCTTCATCAAAGAGGACTTGTCAGAGACTATTACAAAGTTTATTTTTGAAAACGCGCAAGATATGAACTTTGAAAATGATTTAGAATCCAAAATTAACCAGAAAGAATGTAAAAATTTTAATTTACATCCATTTTTTAAATTAGATGGTGATGGTGACTCCAACAATGATAGTCAGGTAGAAAAGAATGAGCTGGAAAATAAAAAAAACAAAATTGAGTTGGAGATTCTTCAATATATTAATAACCCATCAATAAAAATTACCTCTTTAAATGGGTATCCTTTTATTAAAAAATTGTTTTTTAAATACAATACGTGCTTGCCGTCCTCTGCTCCGGTTGAGAGACTATTTTCATTTGCCGAAATTATAAATAATCCAAGAAGACATGCCCTTTCGGATCAACATTTCGAGGAGTTGGTAATTTTGAAATCAAATTCAAATAGATATCAAATGTTTTAAGTTTTTCTCTATTTGTTTTATTGTTAGGATAATAAAATCCGATTTTGTTACATATGTTTTATTTTAATCGCACATCTCATCCGTATTTTAAAACTACATAGTAGGCATCTATTAACCATATTTTAATTGCATGTGCATATAAATAATATTGCATTTTTTGACAACATATATATCTGCTTCTTAATTATCAATAAGTAATTCAATTGTTTTTGTTGTAATCGAATTACCAAAATGTAATTCAATTACTTTTGTTGTAATTCAATTACTAAAAAAGTAATTCAAATCCATTGATTGTAATTCGATTATAGTAATTGTATTAGTAATTGAATTCCTTTCCAGGGTAATTGGTAATTCAATTACATTTGTAACACAGGTAGTAATTGGTAATTCAATTACATTTGATATAAGGCCGGTAATTGGTAATTGTAATTGAATTACTTTCAGAAGTAATTGCGGCAGCCCTGCTTACAGGTTCTACATCCAAATCAAAAACAACTGCACCCTGTTCTTGGCTTGGTCCTGCTGCATTACAATTAGAATCTGGAACACCCGCTTCTATTAAAGAACTCGTTCCATCAATAGATGTTCGACTAAGGAGACTCAGCAGGCGCTCTTCATAATCGAATAGCGGCCTTGCCTTCTTTTCACCTCCACCCGTGGCCGTAAAATCTTCCTTTAGAACGCGGTAATGTCTTTTCGTGTTCGTTTTCAATTCCGTATACACTTACAGAAAAATTATTAATTTCTATTTGCATATATACCCTTTTCACTGTTCCACGGTTTTTGTAAGCCCTACACCACTAGCATTTAAAATGCCAGTCAACTCCGCCCACTTTAATTTATAATGATTGTCCTTCAAATGGTGACATACACAATATTTTTGTTCAATTCCAAATAATCTAACATAAGCAACAGCTTTTTTGTGGTTTGATTATTTCTTTTAGCCATATTTGATATTGTAAATGCCTTCGTTTATAAATTACATTATTATAAGACTCTTCCAAAGATGTTGAACCGTTGGTCGAACATCTGAATAATGTATAGAAGTAGAAGTGTCAATAATATATCACTTCAAACTAGACAACTGTCTATTTTACAACCATGCCAGTTAGATTTTTAAAAAGATCGCTAAAAAGTTAATGCGCTGTTTACAAGTTAAATACATACATATTAAAATAACGTTTTTATAGTGGAACGTTATTCAGTCGCTATGTTTTGAAAGTTAACGACGTCTGTAATTTCAACGTTAGAAAAGCAGAATAGGTCTAAATATTCTTTAAGCCAATTCTAGATATTCATTAGCATATCATTACCCTCACTTTTTACTACATTTGACGTCATCCTAAAGTTATTTTGAATGTTCTACTAGCTGCCAACAATTTACATACGCAGATTGTCGCTTAGTGAGGAAAATGCTCTTCTTTCTTACACTGCTATAACAATACTGCTCTAGTACCTGAACTGCAACCCTAAGTTGGGAATCAAGTAAATACTTTCATTAATGACATTCTAAAACTCAGCTAGAGTGAAGGGGGTGATGACGCGTACCGGAATTATAAAACTATTGCATTCATTCATAAAACTGTGAGGAAAACGCTTATGCAGCGATAAACGTCGGATTAACTGAAGTGGAGTATAGAACAATAATTAAAATGGCCGCTACATTAACAATGGCTTAGAAGTTTTAGGTCTTAAGCAAACACGATGAATATACTATTAAAAATAAATATCTGTTTAATCATGGAGCCAATGTATCTACAATTTGAACAGTTTGAATATTTGCTCAATTAATTTTCTGTAATTGGTTCGTTTAATCCGCGCAAGTAAACGTGATCGATAGCTAAATTGTGAAGAAAAAAATATTTTGTAGAATTTGTTGTTTACTAACCGAGAATGCAAAATTAAAATAAAATATGAATATTAAACCAAGTGGACGAAATAGTACATGATAGAAAATTAGTTAGTACATTTTAAATAAGCAGACAATTTAATTAACTTGTGCTTCACGTATGAGGTCTAACCTCCCCGATTTGTCCGTGGTGTGATTTTTGTGCTATCACAAAATAAATTATAATTACATTACACGGCAATATTATAAAAAACATTTGTGGCATATAACTTATGAATTTATTCTTCAACCTATAAGAACACATTGATATGTCGCCACTTACAAACGATCGCCCATTTTAGTGCTTCTTATGTGAATATTCTGCATCTTTTAGAAGCACGTTCATAATCCTTATGCGGTCCAATACCAACGAACGTCCTTTCGCATGCAATTTATGTAATTATTCTGCCTCTCTTAAACGTAGTTTGAGAATGCACATGCAGTCCCATACCAACGAACGTTCATTCGCATGCAATGTATGTAATTATGCTGCATCTTGTAAAAGTACGTTAAAACGGCACATGCAGTCTCGTACTAACGAACATTCATTCAAATGCAATTTGTGTTATTATTCTACCTATGATAAAGGCAGGTTGGAAAACCATATAGCAATCCACAGTACGGAAAGGTCTTTTGCATGCCATCTATGTAATTATTCTGCATCTTCTAAAGATAACTTAAAAGGCCATATTCGGTCACATACTAATGAACATCCATTCGCATGCAAATTATGTAATTTTGCTACATCTTGTAAAAGTGCCTTGAAAAGTCACATTCGTTCCCACACCAACGAACGTCCATTCGCATGCAATTTATGTAATTATGCTGCCTCTCAAAAAGGCAACTTGAAAAGACATATGTGGTCTCATACAAAGGAACGTCCAATCGCATGCAAGTTATGTAATTATCTTACATCTTGTAAAAGTACCTTGAAAATTCACATTCGGTCCCATACCAACGAACGTCCATTCGCATGCAATTTATGTAATTATGCTGCCTCTCAGAAAAGTACCTTGAAGATGCACATGCAGTCTCATACCAAGGAACGTCCATTCCAATGCAATTTATGTAATTATGCTACATCTCGTAAAAGTATCTTGAAAATTCACATTCGATCCCATAGTAACGAACGTTCTTTCGCATGTACTTTATGTAGTTATTCTGCATATCGTACAAGTACATTGAAACTACATATGCGGACCCATACAAACGAACGTCCTTTTGCATGCAATTCCTGTACTTATTCTGCATCTCGTAAAGGTACATTAATAATACATATGCGGTCCCATACAAACGAACGTTCATTCGCATGCAATTTATGTAATTATTCAACATCTCATGAAGGTAACTTGACAAAACATATATGGTCTCATACAAACGAACGTCCATTCGCTTGCAGTTTGTGTGATTATTCGGCATCTCGTGAAGGCGACTTGAAACGACATATGCGGTCCCATACAAACGAACGTCCTTTTGCATGCAGCTCCTGTACCTATTCTGCATCTCATAAAGGTACATTAAAAACACATATGCGGACCCATACAAACGAACGTCCATACGCATGTAATTTATGTAATTATTCAACATCTCATGGAGGTAGTTTGACACAACATATGTGGTCCCATACAAACGAACGTCCAATCGCATGCAGTTTGTGCGATTATTCGGCATCTCGTGAAGGCGATTTGAAACGACATATGCGGTCTCATACAAACGAACGTCCTTTTGCATGCAGCTCCTGTACTTATTCTGCTTCTCGTAAAGGTACATTAAAAATACATATGCGGACTCATACAAACGAACGTCCATACGTATGCAATTTGTGAAATTATTCAACGTCTCATAAAAGTAACTTAACAAAACATATGTGATCCCATACAAACGAACGTCCATTCACATGCAGTTTGTTTGATTTTTCGGCGTCTCGTGAAGGCTACTTGAAACGACATATGCGGTCCCATGTAAATGAACGTCTATTCGCATACAATTTGTGTGCTTATACTGCATCTTTTAAAAATATATTGGAAACTCATGTACGGCTCCATTCAACAGAACGTCTATTCGCATGCAGTTTGTGTAATTATTCGAAATCTCTTAAAAGTAACTGGAAAAGGTATATGCGATCCCATACAAAGGAACGTCCATTCGAATACAATTTATGTAATTATAACGCATCTCTTAAAAGTAGCTTAAAAACTCATACGGGGTCCAATACCAACAAAGGTCCATTCGCATACAATTTGTGTAATTATGCTGCCTCTCAAAAAAGTACTTTGAAAATGCATATGCTGTCCGATACTAAGGAACGTTCCTGGTCATAGTAAAAAATTTATTTACAAAGACTTATACAATCACACACTAACGAACACTGATTTGTTAGCAATATTTCGTAAGGAAAAGATATAACCCAAGAACGCATGTGTGTTTCCATTCTTACAAACAAACATTTACGTGCAATTTGTGTAATTATTCTGTATCATTATATGTGTGTACTATGTATGATAGGGTTTTTGCTAGTGTTAGGACTTACCGTTTGCTGTAGCTAAGGAAGTAGATAATAACTGTAAATTAATTTTTTTCAGATGTTAAAGATCAGAGTTTGAAAATTAGTAGTAAACAGTTTGGTTGTAGATAGACCTTGCCTTATATATATAATATAAATATTTTAAAAATTTCGAAAGTAATACAATGTATATCTCACTTATAAAATTTGTAACGATATACTTTGTATTGTGCAAAGAACTAAATAATTCTAACGTAAGGTTCTTATGTGTTATTATCAAACCGTTCGAAGCATGTGAGGTAAAGTCGTTAAATTTACATTAAGTATATGTCATTGTGAATATGATGTCGTTGCGATAAGCGAAATTTTGGTTATGGGATGGAATAAAAAACAACGAATTTACATCCTGTAATACTTCAATACTATTGTATTGTATAACGTTATTATTTGAATAGCATTTATACAAATAACTACTAACTCTAGAAGTAACTCTAGCGAGATTTGGACTATGAAGTCCACTCTTACACCTAACTAAAGATTACCTCAAAGTTGACAGAAAAATAACTAAATATATATATATATATATATATATATATATATATATATATATATATATATATATATATATGAGTAGCCGATATAATTTGGAAACTTTTTTTCTTTTGTAAAATTTTGATTAGATGAGCGGTTTGCCAGAAAAACATATTTTCAAATGTCTGCATACTTTCGACATCATTGCTGCATTAACTGTAAAACTGGGCAAATAAAAAAACATAGTATAGTAGTAGGCTTTGCTTTTGATTTGTTATTTAATTTGAATAATATTTAACCTAAGTTTGCCTGTCAAGTCGTGAATTTCTGCTTAATTCAATAAAAGTTTGCATCTTTCATCTTACATTATGAGTACTTACACATACAACGAACAGGTGGATATGCTTTTGGTTGTCGGATTTTGTCAAGGCAATGGTCGTGAAAGCATCAGAGTTTATAGGGAAAAATTTCCTAATCGCCGAATGCCAAACCACCAAACATTCGCAAATATTGAAAGACGTCTTCGTAAAAATGGTTCGTAAAAATGGTAGCTTTCAGTCAAGAAATGCGGATCGAGGACGTCAACGTACCACAAGAACTGCGAATCTAATGAAACAAATTTTGGATAGAGTTGAAGAAGACCCAAAAATAAGCACCAGACGCTTAGAACTTGAACTACAAGTTCCTAAAAGTATTGTTCATGACGTTTTAAAGGAACAGTTACTACACCCATACCACGTTCAACAGGTACAAGACCTTTTGCCTATCGATCCTGAGAGGCGTCTAGCTTTCTGTCAATTTATTTAAGATCAGAGAATTCAAAATGCAAATTTCAGTCGCAAAATTTTATTTACAGACGAAGCTTCTTTTACAAGATCTGGTATTACTAACATACATAATGAACATGTTTACGCTGTAGAAAATCCTCATGCAACTAAAGTGACTCACTATCAACATGAATTTAAGATTAATATCTGGGCTGGAGTTATTGATAATTTTATTATCGGTCCTGTTGTGATATCAAATCGATTAAACGCAGACAATTACTTCAACTTTCTACAACAAACATTGCCGAATGTATTGGAAGATCTGCCATTGTTACTTCGCCAAGACATGTGGTTCATGCACGATGGTGCTCCTCCCCACTTTACTTTAGCTGTTCGACAACATTTACACCAAAAATATCCGGATCGATGGATCGGAAAGGGATATGATGCTCCTACAAATTGGCCAGCACGATCGCCGGACTTGACGCCCTGTAATTATTTTTTGTGGGGTACCTTAAAATCTAAGGTTTATTCGTCTCCACTTGATAGCGAAGAAGAATTGTATAGACGAATTTTAAATGCAGCCAACTCTTTAAAAAATAATGCACAAACAATGCAGAGGGTTCAGTTAAACTTCCTACGAAGAGTTAATTTATGCATTGAAGAAAATGGCGGCCATTTTGAAAATTTATTGTAATGGTCCAACACTTGTACCGCGCTGTTAATTTTCAATGATAGTAATAAAAAATAAACAAAACAATGAAACAAAAATAAAAAAACGGACATTTGAAATTATTTTTTTCTGTGAAACCGCTCGTCTAATCAAAATTTTACAAGAGACAAAAAAGTTTCCAAATTAAGTCGGCTACTCATGAAAAAAAATTGGTAGTCATTGTATAAACAGGAAAAAGGTAATGGTCGGATATTTATACAATACATCATTTTTGGGACACTCGTATGCTTTTAAAATTATTGCGTATGTAATTAGAATATTTACCTACCGCGTGAGGGTATCCAATTAACAATAAATAATAAATGGCAGGACCTCTAGCACTATCGTACCCTCACGTTTCGGGACGTTGCCTCGCAAGCTGCAGCAGTCGGTGAGAGGGGGGTTCATTAAACAAACACACTGAGACGAAATTCCGATTGTTTTATTAAATGGGCTACTAACTAAAACTTCAACTAATTACATATGCATAACAAAAATATACAGTAAATAACATTATTTACAATAGGGCGCCACCATGGGAATTAAACGGCCCATGGACCAATCGCGGTAATAGCTCTCGTCGCACTTTGTTCGTGGGCGATGAACCAAGATTGCAGGACAGAAAATAAATCACTTCACAGGGGCTAATCTGTTAAAGTCTCCGGCTAGCACAAACACAACTTAACTAAACTAAACTAAACTAAGATTCTTATTTTATGAATATTAATAACAGTTCTGGGTGAAACCACCCCAATACAATAATTAATTAATTCTACCGTAGTCTACTTAACTTGCCTATGGCGACGACCCTCCTTTAACCACTAGGTCATCAACACCAGGAAAAATACGACCTTCTCAAAGGTCAAATAGTACAGTAACGTGACTCCTGACCGGAGCTTTGCATACTCAGGTAGTCTCGTGGCTTAGTGATTAACGGCCTCTGACACCGTCGAAACACAATATAATAGTAGATCCTTCTAAAACGATGCGGTCTCCAAAATAATAATCTAACGGATCAATTTACTTGAACTGAGCTTTAACCCGGAGTTGTATTTTATGGAAGTCGACAAATACTGTATTTAAACAAATAACTGACTTATGCTGCATAACACAGCCTTGAGTTCATGGTAATACCACATATACTAATTACTTACTCAGAGAAATAATTAACTTAAAACATAACGGCACGCACTTGACTTCAGAGAAATAAAACACTTCACTCAGTCTGGAAATAAACAACCAGCTTTAACCTCTAACGCGTCTGGAAATAAACAACCACGATTACCCCCTGCTGGCATCCTTATATACATTTAAGTTAATTGAAAAATAACCCCTTTCTTGGCTTTCATACTCGACTTAGGATACGCCGGTCGTAAATCTTTAAGATTAATTAAACTCCAATTGCACTTAGATAGCCACACAAGTAGATCTCGGAACCAACTTTTAGTTGAGTACTCCGCTAATTGAAAAATTCCTTCCGACCACCCAGACATAAATAGGGTCCCAGAACATGATTGACATCTAATCATAGATAGCAACTAATCTGACATGTTTAGTGCCTTTGAGGTAAAGTGCCTTTAGAAAAATTAATTAACTCTTGGATTATATCTTCCTGGAACTTCGCTAGGACGCTCTTGGGTGATCTTGCAGCCGCTTACAATTGCAGACATATTTATGCTACAAGACCTTCATTCTAATAATTAGAATGCTAAAATTAAACTAGAAAATAACTATTTTTAGAAATAATAGAACTATTAGAGCGTATTAAAACAGTATGTTACACGTACACCACCAAGAGATGTCAATTAAAAGTAGAAACTCGCACCCCAAAAATGGTCAAAATCTATCAACGCATTTTCGAGTTATTTTAACGATTTTTGAAGCCCTCTAGCGGCTAAATGAAGCAACTTGTATAATAGGTAAGTTGGCTCAAATCGATCTATTTCGAGCCAAAGAATCTCTGTTTTTACGTTGTACACGTATTTTCCGGACACCTTGTATATATATATATATATATATATATATATATATATATATATATATATACATTCCTTGGGTAATATGTCAAATTAAAAACACTAATTCAATCCATTTAATTGATCACTTCAAACGTATCAACCCTAATTGAGGGTCTTTTTCAATGACATAGTTCTAAAAACATTGCATTAAAGGTTTAAAGACTTAGCAGTCATCATCCCACCTTTTGAATGGAAACATACAACTTTTGATCATTCATGCAAGCTAAATTCCTATTTCAGTTACATATGTAGACAACTTGCTAATGTTCAATAACTTAAATTAAAAACCTTAGATAATAAATTAAATATATACAATTAAAATCTCTCAAACTCATACATGTTGCTATTGGTCAATAACTTATATTAAAAGGCTTAAATAATAAATTTAAAATATACATTTAAAATCTCTCAAACCATACATGTTTATTGTACAAGCCTTTAACAATGTCTTGTACAATAAACATGTATGGTTTGAGAGTTTGAGGGATGTTAATTGTATATATTTAATTTATTATTTAAGTTTTCAATTTAAGTTATTGACCAATAGCAACATGTATGAGTTTGAGGGATTTTAATTGTATATATTTAATTTATTATCTAAGGTTTTTAATTTAAGTTATTGAACATTAGCAAGTTGTCTACATATGTAACTGAAATAGGAATTTAGCTTGCATGAATGATCAAAAGTTGTATGTATCCATTCAAAAGGTGGGATGATAACTGCTAAGTCTTTAAACTTTTAATGTATTGTTTTTAGAACTATGTCATTGAAAAAGACCCGCAATTAGGGTTGAAACGTTTTAAGTGATCAATTAAATGGATTGAATTGGTGTTTTTAATTTGACCTAATACCCAAGAAAAGTATATTTATATATTTTGAAGGTCAAGAAGTAAAAATAATAATAATAATATATATATATATATATATATATATATATTACTCAAATTTAGACCAGGGTAGAAAATTAATTAACGACATCAAACAATTTTAATCACCTTGTATAAAAAAAAAAAAAAATTACGTGCGAAATTTATATCAATTAATTCAATTTTTAAGTAACGGGTATTAAACAAAGTGTACAAATAATGATTAATATTTAATTAGTATTCGCTAAAAATTAAAGGGTAGAAGTCAATGCCATTCATTATTATTTTAATTGGAGTTAATTGAACGATTATTGAGGTATAATATGCATAAAAGCTTTTAAAAACCCAATAATACCAAATATGAGACGCGTTGCTAGCATACAAATCTATCAAGGGGGTTAAAATACGTGGAATATCCAAGTCGTAGAAGTATTACGATTGAACACCTGCGTATTTTTAAATATCACGTTCTGTTTAATTTTTTTGGATAAACATGAAAATTCTGCGTATATTGCAAACGGTCGGATAAACCATAGCTTATATTAACGAGAAAGGCTAGATGAGCGGTTATTTAACTCAAGTAAGTCACGTCGCGAGTCCACGTGGATTTTACACAGCAGATAGTAAAGAATATCGATTTGTACCACTCAGACCAGGTTAGAAAAAGACGGATAAAATACGCAAAGCAGAGACACGGATAATAGAAGGCGTGATTTGAGCAACGTCACTAGGTTTGCAATTGGTTGAAATAAGTGGCAGATGTGAGAGGTGAAAACATAACAATTTCTATAGAAAATTAATTAGTTGTTCGCAGACGCGTTGCGAGGCGTGTGAAAAATTCTTAGATTTTCAACTTGGACGTGTGCAAATTTTGTAAAATCGCGTGCCGAGCCGTCGAAAGGGAAACTAGAATGCGAAATTCTAAAAATTGTCCGTTGAGGGACAAATCCGAAGTGCAAGCGGGCTATTATATAAACCCGTGCTAATATGAGTTTTGCTCTCTTAGATTTTCGATTTTTATTCAATACTTTAAACAGTTTGGCTCTTAGATTTTTGATTTTATTGAATACTTTAAACAGTTTTCTCTCTTTATTTTTTGATGTTATACGATATTGCAAGCAGAATACGTGCTACGATACAAGTTATTATGCATTAGTGCACTTAGAAAAAATAGATAAGGTAATAAACTCTAGTTATATTTGCGGTTATTACTGTACCAATTATCTAAATTAGTAGCGATAAATAAATACATTTAAGAATGCAGCTTTGTATAGCGGGAACGAATTATGAATTGCTTTGCTAATTTTCCAAAGTGAGTAATCAAGTGTTATTCGTAAACGTGATTGGATCCACAAAACAAGATTTAGATATACATAGATGAGTTCCTGAGAAGTCCTGAACCAATTTAGACGAATGGTGGTGTACAAAAATTTTAAAAGCGTTCAGAATCTAAAGCCGTAAACATAAACCAGCTGGAATGGTGGAATTAGCAAGTCCGATGTGCATTGAAGCCACGAGTGCAGTAACCTTCAGGTAAATTGTACAATTTTGTTCGATCTTTGATGTTTTGGTGGGGGTTGGATACCTTTATAATTTGTTTGATAAAAATGGACAGTAGTGAATTGGTATAGACAACAAATTTTTAATTTTAAGGTGAAATTTTCTTGTATAAGTAGAAAGGAGTATTTATCAGGTTTATGTTTTGGATTATGATGAAAATTTGGGTCTGTCTTTGAGCTCAATTAGACTAATCTGTTAAATTAACGTAAAGGGGTGGGAGATGCTCCCTTTTATTCAGACTGAGGTCTGCACATATTGTTAACTTAATTAGTATGCATCCTACAAGGACTCTAATTCTGGATGCAAATTAAAATGATGACAAATTTTAACTTGAAATTTTATGATGCTGAAATTTATGTTGAAATTTAATTTTGAAATTTTAATGTATTATGAATATTGATGTAAATAGGGTTAACGTTGATGTTTGTGGTAGGAATGTGTTTTTTTTTTATGAATGAGGATGAAAGTTTTAACTAGGTGAGCAGCCGAGCCGGAAAGAGTAAAAGGTGATTATCAGAAGAGATTCAACAGGGCGAGAATCACAGCAAATCTTGGTGCTTAGTTTGAGAGGCTCGAATATTTTTTTTTACTCTGGTGAGGCTTTTTGTAGGTTTCACAGCAAATCTTGACAGCCCAACGCTGAGGCTCGATTCGAAAACCTTAGTTCACGAATTTTGTAGGTTTCACAGCAATATATATAATTATATATATTACTCATATTTAGACCAGGGTAGAAAATTAAATAATCACATCAAATAATTTTAATCACCGTGTAGAAGCTTTGGGAAAATGTACGCGTTATTAAAAAACCGTGGAGAATAAAAATTCATTCGTTTCATTAAACATAAGAGATTTAAATCATCTACAAGACGCTTGCTATAAAAAAAAAGAAGCAGTATTAAAATGCTCTACGTGTAATTTAATTATTCCGAGTAAAGAAACAAATGGAAATTACGTGCAAAATTTATATTAATTAACTCAATTTTAAGTAACCGATATTAAACAAAATGTACAGAAAATAATTAATATTTGATTAGAGTCACTAAAATTAAAGAGTATTATTTTAATTGGAGTTAATTGGACCATTAGTAACATATAATATCTATAAAAGCTAGTAAAAACCCAATAATATTCAGATCGTAGAAGTATTATGTTTGAACACCTGCGTAAAATTTGCAGATAACAAATGGTTACAGAGAATGCTGGAGAAACCGTAGCTTAATAGTTACGGGAAATGCTAATAAGGTGGGTTATTTCACAGTTCACATGGACTGAAATAATCGATAATAAAGAATATCAATTTGCACCAATAAGAACAGGGTAGATAGAGACAGATAATATGCGCAAGACCAAGACACATATAGTAAAAGGCGTGAGTGGAGCAACGTCACTGGGTTGCGATTGGTTGAAAATAAAAGGCAAACTTGAGAGGTAAAAATAACATTTCTGTATAAAAATTAATTAGTTATTTCCAGACGTTGCGAGCCGTGTCGAAATTTCTGAGATTTAACTGGTGCGAGTGTAAATTTAATAAGAACCGACGCACAGGCGGGCGAGATGGGAACATAGTATACGAAATTCTAGAAACTGGCCGTTTTGGGGACAAGACCGACAGACAGGCTAACCACTATTTAAACCCGTGTTGTTAGGAGTGGGGCTCTCTTAGATTTTCGACTTGATTCAATGCGTTAAACAGTGCTTTTTAGTTTTCCGATTTTGATTAAATAATTTAAACAGTTTGCTTGTATATTTTGGTGATTTAAAACAGTTTGTTCTTTACGTGCTACAATGAATATAATTTAGTGCACTTAGAAAAAAAGATACAAGGTAATAAAGTTTAGTATCACTGTACCAATTAGTCAAATTTGCAACGACAAATGAATACACAAAAGTAGGCAGTTTTGGCGTATATTTGTGAAAGAAGTATGAATTTCTTTGCTATTTTTCGGGGGTGTTAATAATTAAATGATTCGTAAACGTGTCTGGATCCACAAAACAAGCTTCTGATATACACAGATGAGTTCCGGAAAAGCACTGAAACAACTTTAGATGAATGGAGGTGTAGAGAAAATGTTTAAAAGCGACCAGTAATCCGAGGACGTAAACATAACCCAGTTAGATTGGTGTGATTAACAGAGGACGATGTACATTGGAGCCCGAGTGCATTAACCTTCAGGTAACTTATGCTTTGTTGTTCGATTTTTGATGTTTGGTGTGTGTTGAATAACTTTATAATTTATTTACTTAAAATGGACAGTAGTGAAATTGTACTAACAACAAATTTTTAATTTTAAGGTGAAATTTTCTTGTTTAAGTAGAAAGGGGTATTTAGTATTTATGTTCTGGATTATGATGAAAATTTGGGTATGTCTTTGAGCTCAATTAGACGAACCTGGTTAATTAACGTAAAGGGTGGTAGATGCTCCTTTGTACTCAGACTCAGGTCTGCATATATTGTTATATTAATTAGTAGGCATCCTACAAGGACTTTAATTCTGGATGCACATTAAAAGGATAATAAATTTAATCTTGAATTTTTCTGATACTGAAATTTATGCTGAATTTTAATTTTAAAATTTTAATGTATTGTGAATATTGATGTAAATAGAGTTAACGTTGGTGTTTGTGATAGGAATGTGTTTGTTTTTTTTATGATTGAGGATGAAAGTTTTAACTAGGTGAGCAGCCGAGGCGGAAAAGAGTAAAGAGGCGAGTAACAGAAGAAAGTCAACGGAACAGTTAAGGTAATGAATAGCTTTTTGTAGGTTTCACAGCATTCTTGACGCCCAATCTGTGGGGCTCGATTCGAAAACCGTAGTTCCCGGATTTTGGTGGTTTCACAGCAATATATATATATATATATATATATATATATATATATATATTGTTGTGGATTTAGAGGGTAAATAGGTGTAGACAATGAAATTTAAGCAACCGTGTATATAGAAATAGGAGCAAATTAATTACGCGCCAAATTAATTAATTTATATAGTGAAAACGGACCGGGTACGCAAGGTGGATTTACACAGCTTAAAATAATTTTAAAATTATAATTTCTATATATAAGTACAGAATAATTAGTAATTTCATATTTGAGTGATTATAAATCGTGACTAGCCTAAATTAATTTCCATAACTCGTTTTTATTGCAAATTTCACAATGGCTCATTATATATATTTTAAATACAAATTTTTAGTATTAAGCTGTGTAAATCAGCATAATGTTTTAACCAATCAAATCGAAGGCTAAACTTTCCCTATACTTTTCATCGCTTTATTCTTAGCTGGAATGGACTATAGTACACAAATTTTACACAAAATTGAAACTATTAACCTACAAGACACCTTAGTAGGATCTAGAACGATTATATATTCCATTTCAATGAATATTAGTTAGTATACGATTACATACTCTTTTGTAAATGACATTTCTGCGTTGCGGTATAGTCACCCAAGTTGTAAACAAAGTGACGTCTCTTAAGCATGGAACCGCAAAAATTTTCAAATGACCTTTATGAGGTGGGGAATAATTACAGGAATTGAATGCGAAACGATGTTAGTTAGTATGGCACCGCATATGAGTTTTTAATCTATTTTTAAGAGATGCGGTATAATTACATAAGTTGCATGCGTATGGACGATCATTTGTATGGGACCGCACATGATTTTCCAAGGTACTTTTAAAAGATGCAGCATAATTACATAAATTGCATACGGATGGACGTTCGTTTGTATGGGACTGCATATGAGCCTTTAAGTGACTTTTACGAGATGCACCATAATTACATAAATTGCATGCGTATGGACGTTCGTTTGTATGGGACCGCATATGATTTTCCAAGGTACTTTTAAAAGATGCAGCATAATTACATAAATTGCATGAATATGGACGTTCGTTTGTATGGGACCGCATATGTCTTTCCAACCTGCTTTTACGAGATGCAGAATAAGTACAGGAAGTGCATGCAAAAGGACGTTCGTTTGTATGGTACGACATATGGTTTTTAAGGTATTTTTACAATATGCGGAATAACTTCATAAAGTGCATGCGCAAGGACGTTCGTTGCTATGGGTCAGCAAGTGACTTTCAAGGCACTTATATAAGATGTAACATAATTACATAATTTGTATGCGAATAGATGTTCATAGATATGTGATCGAATATGTCATTTTAAGTTACCTTTACGAGATGCAGAACATAGATAGCATGCAAAAGACCTTGCAATACTGTGGAACGCCATATGTTTTTTCAAGTAACCTTTATCAACGGTAAAATAATTACACAAATTGCATGTGAATGAATGTTCGTTAGTATGAGACCGCATGTGCCGTTTTATGGTACTTTTATAAGATGCAGCAAAATTACATAAATTTCATGCAAATGGTTGTTCGTGTATATGGGACCGTATGTGGATTATCAACTTATTTTTGAAAGGTACCGAATAAGCACATAAAAAGCACACAAATGAGCGTTCGTTATATGAAGACATATCAATGGGTTCTTATAGGTTGCAGAATAAGTACATAAATTATATGCCAAATATATTCTTTAGTTTATAGCTGTGTAATGCAATTGTAAATTGTTTTTGGTGGCACAAAAATCACACCATGGACAGTCTTTGGGGGTGAGACCTCAAACATGAAGCACAATAATTACATAAATCGTCTGTCTATTCAAAACGTATATTTCAATAATTTTCTATCTTCAACTATTACGTTGACTTGGTTGAATGTTCATATGCGCATTTTATTTTAATTTCGCATTCTCTGTTAGTTACCAATTAACTCTACAAAATATATTTCTCCCCACAATTTAGCTATCGATCAGGTAGCTTACATCTGCTAATTAAACGAACTAATTACAATAAAGAAATTGTATAAATATTTATATTGTAAAAAGATACATTGTTTCTGTAATTAAACTGATATTTATTTTGCTTAGTTGTACAAATCTTGGTTAACTTGAAGATTAGTTAATTGAGGATTAGAATTTAACTTGTACTGTCGGTAGAGCAAAAATAACTTATGGATTCGAACTTTTTAATTCTTTTTAATCATAACGTTGTAGTGTTTTGTAGTGTTTCTAAGTCTATTTCTCATTGGTTTATAATTATTACAAATATGATAGTGTACATTTTGATATTAGAAGGTATTTGTTCGAATAGCTCAGTAACCACTTGCAGGTTTCTGAACGCATTCTGTGATGTCAGATTTTACAGTATTTGGTGCGTATGTGTATGGACGATCAAGCAAGTTGACGCGTTGAAAGCACTTTGTTTTTAAGTTTCAAAATGGCAGGTGGAAAAACTTTCCTTGAAGGTCAATTAAAGGTAATGTTTTATAAGTTTATATTGTAGCTGCTACTTAAGGTATTCTGATTACATCTTGTAATTCTTTGTTTTGAGTATGATTTTGGTACTTATTGTAAAACCGATAGTTATTTAATCATTGAAGGATACTTTTATGGGTTACCTGTTGCTTTTGAATTAGAATTTGATGCGGCTTGTTTAATGTCAATTGTTTAATTGTCAGGTGAATTTACTATTTTATTGAATACGTTTTATGTCTAAAGGTGTGTAGTTTGGTTTAACAACCTAAAACTAATATTTGTTTATTTAAATTGGTTATTTAATATCTAAATCAGAGTAAAACTAATATTTATTTATCTGAAATAATGTTTTATAGTATTTAATACAGAGTTCAAACTTCCATTGCATTACCCTTATTGTAAAATCAATAGTAAATGTACCCTTACTGTGATTTTACGAACAGTTTGTACCAATGCCATTTTCCTAGCTATATTTAATCAAATTATTAAGCAGATTTGAATATGAACAGTTATATTTCTATGTTATTCTTGTTTTGGTTTTAAGCTAGTAATTGAATTTAACCGTAACGATGTTGTGTAAATTTTTTGTTTGTAATTTGTAATGCCACGATGTGTTTCATTTTCTTAAAAGTATTTTTTACCGATGCAATTATAATGAATAATTTTTAACGTTTGCTTACTCATCATCATTAGCCCTTCAGTCCTGAAACCGGTTAGACACGTACCATCATTTGTTGTGATGTAATTAAATTGAACCTATGGTATGACCAACCATCCTCGTGCCTTTCGCGTTTGCATTTATGACTATGTTTTTAACTATGCGCAATCATACCACAAGTTCATTTTAGCGATTCATGTCGTCTTGTCAATATGCTTGTAGTTGTAGTCTTGCAAAAAATAGGAAGTCGGCTAGCCTTTGTGAAGTGCAGGTCATCTTCATGGTGTCCCCTTCCCTTCAGCTTTAGCTGGGTAGTATTAGCTTAGCCGTTTTCTGTACCTACCAGAAAAGACTAGCTGGTTTATACTAATGTTTCTTCAGTTGTCATGTGTGGTATGCTTGGGTAACAGTGGACATCCCGTCAACTTCAGTGTGGGTGCTCTTGGTACTTGTACGTTTCCCGTCCTTGTTGAGATGTGCCAAATGCAGTTGGAAGTGTGAGGGCAGTTTGGGGTTATCTCTGCCGTACTCTTTCCCCAATCGCCCAGGTTGAGTACGGCACTGTTTGCTTTGAATGCCATTTTTCTATGCTTTCAGGCCAATGACCTATTTAATGGTTATTATTTTGATTAAAAATCAGGTTAGTTAAATTCTGTAGTTTTATTTCAAACTTTCCGCCTTATCGCCATCTTCCTAATGTGAATTTTGGGTTACATTATAACAACACAACGTAGGTGTCGTCGAGCCACTGCCACTAGATGTTAGATCATAGAGCCCAGTGTTGCCGTCTATAGAGGGCGTTCTGGTCAGCCTTCAGGTCGGTTATATTACAATACTCTATACATTTTAACTTGTCTACTTAATATAATCATTCTTATCTTTATTTTATTTTTATTTTCTTTCCTTGTCCTGATGAAGCCGCTTACAAAAGTGGGTGAAACGTCAACCTTAGTTTATAAAATGACGCGGTCCCAACCCGGTACCATAAATATTTATAATGACTCCGGCCCTGAAAGACTCCGACAATATCAATACAAACAAATACTAAACAAGGTCACATAATTATTAAATGGAACACGAAAATCTGCCGTTATCACGAACCGTTGAAAACGCACTATTCTGTTTCCTACCCTTTAAGGCGCTACAGGTTCTACTACATATGGCGTAAATTTCTGGTAAGTTCCGCTTATTAGATGGGGCGCTACACACTCCCGTCTGAACGCGCTACGGTCTCTGTGGGTAGTTTAGGATCGAATACAACAAATTTCTTTCTCGGACGATCTCTCAGACGTATATGTACTACAGGCGTCGTTGAAACAGAAGTTTCCGAGGGTTCAACAAACCGAATCAAGTCTCCGATGTGATATTTTTTAATTTCCGTTTTAGATTCATCTGGGGAGGACACGAATTTTCTCTTGGCACTACGCAGCACATGGGATCTTACTAAAACTCGATCACCAGGCAAAAAGATTTTGCTTTGATGTCCCTTGTCACAAAATTTCTTTCGCTGAGCTTGCGGACGCATGATGCATTGTTTGGCATCAGTAAGAGCACAACATAGTTTCTTTAGGTATGGAGTTTTACGCGGAATAAAATTTTCGTCTTCAACTGCTTTTCTAGAATCATGAACAGTGTCCATGGGTGCACGTATCTCCTTTCCAAAAGTAAGATAAGCGGGCGTATAACCAGTTGCTTTCCGCACTCATAGAATTTAACGCAAAGCGTATGCTAACAAGATGATCGTCCCATGTATTATGTTCGCTCTAAACCAAAATGGACAATTGAGTTTTCAGATCTCTGTTTTTTCGTTCTATAGGGTTACTCTCAGCATGATACATCGGAATTAAGGGCATTTTTATCCCAAAACAATAAGGAACCTTCTGAAAAACTTCACTTATAAACTACACACGGTTATTACTAACTAGTTTTCTAGCAGTTCCGTATCAAAAGAAAATTTCTTTAATCAAAACTTTTGCACAAACTTCAGCTGAAGCCGTTTTAAGAGCAAAAAGTTTTACCCACTTAAAGGCAACATCTTCACATATTAAGATCCATCTATTGCCGTCTTTAGTTTCTGACAAGGGACCAAATAGGTCCATACCCATAGTCTGAAATCGTTGAGCCGGTACAGAAGTTTGCAACAACCCAACGGGGTTAAGGTTCGTTACCATATATTTTTGACAGACTACGCAATTTTTCACGTAATGTGCAATAAATCTTCTCATGCCCGAAAAATAATACTTTGCAGCAATCTTTGGAAAAGTTTGATGACCAACCGTAGCAGCGTCATGATATTCTTTACTATTTCCGGGCGATAATCCGCCGGAATAACCAGTCTTGAGTCTTGCATATTCCAGTCTGAGTAGAAATGATATAAGATTTCATTAAATATAATAAAATTTCTCTCTGACCATCTATTGAGTTTTAAAGCATCTTCGTTTTCAAGCGCTTCTACAATGTTTTTCAATTCTGGATCACCCATTTGTTTCTCGCAAAAAGCTTCGGAGCTAATAGTCGACACTTCTACTGTTGCAAAACATATAGAACACACAGTCGCATCCTGGTGTGAACAAAATGGTCTAGATATACAGTAGATAATTGGTGTAATCAACGCCTCATTTGCTCCAGCATCCTCAATTACTCCCTCATTCTGGACCAAATAGTTTTCCTCGACTAGCCATTTTATCTTTCGATATAAATGTACCATATTTGGTGTCAATTAATATTAGATTTTTTTCAGCTATTCGAATTTCTAGTAATTTTTTAGATTGCATCATCCCCAGGGAGCTACCTTCATTTTAAGATTTTTCGCTGGTAGCGATTTTTTGGCCGCCTTCATAAATTTTTTAGCCATGCAACACATCAAATTAGTCTAGAATTTTACGCAGAATCCAAATCTGCAAACAGATTTAAAATAGGGCCGCACCTTACAAAGTTACACTTTAAAGGCCCCAAACCTCTACATTTTTGCTCATCTATGACATATGCTTTAACCAACCATTCGTGAAAATCTAAAACCGT
Source organism: Platerodrilus igneus (assembly GCA_036346225.1). NCBI lineage: Eukaryota > Metazoa > Arthropoda > Insecta > Coleoptera > Lycidae > Platerodrilus > Platerodrilus igneus. The sequence continues at coordinate 1,490,804 of JARFIW010001175.1, read as the reverse complement.
GGGAATTTTAGAAAATGAACCCTTTATAAGCCGTAAGTGTTTAATATTTAAAACCATTTTCAAACAGTAATGTACTGTTTTAGAATATTCAAAACACGACTTTTAAAATTTTAAACAGTAAAAATTTTATCAATTTTCTGGTTTACATTTTAATTTCTAAACACGTCATAACATTATTATGTAGTCAATGTAGTCAATGCTAAATAGGTATTTGGAAAATACAATTCGTATCCAAACTAATTTCTTGACGATTATGGATTACCCAAATTACATGTGAAAGCAGTGTATAATTTCTTTTAAAGCGTATTTTTTCTGCAAACAAATACATTAATTACAGAAGGAAAGTACGCTGAATGCAAGCCAATTAATAGCTAATTTAATACTGCTTACTGACCTACCTTAATTGTTTGTACAAGGTAACCTAATGCGCGGTTAGAAATCAAGATAGTTACCATGCTATGCATAAGGGTACTAGAATTATTATGTACAATATCTTTAAAACTACCAACAAATTTTAATACTAGACCCACATTAAATTTGTCTTTGAATTTCCCTACAACTTATTTTTGTTGACAAACGGTATATTGTGTTTATTTTCTGCAGGGTACACCACTTTAAAAATAAGAATAAAAACAAGATATTTTAATAGGTTTATTAATAATTTTTGCTAATGTTGATAATACAAATATTTAAACAAACTTTACAAGAAATATAATGTTTTTAATAAAATATATACATGTATTGATAACATCTATAAACCGCTGAGTTAACCAGAAGCTGGCGAATCTGGGATAGCTAAATCTCTAAACATTTGCGCAAGCGATTGCCTTGCAGTCGCATCTTTTAAGTATTGAATGGGGTAACATTTAATAATTTCCAACACTGTCAAGTCATTTAAATTGCTGCAATCATTAGACAGAGAAATACTGGCACGATTCTCTTCCTCTAATAACGTTTGAACCCTTTCTTCGTCCGTCCTATTTCCACATACATTTTTTATATCATCTACAAATTTTTCGTAAAAATCTGGAAAGTTTCTACACCTCAACTCTGCCATTTTAAAACAGATTAATTCTCGCAAATTTAATAGCTTGATGCAGGTAGCACAATAACATTCTGATCTTTCGTAATTTTCATATTATATAAATTCTCTTCTTCAAAATTGTTCAACAGTCATATACTTTTATTAAAGGCTGTGCTCAGCTGCAATTTGAAATCTTGATCCAATTGTATGTCAACAACGTCGACTCCAGTAGTCAAACCATTTAATCTGACTTGTTTTGAGTCTTGAACTAATTGGTGAATTTGAAATTCTAATTGAAAAGTACACTATTTCTTCCAATCGAAGTATGAGAATGTTATCGTAGAATCTGCACACATACCACAACAGTGAAGAACTTAGATGACAAGTTGAAGACCACCATATAAATCAAAAACAACTTCTATTATATTGTGGTGAGAATTTGGTGAAAATTCGCCTAACCTATAGGTTGTCTTACCAACTAGTTGGTTGATATTTAGTTGTGGTACTCGCACATCACTTGTAACGTCAACACAAGAAAAATCCATCTTTAACTTGTAATTTTGAACAAACTCGACGATACTTTGACGACTAATGCACTGGAACATGGCTCCCTCGCCTTTTATGCCGATGGTCGAGTGTGTGCACTTCCTTATTATGTTAATTGGCGTTATATGTAAGTCTTGACTGGAAAAGTGACGCTTATAATTGTTTTATAGTGGGTTTTACGTATGTATTTAACCACTAACACCATTTTTACAATTTTTATAAAAAATTACTTTTAGCAGTATTTTTAATATAACTCCGTTGTGTAAGATATCAATTATTATTGTGTTTTTCCTCAGGTTCTCAAATCCTTCGGATTTTTTTTTCAAATCGAACGACCCCTTACTAATTTACATATTAACCTTTTGCAAACCATATGGAATTCATCTTTAATCTATTTCTAAACAGTATTGCTCTGTTTTTTGAGATAAACCCATCGTGTAACCTGTCAAATTAGCATAGAATTTTCCTGGGGAATCGAGATTAATTATCACGTCTTTTGAAATTAGCTCCAACAAAGACCCGCATAGTGTTCTATTTTCAAAAAGTTTACAAAAGGCTATGACCTAGGTCGGATTTAGTCCAAATGTTGGACATATGTTGGACATATGTCGGACATATGTCGATGCGCACCCCTGCCCAGTACGATCTAGGTCGGATTAAATCCGACCTAGGTCGGATAACAAAACTGTTCCTAAACAAGAGAATGTAGGCGATATGGCAGTGTCCGACATATTCGGGTATCTTCAGCAATATACGCCCCCATTCTGTAGAGTACATAAGGGGCAATTTTTCGTATTGAATTTAGTATTCGGCAGTAGCTAGGACGGTAAACACGAGCATCTCCAAGGTGATTAACGTTCCCCAACTTCTTGGGAATAAAGTGAAACCAATAAATGAGCGATTTGGATTGTGGCTGCTGGCAGAAAATATGTGCAACAATAGTCTGGTGACAGATATTGGTAATATTTGTTATGTCAAAGGCGAACAAATGCTGACTGGTGAACTACACACACCAATTACAGAACCATTTTGTGACAATATAATGTTGGTTAAAATTTGCGACCTTTCTGACGCCGAGCTAGCATCTGCAAACAAAAGGATGTTTATCCTAAAGAAAGAAATTTGTGGTGCATTTAACATCTATCTACGAGGAAAGTTCGACCGATTTGTTTCCGCTTGGTATGCTGTTAAAGCTAACCTTCCGTTTTCTCTGGAAAGCATCAATAAGATGTGTCAGAGAGTAAAAGATATTATCGGAAAAGAAGGTCTCGAAAGCATTAATAACAAATTCCAAAATACTATATGTGTTCCGGACAAAGTGGAACTAGCAGATGTTAAGTTGGAAACTTTATTGGAAGAACTACCAGATATATTAGACGAACTCGAAAAAGATTATTTCTATCTTTTTGACATGGATGTAACCCAAGATTTTGCTGGCATATTTGGCAAGATGGAGATGTGTAATTATTTAACTACAAACCATAACTTTTACTACAAGGGCGAATACGAAGACAACTGCAATATTATAGTTGACAACGATAAAACTGTGGGAATTGATTGTTTAACATGGCTAACAACTAATGCAAGAAATTTGTGTGTCAGATAACAAGTCCTGGTGTTAATAAATAATTTGAAAATCATATACTAGATTTTTTATGTTGTCCAGATGCACCTTTAAGGGAAACATTCGCGTCTACTTTGGTATTACGCGATTGGAAGCGACAATATACAACTGTACAATTGAAAAATATGTCATTGCGCAAAGGGTGTATAATCCCTTAAAAGACTGTTTAACCTTATTGGAAGTTAGTAAGTTATACTTCCTAAAGGCGCCAATGTACTCGGTACCACTTGCCAAAATGTGGAGTAAGCTATCAGACAAGCTACTGTTTAGAGTATAATAACCTACTACAGTACGTGTATTGGGGAATAGCAATACAAAGAAATTGACTGGCTTGCAAATTAAGTTGTCCGAAAAACCAGAAGAAAGGAAAAAATTGATAAAGTATGTGCTTTTGGCTTTTAGTTTTAACTATTTACCTTTAAATTGTTTGGAGATAGTAGAGGAAGAACACAGCCAAGATAAAATAAAAATCTTACATAAGTGCTACATTAAAACAGGTAGTGCATATTTTACACAATCTGCAACACCATATTCTACAATTTCAAATGAAATAATCATTTCGGAATTTGGGTTGATAAAAACGCCTAACATTCGCCCACAGGTTGTATGACAACGCCTAAATATTGGTAGCAAACTCTATCCGTTGACGCTAAAGGAAATTGCCCCATTATGCACGCTATACGCTGAAAGTGGAAGAAAAAAACAGCTAGGAATTAGAGGAAATGGATGCAAAAAGGCAAAAGTTGAACTACATGGAAAACACTGCGACAATACGTGAACAATACAAAAATATTTTAGACAAAGAACATCTTATTAGAGGAAATGAGGAAAAATTATAAGATTATTTTATGTGCCGATGAACTGACTTAGATACATCCGGGTTCTACAAGCTGTATGCATTTGTGGTTAGTAAGAAAACCTTTTTTAGTTATGTAGGCGTCCTAAATCCGTATACTTTCTAAAAGGTTATTCTAAAAACGTATTTATCAAAATGGCAGATAGCATAGACAAACTAAGGAATGCGAGTTTCGTAACCTTGGCGTACATTACACGCAAAGGGGTTTCGCTAAACATTGTATATTTGCCTAGTAAAGAACCTTTCGGATCATTTAAAACCGAGGGTCCTACAACCTATAACGGTCATATATTCTCAAAAGTGGTGGACATGCAACTACGCAACAGTGAGTGAGAGAATAAGGATTCCCTCCAATACCGACAAGAAGAAGTCGATCAAGATAATAAGATACGTATGCAGGATATAGTGGGAGAGCCGCGATTAAAAAATTGTCACATACTGCAACAATTACACGAAGGAATGGATCTGGTTGTTGGTGGAATCAAAGACTTTATATATAGAAACAAACTTCGGTACATTTTACAATTCGGAAACCTTTTTAAAATTACTGAAATGCGTTATAGTAGCCCGCTACAATATATTGCATTTCAATGAGTATTAGTTAGTATGCGACAACATATGCTTTTGTAAATCACATTCCTGCGTTGCGGTATACTCGCACTAATTGTATATAAATTGGCATCTCTTAGTATAGAACTACTGAAATTTTTAAATGACTTTTATCAGATGCGGTGTAATTACAGTAATAGCATGCAAAAGGACGTTCGTTTGTATGGGACCACACATGTCTTATCAATGTATTTACACGAGATGCAGAATAAGTACAGGAATTGCATGCGAAAGGACGTTCGTTCGTATGGGACCGAATGTAAACTTTCAGGGTACTTTTACATGATGTAGCATAATGTGGTGAAATTCCATCCATTTCATTTTTGAACTGACTGAAAAATGACTGGATTGTTTCCTCATCTACACGCTTAATATTGCTGCAAAACCTCTGAGAAAGTTCTTAATTGTGGCGTTTCAACAACATGTCTGGCCATGTTCTTCCAAGGACATTATTCTGGAATTGGTTCACAATCACACCTTTTTTATCTAAATACATTTTTACGATGCACCTAATCTCAAAACTTGTTATTGGAAATCCGAAGTTGCCCATTTCTTCAGCGTGGCGCATAAACAGTGCTTCCTCTAGTTCAGAAAAGACACTCTGACGACCAGGTGGTCTAATGTTGTCTTGTCGGATTGCCTTCAACACTTCGCGGTGTTTTATACTTTTCAGAAGCTTCAGGCTGTATAAGCACATTGTTTTTTGTCAGCTAGGCATACTTTCATATTATGACCATATTGTAACCACGTGCTAATTTGTCTTTTCTCGACACTTTATTACGTGACATGATGAACTTCTGGATTAAAATAACATGGTTTTCAAGAATGGTTCAAGTAATTGTTTGGACCATAGTTGAAATCAAAGCAGGAGATTTTTAAATTTTTTGCAATTAACCTCAAAATTTCCGTAAATAGGAACTTAACAATATCTGAAATACATAACAGTAACATTAGCTTTTGAAATAAAGCAACACTGAAACTAAATACGATCTTGAAGTAATATCGTCGCTTTGGTGGTAAACAGTCGTAACCCACAAAAAGTGTAAAATTGAGTTAAAACTGTTATCAAACACTAAAAAGCATAAAGTTTGATTTCTAAACGTATTTTAACCCAGAACCTTTTTAAAGTTCTTAGAACACACAATTTGCTGATAGACGTAACCCACATTTTATTATAGTGAATAGACATAAGCAGCGTAGCACTTTTAGCAACTGAGCTTTTAAGCGGTATGGCCCTAAAATATTATAGACGTGAATAGAACTAATCCACACATTCTACCTTCTTGCGTTGGATCGCTCCATTATTAGTTTTCGTGTGTTTTGGTAATAATAGTGCACGCATTTAATTAGTGTCTGTGATTTTTGTTTGTAAAAATGTCATTAAGGGGTAGACTACTGGTGCAAAGAGCATTGGAAATGATATTAAATGATGAGAAAAAGTATGAGCAGCCTGACATGTCCTTAAAAGAATCGGATAACCAAGAAATAGAATATACTTTACTATCACTGGTTCGTTTTGGTAAGTTTGAGGTTAATGTTACCTTATCTGCTATCTAGGTAGTGGTTAGTGCGTAGTGCGACCGGAATTTAAAGCATACTTCCTGTAGAGTCGCATTGAAGTTATTTAGAAAAATGGTATTATTACATCAAGCCACTTCATTGAGTTTAATATTACCTAAGTGTAATTAGAGATTACAAGAGATTTATTTTTACATTAGTAGTAGTACAGTATTGCCCGAAATAAACAGTACTGAAATTGTAATTGTTTTGTATATTTAAAAAATACATATTATTGACACTTTATTATATGTTCTAAATGTGCACCTCATCGTTCGAGACAGACTTCATAACGATGTTCTAAGTTTCTGGTCATGTTATTGAATAAGGGTTGTCTCAGGGCTGCGAAGAAGACTCTAACGGCATCCTTTAATTCATCGATGGTTTGTGGTGCCCGTTTGAAAACGGCATTTTTAGCCATGCCCCAAATGTATGCGTCTGGAGGTGTGAGGTCTGGAGAATGTGAAGGATAAGGGAAGTCAGTAAATCGTGATATGAATTTGCTTGGAAAATGTTCTTGAAGAAATTGACGAATTGCGGCAGCAGTATGGCAAGTTGCCCCGTCCTGCTGAAAAATTGGTTTCGAAATGCCAAGTTACGTGCACGACAGAATTGACGTAGATCAGGGATAAATCGTGTTAAAATTTGTCTGTACCTCTGTTGATTAAGTGTGACTTGCCTACCATTCTCTTCGATAAAGTACGGACCAATGATTCCGTGTCCGGAAACAGCACACCAGACACTCACTTTTTCACTATGTAAAGGAACCTCTTGAACCTCATCGGGTCTGGCAAAGCCCAGAAATCGATTTGTGCGACGATTCACATAGCCTGACAAGTGAAAATGTGCTTCGTCTGAAAACCAAACATTTTTCAAAAATTCAGGATTTTCATACTGTAACGCGAGAATTCTGGCGCAATATTCCACTCTACTGCGATAATCCCGAGGATGTAGTTGTTGATGTACCTGAATCACATACGAAAATGTACCCAGCTCCTTCACGATTCTTTGAAAGGAAGTTCTTTTTAAATCAAGTTGTAACGCTGTCCTTGCCTGGCTGACTTTCAGATTTTCTAAGATTTGCTCAAAAACACGTTCATGGTTATTGTTGTTGTTAACTGTCCTGGGACGCCCCGAGTTTCCTTTTCGTTGGCACAATACACTACCTGTATTTCTAAACTTTTCAATAACCTTCAAAATTACAGCATTACTTGGAGAACGTTTATTAAACCTTTGTGTGAATGGATCAGACACGTATAGCAAACTTGCACCATTATGTCGGCCGATTCCGTATGAACGAAAATAATGCTCTACCAGAAACACTTTCTCCTCTGTACTTAACACCATTTTTAACAATTAGGCCCTACTAATTACTTGTTTGAGGTTTACTTGACAGATCTATACTAGCTAACTTGAGTGTGGCAGCGCACGCATAAAAACACCGCCAACTTAGTTTCAGTACTGTTTATTTCGGGCAATACTGTATTATTATACAATACTTTTTAAGGAGATTTTTTAATATCAAAATTTATGTAAATTTTAGATGAAATGCTAGTTACTGCTGAAGATTGTGGGCAACAAGCTCCTAATAGGCAATTGTCACCTATGGTTGAAGGTAAAGTTGTAAAAAAAATAAATTTTACACGTAGACAGTTGCATGCCATTAATTAATAATAATGTCAGGTATATCGTTTGTAAGTCCCACCATAAGCATGCAACTACGTACGTGTTTTCCGTCCTTAGCAATCGCCTGTTTTTTTATATTTAATTTGTTTAATTATTCAAATGTAATTACTTTTAGTCAGAGAAAAAGACAATGATTTTCGGGAACTCGGTACAGTTAATGCATTAAATGATAATCATCAAGAATTTTTTAAGAGCCAACTGTCGCCACCGGTTGAAGGTAAGTTTTTTTTTTTAGTTTTTGCAAAAAAATATGGTCTACAATATTTTTAATTTTTAGTGCGGAAATAAAGCAATGAGTTGCCATTGCTCAGAGAAGATAGCTTTTCAACTAATAACGAGGATGCATCATCAAGTAGTTCGGAACTGTTAATCAATGTCAGAAGAGGGCTTTTGGAAAGAAACAATGACATACCTATTTTAGATGCCGCCGAAACTGCAGAGAAGAAAATACTAACAAGAAAACGAAAACGAGAGCCATCAAAATGGACAAGAAATGTACAAAGAACATTGAGAATGGAAGAAAAAACTATCAGACACAGAAAGGAAGACTTAGAGAGGCGAAAACTGTAGCAAAGGTAGAATGTAGGTGTTATTACAAGTGTAATGACTTTTTTTCCAATGAAACGCGACATCAGATTTTTAACTAATTTTATGATATAAAAACAGAAGAGTTAAGTTGGAACTTTATTACTAGACATGTTCGGCGAATTTCAAAGAAGCGTTCAGATGTTGCAAAAAAAGACGGTAGTCGCAGACATCATACTTTGGTTTATAAACTTACTGCACGACATTCAGAAAATCAAGTTTGTCAAAAGTTCTTTCTCAAAACTCTACAAATTTCAAGTAAAAAGGTCCTTACAACACTGGATAAAATCTCGGCACTTGGAGTCGTTAAACCAGATCAAAGGGGTAGGAAACCACCACCGCAAAAGAAGACTGAAGCAATAAAAAACATAATAAGAGCTCATATTATCTCTTTACCATTAATTGCTTCACATTACTGTAGGAGCACTACAAAGAAAGAATATCTACCCACAGGATTATCTGAAAATAGATTATATTTGGATTATAAAGATTATTGTAGAGCTTGGAGTAGCACCCAAGAAAGCTAGCTTTTATAAACACATTTTCACTTCAGAGTTTAATATTGGTTTTCACCGGTCTAAAAAGGACCAATGTGATTAATGTGCCGAGTTTCAAAATAAAAATGATGATGAAAAGCTAAACATATAAAATGATATGAATGCCCACTTAGCTAGAAAAATAGAGGCCACAGAAGCAAAACAAGTCGACAAAAACCGAGCAAAACTTGATAAGTTGTTTGTATGTTTTGCTGTAGATATGGAAAAATTTCTTTTAACATCTTCATTACAAGTAGAAAAGCTATACTATATCCAAAAACTAAAAACCTTTAACTTCGCCTTGTACAATTTGCAGACTGCCCAAGCTGATAACTTTATGTGGCATGAGGGTGTTGGCACCAAAGGTTCATCAAAAATTGCAACCTGTTTGTGGAAATGTTTAAGTGGCCTTGGGGTTGAAGTAAAGCAAGTGACATTCTATGCTGACACAGCATCGGAGCCAAATCGTAACTGCCTTAATGCTGCCATGTTTTTACGAGCTGTACAATTGCTACCGATTGAAATCATAAACCAAAAATATATGGAGTCGGGACACTCTAAAATGGAGTGCGACAGTGTCCATTCCGCTATTGAAAACAGTGGTAATAAACTAGATATTTACATCCCAGAGGGTTGGTACGCAGTAGCTCGAACTGCAAAAACGAAGCAACCATTTTACAATGTTATGGAAATGAACTTTTCTGATTTCTTAAATTTCAAACTGTTTTCCAAACTTGCGATAACAAACAAAAACAAATGTGAAGATGGAAGTAATCTAAATTGGTTAAAAGTAAAATGGATTCAATATAGGAAAGAACAACCTATCAAAATCTTTTTTAAAGAACGTCTAAATAATTCCGAATTTCGTTCCATAGTAGTTAAAAAGGCATCCTTAAGAAATAGTACATTGTACCTAAATTAAGTTATATCCAAATTGTACACTTCTAGTTTACCGATTGAAAAACGAAAAATGATGGACCTGCGTAAACTTTGCGAATCTGACTCCACAAAGTCGACCTATCACGGATTTTATGAGGCAGTAAGAACCACTGATAAAGTTCAAGTTGAATCTGATATCGACGAAAACTGACAATTTGAATTGGTGTTTTTTATATACTCTTTGTGTCACTTATAATTGTAATAAAATTATTCAAAAAAATAGCTGAATTTATTATCATTATTTTGAACATTACTGTTAGATCTTTTCACATCTTAAAATAATATCGCAGAACATCCAAATTTATTGTAGTAAATGGAATTAAGCCACATAACATCTAAAATAATGTTTATAATTTTAAAATAAAAACATCCAAATAAAAAGCATAATCCTTGAATAATAATACCAAAAAATTGTTGTTTGGTCTTCTGGTTACAATTTTAGAGAAGAAAACATGAGTTTTTCAATGACAAATCTTTTTAAAAGCGCGCTAGCTCAAATTTGTATTTACGTCGGTTAGAACAGTTCACCACCAAAGCGACGATATGTTGGAATAAAAGTTAATAGCTGATGCAACAGACACAATCTTGTTTTGAAAATAAATTTTTGTACAACCAAAACTAGGGAACCACCTGCTGGTGGAGACCAGGAACTAACACCTTCATATAATCTCGTATCAAAATTTAGTTGACAAGCAATAGATGTCGCCAACGACTGCATTAGCTGTATTTTGGTTTGAAGGTGCGTTCGGACCATAGTTGCGCTCTAAGACCACAGTTGTGTAGTTTTACGGTACTTCAAAAAACACAACATCCAAACCTATACAAAATAGTTTTATTTTATGTTTTAACAATTTTTTACATTATTTTATTTAAATATTTGATGCCATTTTACATATTTTAAAACTCAAATTAAGTCAGTATATCTTGAATGAAATTATTTATTGTTAATGCGTTTATATATTTTATAGTACAACTGAAGAAGAATATAAATATATTCGAAAATTTAGGTAGGTAATAAAAAAGAGTCTTATTGAACATCCAGCATACCTAAAACCCACAGAATGTAAATTACTACCGTATCACGCCAGTAATGCCGTGGGTGCAATGACAGCTGCATGCAGATTGATGTTAGTTAATTTTTTTGTTTACATGTAGTCAATGAGATCTATGATAATTACCTATTAATTTTGTTTATCTTGTTATTTGTAAAGAAGGAGTAAAAAGTGAATACTTGCCACGATTGTGGTGCTGAGTTTACACAAAAGCAGAATTTGTATGCCCATTTAAGAAAGATTCATGATTTTGAATATAGGAAACCAGTTACTTTAACTAGTAATTTTTTGTGTAATACATGTGACAAATCCTTTACCAGTAAATCAACTTTAAGTCGTCATTGCAAAACTGTTTATAAAAGTATTCCAATAATTCTCAACTCGTCATGAATCAAGTGCTTTTATGAAAATTGTTCAACACATCTAAAGGAATATAAAAAACTTCAACATTTGGCAAATGCACATCAAATTGAAACTAAACTTGACTAACTACATTTTAATTTACAATTAGGTTTGAAGATTATTATGCAAAGTGTTAATTATATACTAATTTTATTCTGTTTAACAGAGTTCAAAAACTGAAACAATCAAGTACAGGAGAAATCTGTGTCAATGTATATATTTGACACTTCAGCTAAATAATTATTGTCTGATGACACCAAAAAGGAGTACTATAATTGCAATCGATCGTACAACTACATTCCAAAAAACAAGGATGTTAGAAGCTTAAAAAACACAGGCACTAATAAAATTGGAAATGTTTGTCTCTCAAGAATGAAAGCGACGATAAAGAACGATGGGTCTGTTGCAGTAGATTTCTGGACAACCCATGTTGGACATACCAACGATATTGGTCGAGTTTTTTTAAGTAATGAGGGTAAAGCAGAAATTGCAGGTATTTTCGAACTTAAAGTTCTGGTTTAAAATTTTACAGTTGATGTGTTTCAGAAAAATTAAAGGAAGGAGTTACATTTCAACATATATTGGATGATGTTCGTGATTCTGCTTTAAAACAAGAAAATTTACAGAGAATTTTGTTGTTAGAAAAAAAGATATGCACAATATTGTTAGGGGCTTTAATATTGAGTATGGTGTGAAACGTCACCTAAATGAACTTTTCAACAGTCATATTTTACATGAAGCAAAATCTTCGAAAAGTGATATTATTAAAAAAAAGCTGAGCTAATAATAGGCCTATGTGAGACTGCTTCGTTAACTGACGACGAACCTCTGAGTATAATGAGGCAATTTGATAAAATCATTGACACATTAAATAAAGCAAAATCTATTGATCTAAAAACTACAGAGGAGATTAATATTAATAAAAAAGTTGAACATCAGGTGCGGCTTTTTTCAACAAAGAAGAAATCAACAAGGAATAATGATATTGAAAAGCCTACCTTAACAGAAGAAATTTTTATTAGGGATGGTTTGGTTAATAACTCAAACATTAATGTAATGTTCATACAAGATCTGATCATACATACACCTAATTTTATGTTAAGATAAGACAGTGTATTACCTTGGTAGGAAGTAGTGTAACAATTTTTTCTGACGACTGCAGATCTTTTAAAATCAACAGTTAAATCTTGCTATATAAATAAACATTTAAATCAGGGCCGTGTAGCCCAATCACAAGACAAAAATTATTCAATAATACTGGTTTAGTTAATATCAGAAAACGTTGGTCTTTTGAATAAAGTCTTCAATGTCAGGCGACTTTGAAGTTACGCGCATTGATCAGGCCGGTCAGTCTGGCACGACCGCTTGATAAGAGAACACCATATAGTGGAACTGGGTCCTTGCCGGCAACCTGCGTCTAGCCATAGGCGTTGCCGCTTGGCCAAGTGCGAGATGCACTTGAATTAAAGTGTGTTTTAATAATGGGAAGCAGATTAATTTACTATTAAATAAAACGAAATAATTTTGTTATAGCGCTCATACGCTCAACTATAATTTTTGTAAGAATTTGCTCATACGCTCAATGTTAAATTTTTAGTAAGAATGCTCTCAAACGTTTAATGATATTTTTTTAGTAAGATAGCATTTAAAAGCTCTATGGACTTTTGATAATAAATTGTCTAAATTCATTAATTTTGATTTCACAAAATTTATAAAACGTGCTTCGAAGATTCTCTAGTATTAATTTCAACAATTAATCCATTAAAAATTAATCTAAAAGGTAAACAAAGTTTTGATCTTTGTAATTATCAAGTATATCATCAGTAACGTAATTGCAATCATGCTTATTCTGGACGTTCAGCAAAAATAAGACTGCAAGTTTACAAGTTCTAAGAAGATATTTAATTCTCCAAATTACCGTTAAATTAGCTGTTTTTAAAACAAGTGGAAGAACGTGGAAAATGATGTGTTTTGGATAGCCTGTTTTATGGTTGCTTTTGTTTCGATTTGCGAAGATGAGATGCACTTCACATTTATATAAATGGTTTCAGTAAAATACCAGTTTACTACCCAATAAAATGTGGACAGTACGTTGACGTCATTTGTTTGTCAAAGGATCGTATGCCAGCACGTCTGGTTCGACAATGTAATTATCATAACGTAGCTTAGAATAACGCTTTACAAAGTAAGCCTTTTATTACTTTGACATCACGACAGCTGTTTGCCTATTTTGTGAACAAGGCAGAACATCGTAAACAACATTGTAACAACCTACGATTCTTGTTTTGCTCTGTAATTATAAAAAACTTTTGCTGTTTAGAATTTATCACATTTTGAATCAAGTATTAGGCATGATATTATTATAAATGAATATGAATACCTTAATTAAATCTTAACAAAATATTTTATTTAAATTCAATCATACCTTTAGTAGATATGAGAACTAAAATTATTAGACTTTGAAAATTTTAATACACACTTGTAAACCAAATAACAGGTCTGATGTTTTGGGCAATTATTTTGGAAAGCCTGGTAAATATGTTTAACATATTATTGATATTTTTAATGCTTTGTAGAGACAGTAATAATTTTCTCATTCTACTACTGTGTTGAAGAAATTAATCTACCTTTGAGATGTATATTTTGTACATAAAATTTCATTATTTAAATATTTAATTAAAGAACAATTATTTAATTTACTTGAGTAATTGTTTTATTTTGAACAAGTGAGTTCAAGAATTAAATTAGGAGGTAAAAAACCATAAATACCCTTTACAAATATAATCTCACTTGACTATAGAGCACTAATAGCACTTTCAAGAATTTTAATGCCTAAACTTGTGTTTATAATAGTGTTCAAATAATTAATATCAATAGCCATTCTTTTTTATAGTATAAAGTAACAAGGGCACATCTCATGTGGTCTTCTTTGCTATATTAATAATATTTTTCTTTACAGCTCCTGTTTAGGCAGTAAATACGATATTTCTCTCTAAGGACTTCCAAGTACCCCCTTAGGGCAAACCCATGATTAGAAAATTTAAGGACTTGGTGGCGCCCCTCTTGCACCCCTATGTTAGTAATATTAGAGTCGGTAAGTAAAAAATGTTTTGTCATAAGAATCACGACCACTTTTCATAAGCTCTTCCCGAGAAATAGACCCCTAGCATAGTCGGAAGATAGTTCAGATTCCATCATTTTGCGGAGATCCCTTCACCATAAAAAGGTTTCAAAGTTAGCCTAAAGCTACGTAAAAAGGTTATAGTAAATTTAATTAACGCTAAAGCTTATAAGGTTGAATTTTGTTCGTCTTTGTCTTGTTTGGGAATAAAACCCGGTGGGGAAACCACTCGCGGAAATACATGTACAAATTACTGGAAATCATTGACAGTCTCACCAGAAATCGACGGTCGCGGCAGGCTGTTTGGAAATTATTGACAGTTGCTGACAATCACGGAAATCATTTGCAATCCCAGCAATTTTGATGGGAAACCTACAAGTACGTGACTAATTTAATTTAACCCTCAATTCTCACTTTGTTTTGTCAGTGTTACAAGTGCTAGTAAGTTATAGTAATTTCGTCAATTCTATCGAATTGAGTGTTCTTAAATTAACAGTGCAGTATTTTATAGTTTTACTTTTAGTCGGGGTACCAAAATAATCTTAATTTTCTACCTAGGTTTTTACATATTTTAGTCGACTGACGGTGCAAACAAAATTCTCAACAGAATAAAATTAGTTTTTTTCTTAATTAATTTAGGTATTTATTGAGAATGTATATGGGTACATAACGTGTTCACATTTAAAAAAAAAATACAATTTTTGAAACCTCATGCCTCTACTACTATTATTAAACGCAATTCACTCAAATACAAAAGATACCTAGAATAGCAAGTTACTACAAAATACCAAGTTGTTTACATACAAGAGCTAACGTATATAGATAACATTCGTGTAGAGTTAATTTACTCCAATGCACTGAATTTAACTTCTTTTTCTATTCATAGTTTGTCGCTTATAGAAACTGGTCTCCTATATTCTAATCATGAAATTTTCTTAAGTGGCCATATAAAGTTTTATTTTACGTAAATTCAGAACCACAATCCCGGCAAACATTCATGTTTTACTCCTCCTATATAAATAACGAGATAAACTATAAATTAAACATTAACACAGACATCATCCAATTTATATAAACAAAAAAATTAACTAACCTCAATTTGTCTACAACTGTCATTGCAGCCACGGCATTACTGGCGTGAGACGGTCTATGTAAGTTCGTTGTTTTTTATTCCATCCGATAACCATATTTCGATTATCGCAACGACATCATATTCACAATCACATATATTTAATGTAAATTCATCGACTTTACCTCGCATGTTTCGAACGTTTTGATAATAACACATAAAAACCTAACGTTGGAATTATTTAGTTTCTTTTATATTGAGATATACATTGTATTCGTTTCTAAATTTTTTAAATATTTATGTTATGTCTATAAAGCAGGGTATAATTATAACTAAACTGCTTACTACTAATTTACAAACTCTGATCTTTCTTTAACATCTAGAAAAATTTAATTTACAGTTCTTATCTACTTCTCTAGATACAGCAAGCGGCAAATTCCTAACACAAGCAAAAACCCTAGCACACATAGAATACCATATTATGATATAGAATATGTCATGTAATTAGATTGGTTACTTTTAAGTTTGTAACATGCCTTTTTGCTTATATTTTAGCATGTTACATATGTGCTTGGCACTATTAGCATATAAATGCTTATACCTACATTTAAATATAAAATTACTCTCTTTATTATATAATAATATTTTCTATAAGAATTTATCTCGCACAATCCTGGATTATTAGTTTTAATCCACAAGTTATTAATTTGTTACATAAGTACAAATTATTATATCTATATGAAATTTTCCTATTGGTTATTTCTGAAGTGTTTATTCCAAAAGCACAACTGGTGTGGTTCTAATTCTGTATTATAATTATATCTAAATAAAATTTTTCTATTGGTTATTTCTGAAGTGTTTATTCCAAAGTCACAACTGGTGTGGTTCTAAATTCTGTATTATTGAGAATAATCACTAGAGATCGTCCATCCCGAAGATGACCGAAAATAATTTATTTGAAGTGTCAAATTTTCATTTCTCTGATATCTGATTGCTCATCTAGCACTGTTAGCCATTTGTGATTTGAACTTCTACCTTGCCTCATGTGTTTACCTGGTATGTAAATTTTCTAATTATAAATCTTAAATTAACATTTAAATATAGTTCTAGAAGTGTTGTATAATGGATAAAGAAGTTGTCGATTCGTTAATACTGAGGGTAAGATATTAATAGATTAATTTTCCTTTGCACCTCGTGTTAAATTTTCACTTTTGTAACACAACTGAATTTTCTAGGGTTCTCCGGTTTATTCTCCGGTCAAGTATGCTCCGGTCAAATATGCGTCACGGCGACGTGTTTTTTCTCATTCGGATTTTCCACATGAAAAAGTTGCTTCTGGCACAACCAGATGATGTAAAATAACACTCATCACAAGAATTTTATATTTCGTTTCCTTCTACTTTACATAATGATGCTCAGTTATTATCTTATTGAAAAATATCTTCAAGTTTAATTTTATGGAACAGAAGTCTGTTAAAGACAACATTTGAAGTCGACCACATGTTGTTTTGTACCTACTCTAGGAGATCCTCCAACGCAGGATGTCTTAGTTTCCTGAGTATTGAAGGATTCCTATAAATTAAGTAACTTAGTATTAGTTTAGTTACTGATACTACAGGTAGTATGAGATTTAAACTTTTACCTTATCATTTTTCTGTTGAAATAAAGAGGCCTAACCTCTATTTAAATTTGTCTTTGTCACTACAAATATTTTGTATTGATTATTAATTGCGTTTTACTTGTCTTAAAGTTTTGATTATTAAGTACATTTTACTTATTTTAAATGATTTCAAATATAATTCTCTAATGCATAACCTAAAAATATGTAAACATTTGGATCTTCATGAAGCTTCTTATGGTGAAAAGGTTTATTACTTGAACTTTCATTTCATGTGCATTTCTTACATGACATTATTACAATTATGATCACTTTTTGATTTACTCCCGGATTAAGTAAAAATTTTTAGTTTCTAAACAGAGATTATTGATTTTGATTTCTCTATAGAAATTTTCTCGTGTACATTTATTAAATATGTGAATTATAGCATGTTTCAATATATAGCTATGTCTACAAGTTATTGACACAAGCGTATATCTTATACATGCCTGTGGAATTATAATAACTTGAGTATTAATATACATATTTAGTGGAATTTCTCTTATCATGTTTTAACTTTTGTTTCTCTAAGTTATTTTACAGTTGTGTAAACAAGTGTCTTGATATTTAAATCTTTAACATTTAGATATTCTCTAAACATTCCCCTTACCCTGTGATTTCAAGTCTCATGCAGCCTCCGAAACCATAAAGGTCGATGAAAGCTGTGCCTAAGTATTTCTTATATTTCGTCATGCACTTACTCTTTTTATAACATTGAGAAAAGAGTAAGGTGCACGTGGCGCCCAACGTCTCTTTTTAATTTTTTGATACAACACAACCATACGACTTTTCTTTTAACTTTTCTATACAACGCCCTTTTTTTTTCTATACCTGGCCACGCTTCCACGTGGCGCCCAACGATTTCTTTTTTTCTCTATACCTGTCTACGTTTACATGTGACACCTATCGCTTATTTTTTTTACATTTTTTTACCTTAACGTTCACCCCTTTGCCGCCCAACGATTTCTTTTTTTCTCTATACGTGCCTACGTTTACTCGTGGCGCACAACCATTTCTTTTTTTTGCCTGCCTGCGTTTATACGTGACACCAAAATTTTCTTGAACGTTGTTTTTTATTTATAAACGCCCACGCTTACACGTGGCATCCAACCTGTTTTTTTAATATTTCTATTCGTCCACGATTACACGTGGAACTTTTTTTACAATTCTCTTATTCAAAAACAAACAAAATTTTATTGATAGGTACAAAAAAAATTTGACATTGTTTAAAATTTATTGTCAGAATACGTTTGCACAAACCCCACATTTTGTCCAAATGTTTTTTTTACACCATGTTTGCACGTGGCACAAAATTGTAAAACTTTATCTTCCCGTAATTTAGTTATTTTTTTTAAAAAAACATCTAATCGTATCTTAAAGTAATTTTTTTGAAATAAATATATAAACGTAAATTAAATAATTATTTTCTTAAAAATAATAAATAAAAATGGATCAATATTAAAAAGCGGGATATTTATTAATAGATGAACTTGAATATGAACTCAGTATAAGGTTTGCAAACCTCCCTCTTTGTCTTAAACCGCCCTTTTAGTCAAGAACCCTAATATTTTTTATTTTAATTTAATTATATGAGTGATTAGACTTTACCGAATTTGTTTTTACCTACTTTTTGTCGTTACCTATTTTTGTCTTTACCAATTTTAGTCTCCCTCGGGACGGGTGATACACGTCAGATATCACATCACTCAGACTTTTAAGTTTATTTTCAGTATTTTTTTCTTTCTTTTTCCCCATTGGTTTACCCATATCTACTATATATATATATATATATATATATATATATATAAAATATTCCTAACGTCATATTTTTTTCTCCTTGGTCCGGGGCAGTGTAACATGCCTTTTTGCTTATATTTTAGCATGTTACATCTTTGCTTGGCACTATCAGCATATAAATGCTTATACCTACATTTAAATATAAAATTACTCTCTTTATTATATAATAATATTTTCTATAAGAATTTATTTCGCACAATCCTGGATTATTAGTTTTAATCCACAAGTTATTAATTTGTTACATAAGTAGAAATTATTATATCTATATGAAATTTTCTTGTTGGTTATTTCTGAAGTGTTTATTCCAAAAGCACAACTGGTGTGGTTCTAATTCTGTATTATAATTATATCTAAATGAAATTTTCCTATTGGTTATTTCTGAAGTGTTTATTCCAAAGTCACAACTGGTGTGGTTCTAAATTCTGTATTATTGAGAATAATCACTAGAGATCGTCCATCCCGAAGATGGCCGAAAATAATTTATTTAAAGTGTCAAATTTTCATTTCTCTGATATCTGATTGCTCATCTAGCACTGTTGGCCATTTGTGATTTGAACTTCTACCTTGCCTCATGTGTTTACCTGGTATGTAAATTTTTTAATTATAAATCTTAAATTAACATTTAAATATAGTTCTAGAAGTGTTGTATAATGGATAAAAAAGTTGTTGATTCGTTAAGCCCATCAAATATTTATACTGATGGTAAGATATTAATAAATTAATTTTCCTTTGCACCTCGTGTTAAATTTTCACTTTTGTAACACAACTGAATTTTATAGGGTCCTCCAGTTTATTCTCCGGTCAAGTATGTTCCGGTCAAATATGCGTCACGGCGACGTGTTTTCTCTAATTCGGATGTTCCACATGGAAAAGTTGCTTGTCGCACAACCAGATGATGTAAAATAACACTCATCACAAGAATTTTATATTTCGTTTCCTTCTACTTTACATAATGATGCTCAGTTATTATCTTATTGAAAAATACCTTCAAGTTTAATTTTATGGAACAGAAGTCTGTTAAAGACAACATTTGAAATCGACCACATGTTGTTTTGTACCTACTCTAGAAGATCCTCCAACGCAGGATGTCTCAGTTTCCTGGATATTAAAGGATTCCTATAAATTAAGTAACTTAGTATTAGTTCAGTTACTGATACTACAGGTAGTATGAGATTTACACTTTTACCTTATCGTTTTTCTGTTGAAATAAAGAGGCCTAACCTCTATTTAAATTTGTCTTTGTCACTTCAAATATTTTGTATTAATTATTAATTACGTTTTACTTAATGAATAATTTTGCCTAGCATGGACAAAGTAATTCGAGCATAGAGGTTCGAAATCAATATATAAAGTGTTGGTTATTTTGCAAAAAGACAAGCCCGTGACCGGTTTCACTGTTCTTGCAGATCATCAGACAGACGCATATCTTTTGCAAAACAACCAACTAAAGTTCTAAAATAATACACAAATTAAAGTGTATTTATAGTGTAAATATTTCTCATGCGCTCTCTATACTCGAGAATTAGCAACAATCGAAGACTGTTTCCAGTCTCCGACATGATAGTGTAGATGGCATTGCCAGACAAAATTTAAATAGCTAGTCAAAAGACAAGATGAAAATTAAATAAACAAATGACCTGTTACCTACCTAGCACTGGCGGACCTTCTAAGAAGGTACTACACTCAGTGCTAATCGAGGAAGTTGGTCGACGGAAACCAATCCGTTTCCAATTAAACAATAATGAATAATTTTGCCTTAAATTTTGTCTTAAAGTTTTGATTATTAAGTACATTTTACTTATCTTAAATGATTTTAAATATAATTCTCTAATACATAACCTAAAAATATGTAAACATTTGGATCTTCATAAAGCTTCTTATGGTGAAAAGGTTTATTACTTGAACTTTCATTTCATGTGCATTTGTTACATGACATTATTACAATTATGATCACTTTTTGATTTACTCCCGCATTAAGTAAAAATTTTTAGTTTCTAAACAGAGATTATTTATTTTGATTTCTCTATAGAAATTTTCTCGTGTACATTTATTAAATATGTGAATTATAGCATGTTAAAATATATAGCTATGTCTACAATCTTAATGACACAAGCGTATATCTTATACATGCCTTTGGAATTGTAATAACTTGAGTATTAATATACATATTTAGTCGAATTTCTTTTATCATGTTTTAACTTTTGTTTCTCTAAGTTATTTTACAGTTGTGTAAACAAGTGTCTTGATATTTAAATCTTTAACATTCAGCTATTCTCTAAACATTCCCCTTACCCTGTGATTTCAAGTTTCATGCAGCCTCCGAAACCATAAAGGTCGATGCAAGCTGTGCCGAAGTATTTCTTATACTTCGTCGTGCACTTACTCTTTTTATAACATCGAGAAAAGAGTAAGGTACACTTTCTATTATACAACACCTCTAGAACAGATAAACACATGAGACAAGGTAGAAGTTCAAATCACAAATGGCCAACAGTGCTAGATAAGCAATCAGATATCAGAGAAATGAAAATTTGACACTTCAAATAAATTATTTTCGGTCATCTTCGGGATGGACGATCTCTAGTGATTATTCTCAATAATACAGAATTTAGAACCACACCAGTTGTGACTTTGGAATAAACACTTCAGAAATAACCAATAGGAAAATTTCATATAGATATAATAATTTGTACTTATGTAACAAATTAATAACTTGTGGATTAAAACTAATAATCCAGGATTGTGCGAGATAAATTCTTATAGAAAATATTATTATATAATAAAGAGAGTAATTTTATATTTAAATGTAGGTATAAGCATTTATATGCTAATAGTGCCAAGCACAGATGTAACATGCTAAAATATAAGCAAAAAGGCATGTTACAAGTTATATAGTTTAAGTTGTCAATAGAGAGAAACCAGTGACGGTAATCGAGACAGTATGTAATCGTGTGGCTTAAGAATAAAGAACCTGAGTATATGTGGTTTAATTCTTTTAATAAATATAGCATCGGATATATAGCATGGCGCTGCGAATATAGGTCTAATTAGAAACCAAAAACTATTAATAAAATCCAACAAGAATCCTGAAGCCTAAAATTTATAGGTTATGTTAACCTCGTGGTCACAAAAATTTTATAACAATGGCAATGCAAATTTTAATGTACCAATCCGCTACAATTAACAGGTAATCTTGCAGAAAACTGGAAAAACTTTAAACAAGCACATAACATTTATATGGAAGCTACGGCTTATGACCAATTGCCGCCGCAAAGACAGGTTGCTATGTTTTTAAATTTAATTGGGCAGGAAGCAGTTGAAGTACCTAATGCTTTCAATTATAAGAATACGGAAGATGCAAAAAACATCGATAAGGTAGTAGCAGCTTTTCAAGAATATTGCAACCCCAAGAAAAATATTTTGCATACTCGATATTTATTATATATTATATATTATTATATACATATATATATATATATATATATATATATATATATATTATATATATTATTATATATTATATAAAAGGGCTCAGGTAGAACTAGAAAGTTTTAATTTATTTTATACCGATGTCAAGAAACTAATTAGTGATTGTGAATTTAACGATAAAGATGAAATGCTGCGTGATAAAATTGTATTACCATCAAATGACAATGAAACCCAATCCGTTGCACAAAATTGAACTTAAAGGTTAACAATAAAAATGTTAATGAGGTGTTTGTGATAGTTCCACAAAAAGCTAAACCCTTATTAAGTTTAAAATGCTGTAAAAAACTCAATTTAATTGAAAGAAAAGAAATTCAGTTGGTAAAAAAGAGTTGTCAAAGAACTCTGTGATTAATGAGTATAAGAATGTTTTTTTAGGTATAGGGTGTTTTCCAAATAAGTATAGTATTAAATTAAAAGAAGGTTATTTAGCAAAATCATGTCCCCCTCGAAGAATTCCTATAAATTTGAGAGATCGTTTAAAGGAAGAATTAGATAGATTAGAAAGTTTAGGGATAATTGTAAAAACAGATGAAACTTCAGAATGGGTTAATCAATCGCTAGTTGTTGAAAACCAAACAAGACGTTACGTATATGTCTTGATCCAGCAGAATTAAATAAATATATAATTAAGGATTACTGTTTAATACGTACATTAGCTGATTTAGCTGCAAAAATAGGCAATGCAAAGTATTTCTCGGTTTTAGATTTCAAAGACGGATTTTTGCAAATCCCGTTAGATGAAAAAAGTTCTAAGTTATGTACTTTTGGAACAATATTTGCTACTTACAAGTACAACAGGTTAGCGTTTGGTCGTTCCTGTTCGGCAGAAGTCTTTCAAAAGTTTAACACTACTATGTTTGGTGATATAAAAGGAATATTCATTTATATCGATGATATGTTAATTTTTGTTGATTCTATAGAGGAGCATAACGAAATTTTTATTAAATTATTAGAAAGAGCTTCTAAATATAATATTAAGTTTAATGAGAGTAAATTTCAGTTTCAAGTTGAGTCTGTAAAGTATCTAGGGCATATTTTTGAAAAAAGCAAAATGAAGCCAGATGAAAATAGAATCAAAACAATTTTGGAGTATAGTATGCCAGCAAATGTAAGCGAATTACAAAGATTTTTAGGATTAGTTAGGTACTTGAGAAATTTTATTAAGCAATTTGCAAATTAAACTGAACCATTAAGACAGCTTTTAAGAAAGAAAAATGAATTTGTATGGAATCAATCTCATTCAGATGCTATAAATAAGTTAAAAGAGACTATAACCAATTACCCAGTTTTACAAAATTTTGATAACAAAAAACCTATTGTAATTCAAACAGATAGTAGTAACACTTTTGTAGCTTGTGTTATGTTACAAGATAATAAGCCTATTTGTTACGGTTCAAAATGTTTAATACAAACTAAATTAAATTATGGGATAATTGAACAAAAATTTTTGGCAATTTTATTTGCAAGTAAAAAGTTTCACCAATACATTTACGGCAGAAAAGTTAGATTCAAACTGATCATTTACCATTAGTAAATATTATGAAAAAAGATATAAATAATATACCCTCTCATAGATTACAATATATAAAACTAAAATTATCAAAATATGAAATAACAGTTGAACATGTTAAAAGAAAAAATAATTTAATTCCGATGCCATATCAAGAGCTCACCCAAAAATTTGTAGTGATAATAAAAAGCCGACTGATTTGGATGCTAATGATGTTGTTCATTCTATAAATATGAGTGACGAGCGACGTTCGAATTTTGTACATAAAACGTTAAAAGATGGGGTCCTAGGCGAAATTATAAAATTTTACAAAAATGGATGGCCACAGAAACATCAAATAAAAATTTAATTAAATTTATTTAGAATGTTAGGGACAAGATATCTGTAGTAGATGGTCTAGCGTTTTTTGACCATAGAGTAGTCGTCCTTTCTTCATTAAAAAAGGAAATGTTAGAATCACTTCATGAGTCACATCAAGGTATTTTCAAATAATTACATCTTCACCAGTATATCCAAAAATTAATGGTTTAGCTGAAAAGGCTGTAGGAATCTGTAAGAAAATTCTTAAAAAGTCCAAAGAAGCAAATTATGAAAAAGAAAAAATGCTATTAGAATATCGAAACACACCAGTATTAGGATCAAAATTTTCACCTGCTCAATTATTAACGAGTCGTTCAACAAGATCGATTATACCAGTCTTAAATAATTCATTGAAACCCAAAGTAATTAACAATTTTAAAGATTTTCTTTTGAAAAAACAAAGAAGAAATGAATATTATTATAATAGACATGCTAAAAAGAGTGTTAGTTACAATAACCATGATAATGTAGTATTTAGGGACCACAAAAAGAAAATTTGAAAAGGTGCACGGATTGTCTCTAAATTTGACAAAACACCACGATCTTATAATTTAGTAGATGAAACAGGTAAGGTAAAGAGAAGAAATGCCATTGATTTTCGTCCGTCTTATAATAAGTTAGATATGTATAGCACAGGTGATAATAGTAATGTAAATTTAGATAGTACGGACAACAATCACTGGTATAATTGTATTTCTACTAATCAACCAGATACCAAGAATGTAAGTAACCATGTACAGGATGAGTTCAAACAATTGGTACCATCAAACAAGCCATACACTACGAGGTCTGGTCTGTAGTACAACCACCCAGTAGATTAAATCTGTAAAAAAATAATAACTTGTTTGTTAGAAAGGAGGATGTCATGTAATTAGATTGGTTACTTTTAAGTTATATAGTTTAAGTTGTCAATAGAGAGAGAGGCCGGTGACGGTAATCGAAACAGCATGTAATCGTGTGGCTTGCGAATAAAGAACCTGAGTATATGTGGTTTAATTCTTTTAATAAATATAGCATCGCATATATAACAGAACAATTACAGAAATTATACGTAAATGGGTGTTATTTGTAAGTATGGAAACACACATGTGCTCATAGGTTATATCTTTCCCTTACGAAATATTGCTAACAAATTAGTACGTTAGTATGTGATTGTACAAGTCTTTGTAAATAACCTTTTTGTAATTCACTATAACCACACACAATTCATTCTAAAGGATGTATTGGCTTTCTAAAGTACCTTTGTGATAAGGAAAAATCATACAAATCGCATTCCTATTTTTACATGATCTATTTGTCATGAACCACAGTTACATAAAAAAATCTACAATTGGACGTTTGTTAGTATGTAAGTCGTAAGAATTAACTCATTTTGGGATTTATACAGAATACCCAAACACTAATACACAAAATTGATACTTCTCAGCATGCAACCACATATGTTTTTATATACAATGTTTTTGTATGTAATCATAAATTGCATAAAATGAACGCTCACTAGAATTTTCATGTGCACAATACCAACATAAAAAGCATGCAAACGGACATTCGTTAGTATGTGAGACTACATAAATATTCAACAATGTATAAACCTTCAAGACACCTTTATAGTATCCGGAATGATTATCTATTGCATTTCAATGAATATTAGTTAGTATGAGATTTTGCATACGCTTTTGTAAATTACATTTCTGCGTTGCGGTATAATCGCCCAAATTGTATACAAATTGACATATCTTAGCATAAAATCGCCAAAACTTTCAAATGACTTAATGGGGTTGGGAATAATTACAGGAATAGCATGCGCAAAGACGCTAATTAGTATGGGAGCGCATATGAGTCTTCAAATGATCTTTACGAGATGCAGCGTAATTACATAAATTGCATTAAAATGAACGTTCGTTTGTATGGGAGTGCATATGAAGCTTCAACTGGCTTTTACGAGATGCAGCGTAATTACATAAATTGCATTGGAATGGACGTTCGTTAGTATGGGACCGCACATGTATTTTCAAGCTACTTTTAAAAGATGCAGTGTAAGTACATAAATTGCATGCGAATGGACGTTCGTTTGTATGGGAGCGCATATGAAGCTTCAACTGACTTTTACGAAATGCAGCGCAATTACATAAATTGCATTGGAATGGACGTTCGTTTGTATGGGACCGCACATGAATTTCCAAGCTACTTTTAAAAGATGAAGCGTAATCACATAAATTGCATGCGAATAGACGTTCGTTCGTATGGGAGCGCATATGAGTCTTCAAATGATCTTTACGAGATGCAGCGTAATTACATAAATTGCATTAAAATGGACGTTCGTTTGTATGGGAGCGCATATGAAGCTTCAACTGGCTTTTACGAGATGCAGCGTAATTACATAAATTGCATTGGAATGGACGTTCGTTTGTATGGGAGCGCACATGAACCTTCAATTGACCCTTACAAGATGCAGCGTAATTACATAAATTGCACTCAAATGGACGTTCGT
The DNA here is from genome assembly GCA_036346225.1 of Platerodrilus igneus. Lineage (NCBI taxonomy): Eukaryota > Metazoa > Arthropoda > Insecta > Coleoptera > Lycidae > Platerodrilus > Platerodrilus igneus. The sequence continues at coordinate 1,463,894 of JARFIW010001175.1, read as the reverse complement.
TTGTATGGGACCGCACATGTATTTTCAAGCTACTTTTAAAAGATGCAGTGTAAGTACATAAATTGCATGCGAATGGACGTTCGTTTGTATGGGAGCGCATATGAAGCTTCAACTTTTGGATTTTACGAAATGCCAGCGTAATTACATAAATTGCATTGGAATGGACGTTCGTTTTGTATGGGACCGCATCATGAATTTCATAAAATGAACGCTCACTAGAATTTAAATGATGCAGCGTAATACCAACATAAAATTGCATGCGAATACGGACGTTCGTTCGTATGGTGAGACTACATATGAATATTCAACAATGCTATAAACCTTACAAGGTGCACCGTAATTATAGTATCCGGAATTGCATTGGATCTATTGACGTTTCAATGAATATTAGTATGGGACCGTACATGAGATTTTGCATACGCTACTTTGTAAATTACATTTCTGCGTTGCGGTAATTACATCGCCCAAATTGTATGCGAATTGACGTATCGTTTGTATGGGAGCGCACATGAACCTTTCAAATGACCCATACAATGGGGTTGCAGCGAATAATTACAGGAATTGCATGCTCAAATGACGTTCGTAATTAGTATGGGAGCGCATATGAAGTCTTCAAAGCTGACTCTTTAAAAGATGCAGCGTAATTACATAAATTGCATTAAAATGAACGTTCGTTTGTATGGGAGTGCATATGAAGCTTCAACCTGGCTTTTACGAGGTGCAGCGTAATTACATAAATTGCATTGGAATGGACGTTCGTTTGTATGGGACCGCACATGTATTTTCAAGCTACTTTTAAAAGATGCAGTGTAATACATAAATTGCATGCGAATGGACGTTCGTTTGTATGGGAGCGCATATGAAGCTTCAACTGACTTTTACGAAATGCAGCGCAATTACATAAATTGCATTGGAATGGACGTTCGTTTGTATGGGACCGCACATGAATTTCCAAGCTACTTTTAAAAGATGAAGCGTAATCACATAAATTGCATGCGAATAGACGTTCGTTCGTATGGGAGCGCATATGAGTCTTCAAATGATCTTTACGAGATGCAGCGTAATTACATAAATTGCATTGAAATGGACGTTCGTTTGTATGGGAGCGCACATGGAGCTTCAACTGGCTTTTACGAGATGCAGCGTAATTACATAAATTGCATTGGAATGGACGTTCGTTTGTATGAGAGCGCACATGAACCTTCAATTGACCCTTACAAGATGTAGCGTAATTACATAAATTGCACTCAAATGGACGTTCGTTTGTATGGGACCACACATGAATTTTCAAGCTACTTTTAAAAGATGCAGTGTAAGTACATAAATTGCATGCGAATGGACGTTTGTTTGTATGGGAGCGCATATAAAGCTTCAACTGACTTTTACGAAATGCAGCGTAATTACATAAATTGCATTGGAATGGACGTTCGTTTGTATGGGACCGCACATGAATTTCCAAGCTACTTTTAAAAGATGCAGCGTAATCACATAAATTGCATGCGAATAGACGTTCGTTCGTATGGGAGCGCATATGAAGCTTCAACCGGCTTTTACAAGGTGCACCGTAATTACATAAATTGCATTGGAATGGACGTTCGTTTGTATGGGACCGCACATGAATTTCCAAGCTACTTTTAAAAGATGCAGCGTAATTACATAAATTGCATGCGAATAGACGTTCGTTTGTATGGGAGCGCACATGAACCTTCAAGTGACCCATACAAGATGCAGCGTAATTACATACATTGCACTCAAATGACCGTTCGTTTGTATGGGACCGCACGTGAATTTCCAAGCTACTTTTAAAAGATGCAGTGTAAGTACATAAATTGCATGCGAATGGACGTTCGTTTGTATGGGAGCGCATATGAAGCTTCAACCGGCTTTTACAAGGTGCAGCGTAATTACATAAATTGCATTGGAATGGACGTTCGTTTGTATGGGACCGCACATGAATTTCCAAGCTATTTTTAAAAGATGCAGCGTAATTACATAAATTGCATGCGAATAGACGTTCGTTTGTATGGGAGCGCACATGAACCTTCAAGTGACCCATACAAGATGCAGCGTAATTACATACATTGCACTCAAATGACCGTTCGTTTGTATGGGACCGCACGTGAATTTCCAAGCTACTTTTAAAAGATGCAGTGTAAGTACATAAATTGCATGCGAATGGACGTTCGTTTGTATGGGAGCGCATATGAAGCTTCAACCGGCTTTTACAAGGTGCAGCGTAATTACATAAATTGCATTGGAATGGACGTTCGTTTGTATGGGACCGCACATGAATTTCCAAGCTATTTTTAAAAGATGCAGCGTAATTACAAAAATTGCATGCGAATAGACGTTCGTTTGTATGGGAGCGCACATGAACCTTCAAGTGACCCATACAAGATGCAGCGTAATTACATACATTGCACTCAAATGACCGTTCGTTTGTATGGGACCGCACGTGAATTTCCAAGCTACTTTTAAAAGATGCAGTGTAAGTACATAAATTGCATGCGAATGGACGTTCGTTTGTATGGGAGCGCATATGAAGCTTCAACCGGCTTTTACAAGGTGCAGCGTAATTACATAAATTGCATTGGAATGGACGTTCGTTTGTATGGGACCGCACATGAATTTCCAAGCTATTTTTAAAAGATGCAGCGTAATTACAAAAATTGCATGCGAATAGACGTTCGTTCGTATGGGAGCGCATATGAAGCTTCAACCGGCTTTTACAAGGTGCAGCGTAATTACATAAATTGCATTGGAATGGACGTTCGTTTGTATGGGACCGCACATGAACTTCCAAGCTACTTTTAAAAGATGCAGCGTAATTACATAAATTGCATGCGAATAGACGTTCGTTTGTATGGGAGCGCACATGAACCTTCAAGTGACCCATACAAGATGCAGCGTAATTACATACATTGCACTCAAATGGACGTTCGTTTGTATGGCACCGCACGTGAATTTCCAAGCTACTTTTAAAAGATGCAGCGTAATTGCATAAATTGCATGCGAATAGACGTTCGTTTGTATGGGAGCGCATATGAAGCTTCAACCGGCTTTTACAAGGTGCAGCGTAATTACATAAATTGCATTGGAATGGACGTTCGTTTGTATGGGACCGCACATGAATTTCCAAGCTACTTTTAAAAGATGCAGCGTAATTACATAAATTGCATGCGAATGGATGTTCGTTTGTATGGGAGCGCATATGAGTCATCAAGTGATATTTACGAGATGCAGCGTAATTACATAAATTGCATTGAAATGGACGTTCGTTTGTATGGGACTGCACATGAATTTTTAAGTTACTTTTAAGAGATGCAGTATAAGTACATAAATTGCATGCAAATGGACGTTCGTTTGTATGGGATCGCATATGGATTATGAACTTACTTGTAGAAGATGCAGAATATTCACATAAAAAGCACACAAGTGGGGATTTATTTGTAAGTGACGACATATCAATGTGTTCTTATAGGTTGAAGAATAAGTTCATAAGTTGTATGCCACAGATGTTTTTTATGATGTCGCGTAATGTAGTTGTAAGTTATTTTGTGATAGCACAAAAAACACACCACGGACAAATTTGGGAGGTTAGACCTCAAAGGTGAAGCACAATAGTTACTTAAATGGTCTGCCTATCCAAAATGTATAAATAATTTTCTATCATCCACTATTTCGTCCACTTGGTTTAATATTCATGTGAGCATTTTAGTTTAATTTTGCATTCTCTAGCTATCGATCAGGTCGTTTACTTGCGCTGATTAAACGAACTAATTACAAAAAATTAATTGTGCAATTATTTAAACTGTTTAAATTGTAGATACGTTGTTTCCGTAATTAAACTGATATTTATTTTTAATGTATATTCGTCGTGTTTGCTTAAAACTTCTAAACCATTGTTAATGTAGCAGCCATTTTAATTATTGTTCTATACTCCATTTCAGTTAAGAAAATACTAGATTGTGTTTAGGTTTATCATCGTCTGCCATTTTTACTGGTTGCCATTTAAAGTTCGCGATCGTAGTATCTTTGATTTAAACATAGATACTGTTATTTTATACTAGATGGAAACATTTTTTTCTCTCAAAACTGCCAGACCGTAAACATTTCTTACTCAGCAAGATGTTCAAATACAGTTGTTGTTTTTGAATTAGTAATAATAGGAAGAAATTATTTTTTCAATTCGCAGTCAATTTGCAGTCCTTGTCGTATAAATGTCAGAGTGTTGTTTACAGAATAAAATAAAGCTTCGCAAGAACGTATTTCTTAAGTTTTAAAATTGATACAGCTAGAAAATTATTTAGAATCCGAGGTATAGTTCATTCGTTTTAATTTTAGGTTAACGTAAAATGCAAATAAGTAGAAGCAAATCACTTTAAGAAGAACCCAACGTCATCATGCGCACAAAGCAAAAATTGGATAGGAACAGTTCATTATATGTAATTAGGGATGGCAGTATTCAGGTTTCAGTGGCGTTGAGTTTTATGATCAACTAATCGGAAATTACCTGTAAAAGTTTTAGATTTTATTACTATTTATTTTTACTTGATACACAGACGGACAGTTTTAAACCGCCATCTAACTAATATAAAAATCTTTTATATAACAATTAACATTAATAAAACAATAAGTTACTCAACAGATGTGTTTGCAGAACACTAGAATGAGATAGAAACCACTCAAGTAGGCCATGGTATTCAGTCATTTGCTTTATCGGATTTTACAAAATAACCTTGTTATAGTAGTATTTTTTAGGGATATTGATGCACACAACTCATATAGCGATATTATATTAAAAATTTTAAATTATAATTTAATTGGTTATGTTTATTTTTTACTATTTAACGCCATATCTTCCGTTTATACTGTAATAACTCAACTACGCCACTGTTATTACATTTCTGCGCAATCTGGCATATGACGTTGGGTTCTTCTTAAAGTGATTTGCCTCTACCTAGAAAACTGCTTGAAGGATACTGTCATTTAACACAAAGATTGACAGTTCTTTAGGATGTTGCCACTAATTCCTCTTGCCAATGGGAATATTTGTGCATCTTTCATTGAATATACAGGGTGATTCAGAACTCGACCACCAAATTGGTACTGAAGATTCTCCTCAAAAAACAATAAAAAATTAAGTAGGGAAGTAGTGTCCGGAAATGCACAGTTTCAGATATACAGGGTGTTAAAGTTACAAATGAAAAAACTGATTTTCGTCGCTACGCCCAAAATTCTCAAAATATAAAAATGAAACTTTATCAGTAGGTTTTGTGTATAAAGTGCTTTAATTTTTTGTAAAAATTAATTCAATATGTTAATTCAGTGGCGGTACATAAGGGTGGCAATGCCCCTTTCCCCCTTCATTTTTCTACGCCACTGATTAAATTTTTTATCTATTCCTTATTAAGTTTTCTTGAAAAAACATTACATTTGAATACAAAAAAAATCAATGGTTTCAGAGATGATTAAACTTGAATGAAGGAGTGCATGAATTTTTATTGAAATTATTTGCTACTAAGATTAGACCCTAAAATTTATTATTAGTTGCGAATATGTAAATATGTAAAATAACTTATTGCAGTCAATCGAGGTGATTGTGGTTTACAACAAAAATTTAAAAAATTGATAAATTGTATTTTTAAATAAGTATGTACGACAAAATTTTTTTTATTAAAATTAACAATTTATTCTAATCAACAGAAATTGCTTATGATGCTATGATCTCTACAAATTCAAAAACATTATTTATTATAAATATTTAATGGAGTAGTTGTCCAAAATGTCCTTCTCTTACATTTCGACACATTCTGCACGTACGCCAGTTAAGGTTCGTGGCTTCGAGCGGTCCTTTTTAAAAAGACTTCTTGAACTTTAACACATTTATTTAATTTTTAAAACAGAATTGAACAATGGAATTTTTACAATCTTAAATAATTAGTCTAAGTCGAAAATTATTTACTTAATTGTACAAGTGAGCTATTTACGAACTGCAATGTGAAAGCTGAACGTTTGATGAACTGACTGCGAGTGGAGCTCCCGGGCCTTTTATAATCTCCCTACCGCCTTACAGTTCTGTGGGAACTTGCAGACCTAATGTCTGCTTACACTTGATTCTATTCATGATACATAAATGCTATCTTAAATCTATTTATAACTACTTTGTTGCGAGCTTACCTCTGCGTAATCTCGGTACGTGACTGTCTACGACCGTCTGTGACCTGACATCTGCAGTGTCACTTATCCTTGTGCTACTTTGTAGCGCTTCCGTTCCCATGAACGTTAATAAACTGAATTAAATTGTAATAAATTGTCCTTCATGACATTGTTTCACATTTCCTAATATTTCTAATAACTTCTTAAGTATTAGGTTATTTTATATATATCAAATGGGGGATTACATAACTCGCCTCATTGAGAAGCGCATACGTGAAAATTGTCCTACTTTAATAGAAAAAATTTTTGACGCCGCCTGAATTCTTGCTATTAATTCTTCTTCGCTTTCTACCTGAGTATCGTATACAAGTGATTTCATGTACCCCAGTAAAAAAATTTAATTCCGATGCCATATCAAGAGCTCACCCAAAAATTTGTAGTGATAATAAAGAGCCGACTGATTTGGATGCTAATGATGTTGTTCATTCTATAAATATGAGTGACGAGCGACGTTCGAATTTTGTACATAAAACGTTAAAAGATGGGGTCCTAGGCGAAATTATAAAATTTTACAAAAATGGATGGCCACAGAAACATCAAATAAAAATTTAATTAAATTTATTTAGAATGTTAGGGACAAGATATCTGTAGTAGATGGTCTAGCGTTTTTTGACCATAGAGTAGTCGTCCCTTCTTCATTAAAAAAGGAAATGTTAGAATCACTTCATGAGTCACATGAAGGTATTTTAAAAACAAAAGCGAGAGCTCAATCATTATTATATTGACAAAATATAAACAAAGAAATAGAAGAATATGTTAAAGCATGTAGGGTTTGTGAAAAATTCAATGCTAGTAATATCAAAGAACCATTAATCAGTCACGAACTACCCGATCTACCTTTTAAAAAAATAGGATGTGATAGATTAGAACTAAGAAATAAAAATTATTTGGTGATGATGGACTACTATTAAAAATGGATAGAATTAGTAAAACTGTCTAGTAAAGACTCTATTGAAATTATTAAGGCATGTAAAGTAATATTTTTAATTCATGGTATTCCACTTATATTTAATGAGAAATTTTGCAAAATCATGGAATTTTCAAATAATTACATCTTCACCAGTGTATCCAAAAAGTAATGGTTTAGCTGAAAAGGCTGTAGGAATCTGTAAGAAAATTCTTAAAAAGTCCGAAGAAGCAAATTGTGAAAAAGAAAAAATGCTGTTAGAATATCGAAACACACCAGTATTAGGATCAAAATTTTCACCTGCTCAATTATTAACGAGTCGTTCAACAAGATCGATTATACCAGTCTTAAATAATTCATTGAAACCCAAAGTAATTAACAATTTTAAAAATTTTCTTTTGAAAAACAAAAAAGAAATGAATATTATTACAATAGACATGCTAAAAAGGGTGTTTGTTACAATAACCATGATAATGTAGTATTTAGGGACCACAAAAAGAAAATTTGAAAAAGTGCACGGATTGTCTCTAAATTTGACAAAACACCACGATCTTATAATTTAGTAGATGAAACAGGTAAGGTAAAGAGAAGAAATGCCATTGATTTTCTTCCGTCTTATAATAGGTTAGATATGTATAGCACAGGTGATGATAGTAATGTAAATTTAGATAGTACGGACAACAATCACTGGTATAATTGTATTTCTACTAATCAACCAGATACCAAGAATGTAAGTAACCATGTACAGGATGAGTTCAAACAATTGGTACCATCAAACAAGCCATACACTACGAGGACTGGTCTGTAGTACAACCACCCAGTAGATTAAATCTGTAAAAAAAAAATAACTTGTTTGTTAGAAAGGAGGATGTCATGTAATTAGATTGGTTACTTTTAAGTTATATAGTTTAAGTTGTCAATAGAGAGAGAGGCCGGTGACGGTAATCGAGACAGCATGTAATCGTGTGGCTTGAGAATAAAGAACCTGAGTATATGTGGTTTAATTCTTTTAATAAATATAGCATCGCATATATAACAGAACAATTACAGAAATTATACGTAAATGGGTGTTATTTGTAAGTATGGAAACACACATGTGCTCTTAGGTTTTATCTTTGGCTTACGAAATATTGCAAACAAATTGGTATTCGTTAGTATGTGATTGTACAAGTCTTTGTAAATAAACTTTTTGTAATTCACTATAACCACACACAATTCATTCTAAAGGACGTTCGTTAGTATGTATCGGCTTTCTAAAGTACCTTTGTGATAAGGAAAAATCATACAAATCGCATTCCTATTTCTACATGATTTATTTGTCATGAACCACAGTTACATAAAAAAATCTACAATTGGACGTTTGTTAGTATGTATTGTAAGGATTAACACATTTTGGGATTTATACAGAATACCCAAAAACTAATACACAAATTATTCACAAAATTGAAACTTCTCAGCATGCAACCACATATGTTTTTATATACAATGTTATTGTATGTAATCATAAATTGCATAAAATGAACGCTCACTACTATTTTCATGTGCACAATACCAACATAAAAAGCATGCAAACGGACATTCGTTAGTATGTGAGACTACATAAATATTCAACAATATATTAACCTTCAAGGCACCTTTGTAGTATCTAGAATGATTATATATTGCATTTCAATGAATATTAGTTAGTGTGCGATTGCATAAGCTTTTGTAAATTACATTTCTGCGTTGCGGTATAATCGCCCAAATTGTATACAAATTGACATATCTTAGCATAAAATCGCCAAAACTTTCTAATAACTTAATAGGGTTGGAAATAATTACAGGAATAGCATGGGAAAAGACGCTAATTAGTATGGGAGCGCATATGAGTCTTCAAATGATCTTTACGAGATGCAGCGTAATTACATAAATTGCATTGAAATGGACGTTCGTTTGTATGGGAGCGCACATGGAGCTTCAACTGGCTTTTACGAGATGCAGCGTAATTACATAAATTGCATTGGAATGGACGTTCGTTTGTATGAGAGCGCACATGAACCTTCAATTGACCCTTACAAGATGTAGCGTAATTACATAAATTGCACTCAAATGGACGTTCGTTTGTATGGGACCACACATGAATTTTCAAGCTACTTTTAAAAGATGCAGTGTAAGTACATAAATTGCATGCGAATGGACGTTCGTTTGTATGGGAGCGCATATGAAGCTGCAACTGACTTTTACGAAATGCAGCGTAACTACATAAATTGCATTGGAATGGACGTTCGTTTGTATGGGACCGCACATGAATTTCCAAGCTACTTTTAAGAGATGCAGTATATGTACATAAATTGCATGCAAATGGACGTTCGTTTGTATGGGAGCGCACATGAATCTTCAAGTGACTCATACAAGATGCAGCGTAGCTACATACAGTGCACTCAAATGGACGTTCGTTTGTATGGGACCGCACATGAATTTCCAAGCTACTTTTAAAAGATGCAGCGTAATTACATAAATTGCATGCGAATAGACGTTCGTTTGTATGGGAGCGCACATGAACCTTCAGGTGACCCATACAAGATGCAGTGTAATTACATACATTGCACTTAAATGACCGTTCGTTTGTATGAGACCGCACGTGAATTTCCAAGCTACTTTTAAAAGATGCAGCGTAATTACATACATTGCATGCAAATAGACGTTCGTTTGTATGGGAGCGCATATGTAGCTTCAACCGGCTTTTACAAGGTGCAGCGTAATTACATAAATTGCACTGGAATGGACGTTCGTTTGTATGGGACCGTACATGAATTTCCAAGCTACTTTTAAAAGATGCAGCGTAATTACATAAATTGCATGCGAATGGATGTTCGTTTGTATGGGAGCGCATATGAGTCTTCAAGTGATATTTACGAGATGCAGCGTAATTACATAAATTGCATTGAAATGGACGTTCGTTTGTATGGGACTGCACATTAATTTTCAAGTTACTTTTAGTAGATGCAGTATAAGTACAAAAATTGCATGCGAATGGACGTTCGTTTGTATGGGATCGCATATGGATTATGAACTTACTTTTAGAAGGTGCAGAACATGCACATAAAAAGCACACAAGTGGGGATTCATTTGTAAGTGACGACATATCAATGTGTTCTTATAGGCTGAAGAATAAGTTCATAAGTTGTATGCCACAGATGTTTTTTATGATGTCGTGTAATGTAATTGTAAGTTATTTTGTGATAGTACAAATATCACACCACGGACAAATTTGGGAGGTTAGACCTCATAGGTGAAGCATAATAGTTACTTAAATTGTCTGCCTATTCAAAATGTATAAATAATTTTTTATCATCCACTATTTCGTCCACTTGGTTTAATATTCATGTGCGCATTTTAGTTTAATTTTGCATTCTCTAGCTATCGATCAGGTCGTTTACTTGCGCTGATTAAACGAACTAATTACAAAAAATTAATTGTGCAATTATTTAAACTGTTTAAATTGTAGATACGTTGTTTCCGTAATTAAACTGATATTTATTTTTAATGTATATTCGTCGTGTTTGCTTAAAACTTCTAAACCATTGTTAATGTAGCAGCCATTTTAATTATTGTTCTATACTCCATTTCAGTTAAGAAAATACTAGATTGTGTTTAGGTTTATCATCGTCTGCCATTTTTACTGGTTGCCATTTAAAGTTCGCGATCGCAGTATCTTTAAGTTATAACGCGTTCGGTTGGTTGCACTAGTGCGCACTGGATGTGCACTTTTTCAGTACCGTGCATTCGGTTGGTATTATACACTAACCCCGATTCAGGTTTGCTTATTCGATTCGTCTGCATGCACTAAATACGTGCAGATTTATTGCACCGGTCATTTGTGGTAGTGTAAGCAATTGAACTGAATAAAAATGGCCGACTTAACCTTACATTTAATTAAAGAGTTATTAGAGAGTAGCAGTAGTTCAGAGGACGAAATTGATATTTATTTGAAAATGGAAGATTCAGACGTACCAAAAATTACAAATTATTTAGATATTGTGGAAGAATATAGTGATGAACAGGTTACTAAATTTACATTGTACTTTAATAAAACAACTATTTATGTCTCAATTTTTGCAGTTTCGTAAGCAATTTCGCATGAATAGAGAAACGTTGGAAAGCATAATTGAGAACTATAAAACTTCGCCTCATTATCCACAAGATACACACCATGGTGGCAAGATACCGAAGTCCCCTGAAACTCATATGCTTTCGTTTTTATTGTAATTTTGTAAACTTTATATTTTAAATTTTCTAGGTGTAAAGTTTTAGGTTTGCTGGAAATAAATGCTGCATGCGTGATGTAGCCAGTAGATTTGGAATGGCAGAATCTACTTTCCATGCTTGTTTTAATCGGGTGTTAAATTACTTTATGTCAATCGCTCCAAACGTAATAACATTCCCAAGCAGCCATGAGGGAAAAATAGAAATAAGCAAGTGCTTTGAAAAGGTTTGTATTTTATCAACATTTACCTACAATAACCACATTCAAAATGTACTTTAGATTGCTCGCCTTCCTGGTGTAATTGGAACCATAGACGGAACGTTTATTCCCATTCGAAAACCAATTCATAAACTCAAATCCACATATGTAAATCGGCATGATTTACCGTCACTAACCCTACAGGCAAGTTGCAAATAAATCTTTAAACTTGTTAAATAAGTCAAATTACAGGCCATTTGTAATGCTAATAAACAATTTTTGGATGTTTTTACTGGAATTTCTAGTAAGATACATGATGCACGAGTTTTCAAGTTGTCGCATATAAGCCAAACCATCCAACACATTTGCGGTGACGAGTTTTATTTATTGGGAGATGCGGCATATCCATTACGCAAGTGGTTAATAACACCATATAGAGATTACGGGAATCTAACACCTGAACAACAACGTTTTAATAAAAAATTGGCTACAACGAGGGTTGAAATTGAAAATGCATTTGGTTTATTAAAACAGAGATTTCGTCATTTAATACGAACAGATTTCGAGTTAGTGGACACAACATCTAAATTTATTATAGCTTGTTGTGTATTACATTATGTATGCATTAATGCTAATGATGAGTGGAATGAGGAATACAACAATACAGAATTGGATGATAATTTACACCAACCGGATGATGATGTAAGAGCAAAACAAGAAGGAGAAATAAAAAGAAACTATTTATGTGAACTTGTGAACATGTAATATACTTTTAAAAATGTACTATTTATATCTATATTAACTAAAACACATTACTTAATTTTCTATTTATTTCATATTTAATTAAAAATGTAACTAATAATTAAATCACTCAGCTTCTAAATTACAATTATTTTTTGTTTGTAATGATAAAAATTGTTCTAAGAGCTCCATTTTTTCATTATGGTGCCTATCTTTATTTGCCTCTTTATCATTCTGAATTTGTAACAAGATATTCGACAGATTAGCTGCATGCTTCCTTTTTTTGGTAGGTGTTTTTTGCATGGTTACCTTGTTAGCACTGCGTAACACCTCTGGTTGGAACTATCATTAATTTTTGATATTTTTCTCAATTTATCCTCATATTCTACAGTCCCCCTAGATGAACCTGACGTTGAGTTAGTTATGGTGGCTGTTTTTTTCGTTTTAATATGGTTTTGTAGCGGTTTTCACACTGCATACCACTACGCTCTACATTTAACGTTTCTTTTAAAGAGCATGCAATGTGATCCCACATTAGTTTTTTTGTTTTAAAACGTTTCATAGGGCCAACCTGACTAAGCGATTCTTCATACAGTATTGCCCGAAATAAACAGTACTGAAACTAAGTTGGCGGTGTTATTATGCGTGCGCTGCCGCACTCAAGTTAGCTAGACCTGTCAAGTAAACCTCAAACAAGTAATTAGTAGAGCCTAATTGTTAAAAATGGTGTTAAGTACAGAGGAGAAAATGTTTCTGGTAGAGCATTATTTTCGTTCATACGGAATCGGCCGACATAATGGTGCAAGTTTGCTATACGTGTCTGATCAATTCACACAAAGGTTTAATAAACGTTCTCCAAATAATGCTGTAATTTTGAAGGTTATTGAAAAGTTTAGAAATACAGGTAGTGTATTGTGCCAACGAAAAGGAAACTCAGGGGCGTCCCAGGACAGTTAACAACAACAATAACCATGAACGTGTTTTGAGCAAATCTTAGAAAATCCGAAAGTCAGCCAGGCAAGGACAGCGTTACAACTTGATTTAAAAGAACTTCCTTTCAAAGAATCCTGAAGGAGCTGGGTACATTTTCGTATGTGATTCAGGTACATCAACAACTACATCCTCGGGATTATCGCAGTAGAGTGGAATATTGCGCCAGAATTCTCGCGTTACAGTATGAAAATCCTGAATTTTTGAAAAATGTTTGGTTTTCAGACGAAGCACATTTTCACTTGTCAGGCTATGTGAATCGTCGCACAAATCGATTTCTGGGCTTTGCCAGACCCGATGAGGTTCAAGAGGTTCCTTTACATAGTGAAAAAGTGAGTGTCTGGTGTGCTGGTTCCGGACACGGAATCATTGGTCCGTACTTTATCGAAGAGAATGGTAGGCAAGTCACACTTAATCAACAGAGGTACAGACAAATTTTAACACGATTTATCCCTGATCTACGTCAATTCTGTCGTGCACGTAACTTGGCATTTCGAAACCAATTTTTTCAGCAGGACGGGGCAACTTGCCATACTGCTGCCGCAATTCGTCAATTTCTTCAAGAACATTTTCCAAGCAAATTCATATCACGATTTACTGACTTCCCTTATCCTTCACATTCTCCAGACCTCACACCTCCAGACGCATACATTTGGGGCATGGCTAAAAATGCCGTTTTCAAACGGGCCACCACAAACCATCAATGAATTAAAGGATGCCGTTAGAGTCTTCTTCGCAGCCCTGAGACAACCCTTATTCAATAACATGACCAGAAACTTAGAACATCTTTATGAAGTCTGTCTCGAACGAGGAGGTGCACAATTAGAACATATAATAAAGTGTCAATAATATGTATTTTTTAAATATACAAAACAATTACAATTTCAGTACTGTTTATTTCGGGCAATACTGTATTTATCCAGAAGAAGTTTGGATTCTGCAACGTTCTACTCTACAACCTTTTGCCCTGTTGACGTGGAGGGTTGTGGCTGCTCCACTAATGACTCCTCTTCCAGAATATTAGCAGTAATTAGAGCTTCTTTAGCTATAGTCATTAAAGTTTTTTCGCCTAAAACAATAGTTTATTAGTGTCTCCTTACAAACAGTAGGCATTTTAACATACCATTAGTTTTTATCATTTTACACACGTATTTACCATCCTCTGTAATACTGCAGTTACCCATCTGGTCATACATAAATTCCTTAAATTCCGCAGCCATTACATACGTTTTAAGATTTATATTTGCGATTAACACAAAAAAACAGCCACTTGACATTTGACAGCTGTTTGACCTAGAATTGAGCGAGTGCGCACCGAACACGTGCTACCGACCACTCGGGGCGCGTTCAGTGTGCACTTGCTCCGACCCAGTGCAGGCCCAACCGAATACATTATTAAACATAGATACTGTTATTTTATACTAGATGGGAACATTTTTTTCTCTCATAAACTGCCAGACCGTAAACATTTCTTACTCAGCAAGATGTTCAAATACAGTTGTTGTTTTTGAATTAGTAATAATAGGAAGAAATTATTTTTCAATTCGTTATAATTTGCAATCCTTGTCGTATAAATGTCAGAGTGTTGTTTATAGAATAAAGTAAAGCTTCGCAAGAACGTATTTCTTAAGTTTTAAAATTGATACAGCTAGAAAATTATTCAGAATCCAAAGTATAGTTCATTCGTTTTAATTTTAGGTTAACGTAAAATCTAGTAATAAAGTGTTAGCAACTGTATACAAATGAGTACCTAGAAAACTGCTTGAAGGATACTGTCATTTAACACATAAAGATTGACAGTTCTGTAGGATGTTGCCACTAATTCCTCTTGACAATAAAAATATTTGTGCATCTTTCATTGAATATACAGGGTGATTCAGAACTCGACCACCAAATTGGTACTGAAGATTCTCCTCAAAAAACAATAAAAAACTAAGTAGGGAAGTAGTGTCCGGAAATGCACAGTTTCAGATATACAGGGTGTTAAAGTTACAAATGAAAAAACTGATTTTCGTCGCTACGCCCAAAATTCTCAAAATATAAAAATGAAACTTTATCAGTAGGTTTTGTGTATAAAGTGCTTTAATTTTTTGTAAAAATTAATTCAATATGTTAATTCAGTGGCGGTACATAAGGGTGGCAATGCCCCTTTCCCCCTTCATTTTTCTACGCCACTGATTCAATTTTTTATCTATTCCTTATTAAGTTTTCTTGAAAAAACATATTACATTTGAATACAAAAAAAACAACGGTTTCAGAGATAATTAAACTTGAATGAAGGAGTGCATGAATTTCTATTGAAATTATTTGCTACTAAGATTGGACCCTAAAATTTATTATTAGTTGCGAATATGTAAAATAACTTAGTGCAGTCAATCGAGGTGATTGTGGTTTACAACAAAAATTAAAAAAATTGATAAACATTTGTTACGTGCCAAAGTGGCCCTTTAAACATTGTATTTAGGTTAGTTTTGATGTACGGAAGTTTCGCGCCATAATTTCAAAAGACGCGGCGCGTGGAATTTTAATAGACTAGGCGTGTACTTCCGTTACGTCATAGTGAGTTTGCGCAGAGTGCGCGACGCTAGAGGGTTGGACGAATAAGTTCGCGCCAATGGGTAAAAGACAAAAGAGTGGGGAGGTTTCCTGTTCTCTCTATAACGTGGCTTTTTGCCTTTGATCTTCGAGTGACGTGGTCGTTTTTTGGTAACGTATCGTTATCTTATCTGTGTAGATTTCCTTTGCCTAATTGTCTTTGTTTGTTGCCTCATACCTTGTTCCTAATCCGATCCCTACATAGGTAGATAAATTTGCAGCCATCTCGAGGCAAACCGGACTCCACGACCCGAGATGACGAGTCATCATCTTTAATCCCTCCGGGATGGAGGCCCTGATGGACTTGGAATAGAAGCCAACTTCAACGCAGGGACATATCCATGTGAGTAATTTATGTGTTACCTGTTTATTTAAGTTTTTATAAATTTTCCGATTATTACGCAATTTATGCATTGGTGACGTCATGGTAGTTGGCAACGCGGAATCTGTAATAAGGTTCGCGCGTCCGGCCGCCAGGGCGTTGCATTGCTTTCGTATTCATTGCGCTTGCGTGATGTATTTATGAACTCTTAAACTGTATTACCGACTTCGTAAACTGTTTTATCGACGTAGTTCATAAACTGTTTTATCAACTTTTTAAATGATAAGAACTATCACCAATTGAATTGTAATACGTAATACGTAATACTATTACGTAATACGTAATACGTATAATTAAATTGTAATACATTATGTACTTTTAAATAAGTATGTACTACAAAATTTTTTTTATTAAAATTAACAATTTATTCTAATCAACAGAAATTGCTTATGATGCTATGATCTCTACAAATTCAAAGACATTATTTATTATAAATATTTAATGGAGTAGTTGTTCAAAATGTCCTTCTCTTACATTTCGACACATTCTGCACGTACGCCAGTTAAGGTTCGTGGCTTCGAGCGGTCCTTTTTAAAAAGACTTCTTGAACTTTAACACATTTATTTAATTTTTAAAACAGAATTGAACAATGGAATTTTTACAATCTTAAATAATTAGTCTAAGTCGAAAATTATTTACTTAATTGTACAAGTGAGCTATTTACGAACTGCAATGTGAAAGCTGAACGTTTGATGAATTGACTGCGAGTGGAGCTCCCGGGCCTTTTATAATCTCCCTACCCCCTCACAGTTCTGTGGGAACTTGCAGACCTAATGTCTGCTTACACTGGATTCTATTCATGATACATAGTTTCTATCTTAAATCTATTCATAACTACTTTGTTGCGAGCTTACCTCTGCGTAATCTCGGTACGTGACTGTCTACGACCGTCTGTGACCTGACATCAGCAGTGTCACTTATCCTTGTGCTACTTTGTAGCGCTTCCGTTCCCATGAACGTTAATAAACTGAATTAAATTGTAATAAATTGTCCTTCATGACATTGTTTCACATTTCCTAATATTTCTAATAACTTCTTAAGTATTAGTTTATTTAATGGGGGATTACATAACTCGCCTCATTGAGAAGCGCATACGTAAAAATTGTCCAAGTTTAATAGAAATAATTTTTGACGCCGCCTGAATTCTTGCTATTAATTCTTCTTCGCTTTCTACCGGAGTATCGTATACAAGTGATTTCATGTACCCCAGTAAAAAAAATTAATTGGATTCATATCTGGTGATCTAGCTGGCCAAGAATTTGGTCCACCGCGGCCAATCCAGTTATTACCAAACTGCTGGTTTAGGTATTCCCTAGCGAGAAATGAGAAATGGACCGATACCCCGTCATGCTGAAACCACACGTTTCTTCTTATATTTAGAGGGACGTTTTCTAATAATTCGGGTAGCACTTCTTGTAAAAATATACTGTAAATCTGTCCATTTAAATTAGTAGGTAAAATGTAAGGGCCTATTAAACAATCCCCTACTAGTCCCGACCATACATTAACCGAAAATTTTTTTGGTATTCATGACGATGAATAGTATGTGGGTTTTCTTCGTCCCAAACATGGCTGTTGCGAGAGTTAAATATTCCTTCCCGTGTAAACTTTGCCTCATCCGTGTATAAAACTAACTTAGGAAAATCAGGATCATTACTACACATCTCCAGAAACCATTCACTAAATTGTAGTCTTGCTGGATAGTCCTCAGCTATCATAGTATAAACCTTTTGAAATTTGTATGGATGCAAGTTTTGTTCATGCGGTACTTATTATAGCCTCGTCGGCGCGATACATGCGACACAAAAGACAGTTGGTAACGATATTACATAGTGTGGAAATTAGCGCGCCAATTGTCAATGACGTCACACAATATGCAGATTATTGCAACACCTTTTCAAACTTGTAAATTATATTATAACCCCCCCACAGGGTACTCACGTGAATAGGTAAAGCTTCCTTCGGAATTACCTCATGATGGTCGCTCATGACTTCCTTCAGAACTATTTCATAATGGCGGCGGCGTGTTTCCGGACTACTTCATGCTAGCGGCTGCGGGGCTCCATAAATTCGTTAATATATTTCGGGTCGTGGATCTTCTACCAGGTTGCTTCCAAATTCGGTCGTCTTCCTCCTATGTAAAGGTAACGATAAGGAACGGGTTGAGAAACGATAATAAAAAAAGGCAAAGGGAATCTACATAATCAAAAGATACGATACAATACCAGACCAACCACTCCTATTCCCGTTTCAAAGGCAAGTCCCTAAGTGTCTTCCGGAAATTCCCCACTTTCTTCTGCCGCCACACGCGTCGACGCGAAGTCTCGCGCAACGCACTTCTGAAGTGACGGAAATACGCGCACCAAGTCTTTTAAATTTATGGCGCGAAATCCTTTCATATTAACACTTATTTAAAAATGTTTAGTGCCAAAATTTTTTGGCACGTAACATACTCTCCATACACTTGACGGACTAATTTGAAATGTTGCACTTATTCTTCTTGTACTAACCGAAGGGTGTTCATCTACATAATCTAGTATATTTTCCTCCACAACTATCATTCTCGCATATCTTTGTCTACCCGTATCATTTCTTTTTATAACTAAACTGCCCGTATCCCTTAATCGCCTATAAATACTTTCAAACGTTGAACGATAAGGAATTCTTCTTTCAGGAAAACGTTCTTGGTATAATCTTACCACCAAACTACTATTTGATCCTGCTTCCCCGTATATTAAGTGCATGTCAGATAACTCTTCAAATGTATATTCCATCTTTTATTTTAAAAATATTTAATTTTTACTACAAAACCACTATACATATTCAGAGTTACTCTGCTTTAAATAGTAAATGTCAAAATACATAAACAAGTATTGTTTTCATGGCCTACTTTATGTGGAACATTACATTTTAGAAATAATGCATACTTAGAAATGTGAGAATATTAGTTATGGAGGAACAACCTTCAGTAAGTACAAGAAAATAATTGCTCCAATGTATAATTTATAATAAATAATGTTTTTGAATTTGTAAAGATCATAGCACAAGCAATTTCTGTTGATCAGATTAAATTGTTAATTTTAATAAAAAAAATTTTGTAGTACTTATTTAAAAATACCATTTCGAATGGACCTGCACCTTGTCGAAGTTCTAAATTACTAGAACAGGTGAAATGGCTTGCGTGTTCTAATGAGCTAAAGAGCCAAACTACAGGTCCAACCAAAGTAGTAGGGTCGTTAGTGAGGAACCAGACTAAGACAGGTCCCCGAAAGAGGGCAGCGGCTCTTTCGGTACTTAGATTGGCAGAGACCATAGGGGTCGGTACGGCAGTCTAAGACACCCTACCGCGATGTGAAAGGCAACGGGAAACCACCACATTATCTCCCAAGTACACAGCGTACTTAAGTTGTTACAAACATGATGGCATTCTCTGGGGTAAAAATTCTGGAGTTAAACTAGTCCCCCATTCAGATCTCCGGGAGTGGACTACTTCGGAGGATGCGATCGGAAAGTTAAAAATAAGAGCCGGAAACATTCTGCGAGTCGAAGCGTGGAATGTTAGAAGTATGAAGCAAGTAGGTAAGCTAGAGAACCTAAAAATCGAAATGAATAGGTTGAAACATCTTCGCCTCCACTCGTTGGATACAAGTGAAGCTTTATCCTTTTTTACTTGTTCGCGGCTTAGTCTGGGAATTACCCCAAGGGTGATCAATGAGAATGGGCGTGGGTATGGTATAAACTCAATAATAAGCAAACATAGAAAGAAAAAAAGAAATTGCGCGCCACTGTATCTATATGGACAATACAAGAAATTCAATACTCCTATGAGAAGATACAGAAACTCGTTGGATATAAGCACCATAAAAAAACTTACAACTTAAATCTGCATCCTCTTCTATCACGGTGATTCTGAAAGAAAAAGTTACACAACAAATTTTCTATTAAAAAGACACTATTTGTGCTTTTCAATAAAAGAGCATAATAATGATTATGAGTTGATAATCTTGAGATTACTACACCAAAGGTATTTTAGTTAAAAATGGATATCTAGAATAAATCAATTGTAACATGTCTGTACTTTTATATTGTTTCAGCATTCGTCTAATTTCGTTACTCGAAAAATTATTTTCTCAAAGGTATTCTTATTAAAATTAATTATTCATAGAATAAAAAAATTGAATCCAAAAATGTAATTTAATATAGTTTCTCTCTTTTCGTTTTTTTGTTAAATATAGTTACAAATACAAAATAATAAAATTGAATTCTGATTTTAATTATAAATCTGTCTTGACATAACAAAACCTTACTTTTAATAATACTTTAAAACAAGATTCTTGATACCCAACGAACAGATCTGTGTATTGGTTTACATATATTTCAAATAAGTTTAATTCATATTCCTTAAAAAAAATCTAAACCACACGTAACTAGTTTAAGTAAATAAAATTTCGAATTTATCCTGGTATAGAAATGACACAATGACCTTACTAAAGATTAGACACCTGTAATTAAATCTTTTTAAACAAGAAGTGGACTTTGGAATCTCAATATTTTTGAACACATGTATATTCCACGTGTCTTACAAAATTACTTTAATATTACTTCCTAAAGAATTATATTTCACGTTATTTAAATTTGATTAGCACAATTTTAGCAAATAACTTTGTTATCAAATTAAAGAAATATTACTATTTTATGATCTCGCGCAAAGTTAATGTGTCCGCAAAATTTAACATGATTAAGCAATCCTCTATTAAAATTTAATATCGTTCGTCAGTCCAATAAACACTATTAAAAGTCTAGCAAACGTAGTAACTGAAAGTTTAAATACCTGTGCTTAGCGAAGAAATTACCTCTTCCTAACGAACTGCGATGCACAAGTTCAGGTCCTGTTTACAAAATTTGATGCCTGGTGTATAACGTTGAAAACCAACATCTGTTCAATACGTGTTCCCCAAGAAATGTCGAACAACAGCTTTACATACATCCATAACGAAAGTTGCTTTAATTACTAAATATAAATCTGGTTATTCCAAACGCTAAGGAATTAAAGGTATTCTGTTTTAGTATAAAAATTACTTAAATATTGTGGTCTCGCCGTTAATTATCACCGACCACTTTAGCCATTTTTGCAGCTTCGTTCACATGTTAAATCACAATGGCGAATTTGCCTTTTTGTATCCTCCACGTAGAGAACAGTTGATATATCTTGCGCGTCACCTCGTGACACTATTTACGCAAGCGCTATTTTAATTTAATAACAGAAAGGATATAATCCGCCTACGGATTAGGCAACACAAATGACTTATTCGTTACGTAGTCCTTTTTAAATACATTTTCAAAGTGTTTATTGCTATTAAGTATTTCCTAGTAATGCATTTAAAGCTAATTAAATGGTAATAATGTCCTGTTCTATTGTGAAATTCTTTCCTTCAGATATAACTATATCGAATACAAAAAATCAGATATCACAGATCTACAATGAATAGATGTGATCTCTTTAAAACCAGTGCCACAGAATATATATTCGTTACAAGGTTATCACTAGACATAGTAGGAATCAGCGAAGTTCGGTGGCCAGAGGCGGGGGTTTTGGAGTGGAGACTTCAGGGTAATTCATACAGGAACAGGGGAAGGAAATTTGGGTCTGGGAATAGTAATGCGGAAAAAGATAGGATACTGTGTAGAAAATTACTCACAAAAGAACGAAAGAGCACTCATGGTTAGATTAGAATCTAAACCGGTAAACACAGTAATAATACAAGTATCATTCTAACGTGAACATGAAAAGATTGATATCCAAGGCTGACTTGCGAGTTGCAATTTAGTTTCAAGCAATCCATCGATCTGTAGGTTTAGAAACTCATCATGGTTTGTAATTTCTACTTTTAAATAATTCAAACTAATTTTGACTTGGTTTTTCTTAGCGCAACACTTAAGAACTGAAGCAATAATGGTCGTGCGAAACTGTTAATTTTGCTGCATATAAGACATATACGTTCCTCATGTTTCAATGTGGAAGCTTTGTTTTAATTCAGAAACAACACTTAAGAACTGAAGCAATAATGGTTGTACGAAACTGTTAATTTTACTGCATATAAGATTTATACGTTCCTCAAGTTTCAATGCGGAGGCTTTGTTTTGTTTCGGAAGCAACCTTGAGAACTGATTAATGGTAGTAAGAAGAAGTTAATTTATTTGCGTATAAAACGATTACGCATTGGAAACTTACAATATGGTTCTAGTTTACGAGGCGTTGTTATAACAATGTAGACAACTGCTTTTTTGTGTTTTTTTAATGTTGGAGGTCCACATGTGGGTCGAGCTTGTTTGCTAATTGGTTTGTAAGCAGCCATGCCCTGAGTTCAAGGGCGGTAGTGATCTTCTGTAATTGAAACAATCATCTGTTCGACGTTCAGGTTGTGTTTAAACAGTAACCTTGGCGGTTTGAACCCATGGAAACTAACATTTTTGTGATAATATTTAATTATGAATTTAAATTTTCAAACGTTGCTTTAGATCAAAATTATGCTTTATAAAATTGTTTATCTAACAAAATCTCTATGAAGTTGCATTATGAATAATATAGTCATGTACTTGCTTACACATGATAACCATTTAACGAAGTTTAAGTTTACTAATTTAAAAGACATTACAAAACTAATTTTGTATGTATGTGAGTCATTTAGTCAGTAGTGAAAAGATGACAAAAAAGCTCATAATTGTGTTAATGATATTTATAGTGCCTATTTGCTTTAGAGGCTTTTTTTATTTAAATTGACCAAGTTAACAATATAAATATATAAAATTAATGCAACATTCAGAAAACTTATAATAATTATGTCAAAATAAATCAGAAATATTTTTCAGTTGATACATGTGTTGATACTTAACAGCCCTGATTTCTTTATAAACATAGAAAAGGTTAATTACACTCAAAGAAGCACTTAAGAAATAGTGTTTATTCTATCCAACTTATCACTGGATTCTATTAATTACATATAAACCAGAAGTGCATAAATTTAATAAATAGAGTGTCAATCCACTATTACACAAAAAAAATATCATAGATTGCACAAAACCTGTCTGATTGATCGATTTTTTTATTTTGAGGCGCAAATTGCTGTCTCTAATATTTATTTACTTTATTTTATTTAAGGATAAACGTAGTGTCATCTAAAAATACAAAATCTTGTATTCTAATAACAGAATATATTCGTTGAGGTTCCTGTATTTTTCGTAGCGATATATCTTGTTTTTACACCTTACCTAAGTACAGTGGCGCCCTACCCATCCGTATTTATTTAACGACCCCCCTGATAGTCTCTCTAAACCGCTGAAGATAGAGTTCAGAACTAGTGCGGAAGTCTTCAAAAGTCGGTTGTGTTAATACGGATAAAACTACATC
Source organism: Platerodrilus igneus (assembly GCA_036346225.1). Taxonomy (NCBI): domain Eukaryota; kingdom Metazoa; phylum Arthropoda; class Insecta; order Coleoptera; family Lycidae; genus Platerodrilus; species Platerodrilus igneus. The sequence continues at coordinate 1,440,208 of JARFIW010001175.1, read as the reverse complement.
TTCTGCACGAATTTTGTGAGAAAAATAAAGATCTTTTTAGAAGTTGCACTATCGCCCAAGGCGTGGGGCAACAATAAGTTTCACGATAACCATATTTCGGTTATCGCAACGACATCATATTCACAATCACATATATTTAATGTAAATTCAACGACTTTACCTCGCATGCTTCGAACGGTTTGATAATATCACAAGAACCTTACGTTAGAATTATTTAGTTCTTTGCAAAATACAAAGTATACCGTTACAAATTTTATAAGTAAGATATACATTGTAATACTTTTGAAATTTTTAAAATATTTATGCTATGTCTATAAAGCAAGGTGTAATTACAACCAAACTGTTTACTACTAATTTCCAAACTCTGATCTTTCTTTAACATCTGAAAAAATTTAATCTACAGTTATTATCTACTTCCTAAGCTACAGCAAACGGTAAAGTCCTAACACTAGCAAAAACCCTATCATACATAGAACACCCATATAATGATACAGAATAATTACACAAATTGCACGTAAATGGGCGTTGGTAAGAATGGAAGCACACATGTGTTCTTGGGTTATATATCTTTTCCTTACCAAATAATGCTAACAAATCAGTGTTCGTTAGTATGTGATTGTATAAGTCTTTGTAAATAAATTTTCTGTAATGCACTATGACCAAGAACGTTCCTTAGTATCGGACAGCATATGCATTTTCAAGGTACTTTTTTGAGAGGCAGCATAATTACAGAAATCGCAAGCGAATGGACCTTCGTTGGTATGAGACCCCGTATAAGTTTTTAAGCTACTTTTAAGAGATGCGTTATAATTACATAAATTGCATTCGAATGGACGTTCCTTTGTATGGGATCGCATATGTTTTGTTAAGTTACTTTTATGAGACGTTAAATAATTTCATAAATTGCATGCGTATGGACGTTCGTTTGTATGGGTTTGCATATGTATTTTTAATGTACCTTTACGAGATGCAGAATAAGTACAGGAGCTGCATGCAAAAGGACGTTCGTTTGTATGGGACCGCATATGTCGTTTCAAATCGCCTTCACGAAATGCCGAATAATCGCACAAACTGCATGCGAATGGACGTTCATTTGTATGAGAGCAGATATGTTTTGTCAAGCTACCATTATGAGATGTTGAATAATTACATAAATTACATGCGTATGGACGTTCGTTTGTATGGGTCCGCATATGTGTTTTTAATGTACCTTTATGAGATGCAGAATAGGTACAGGAGCTGCATGCAAAAGGACGTTCGTTTGTATGGGACCGCATATGTCGTTTCAAGTCGCCTTCACGAGATGCCGAATAATCACACAAACTGCATGGGAATGGACGTTTGTTTGTATGGGACCACATATGTTTTGTCAAGTTACCTTCATGAGATGTTGAATAATTACATTAATTTGCCTGCGTATGGACGTTCGTTTGTATGGGACCGCATATGTATCTTTAATGTACCTTTACGAGATGCCGAATAAGTACAGGAATTGCATGCAAAAGGACGTTCGTTTGTATGGGACCGCATATGTAGTTTTAATGTACTTTTACGATATGCAGAATAACTACATAAAGTACATGCGAAAGAACGTTCGTTACTATGGGATCGAATGTGAATATTCAAGATACTTTTACGAGATGTAGCATAATTACATAAATTGCATGCGAATGGCCGTTCCTTGGTATGGGACTGCATGTGCATCTTCAAGGTACTTTTTTGAGAGGCAGCATAATTACATAAATTGCACGCGAATGGACGTTCGTTGGTATGGGACCGAATGTAAATTTTCAAGGTACTTTTACAAGATGTAAGATAATTACATAACTTGCATGCCATTGAACGTTCCTTTGTATGAGACCACATATGTCTTTTCAAGTTGCCTTTTTGAGAGGCAGCATAATTACATAAATTGTATGCGAATGGACGTTCGTTGGTATGGGACCGGATGTGCCTTTTCAGGGCACTTTTACAAGATGTAACATAATTACATAATTTGCATGCGAATAGATGTTCATTAATATGTGACCGAATATGGCCTTTTAAGTTATCTATACAAGATGCAGAATAATTACATAAATGGCATGCAAAAGACCTTTCCGTACTGTGGATTGCTATATGGTTTTTCAACCTACCTTTATCATAGGTAGAATAATTACACAAATTGCATGTGAATGAATGTTCGTTAGTACGAGCCTGCATGTGCCGTTTTAACGTACTTTTACAAGATGCAGCATAATTACATAAATTGCATGCGAATGGACGGTTGTTGGTATGGCACTGCATGTGCTTTCTCAAGCTACGTTTAAGAGAGGTAGAATAATTACACATATTGCATGCGAAAGGACGTTTGTTGGTATGAGACCGCATATGGATTATAAACGTGCTTCTAAAGGATGCAGAATATGCACATAAAAAGCACGCAAATGGGCGTTCGTTTGTAAGTGGCGACATATCAATGTGTTGAAGGTTGAAGAATAAATTCAAAAGTTATATGCCACAAATGTTTTTTATAATATTGCCGTGTAATGTAATTATAAGTTATTTTGTGATAGCACAAAAATCACACCACGGACAAATCGGGGAGGTTAGACCTCATACGTGAAGCACAAGTTAATTAAATTGTCTGCTTATTTAAAATGTACTAACTAATTTTCTATCATGTACTATTTCGTCCACTTGGTTTAATATTTATATTTTTTTTAATTTTGCATTCTCTGTTAGTAAACAACAGATTCTACAAAATATTTTTCTCTCCACAATTTAGCTATCGATCACGTTTACTTGCGCGGATTAAACGAACCAATTACAAAAATTAATTGAGCAAATATTCAAACTGCTCAAATTGTAGATACATTGTCTCTATGATTAAACTGTTATTTATTTTTAATAGTATATTCGTCGTGATTGCTTAAGACGTAATACTTCTAAGCCATTGTTAATGTAGCGGCCATTTTAATTATTGTTCTATACTCCGGTTAATCAGCCGTATATCGCTATATAAGCGTTTTCCTCACACTTTTATGAATGAATGCAATAGTTTTATAATTCCAGTACGCGTCATCACCCGCTTCACTCTAGCTGAGTTTTAGAATGTTATTAATGAGAGTATTTACGTGATTCCCAACTTAGGGTTGCAGTTCAGGTACTAGAGCAGTATTGTTATAGCAGTGTAAGAAAGAAGAGCATTTTCCTCACTAAGCGACAATCTGCGTATGTAAATTGTTGGCAGCTAGTAGAACATTCAAAATAACTTTAGAATGACGTCAAATGTAGAAAGAAAGTGTGGGTATAGCAGTATTATTATCTCATGGCGGAGGACCTTGAAAAAACCTGCGCTAGGAGGAGCTATATTAATAATCAAAATAAAAAAGTAAGACTAGAAAACATCGACTGCTTGCACGTCCAGTGTTGCCAGAGCAAAAATTGTCGAGCAACCAAGGAATGTGTTTTAAATAGTTTTATGTTGATTTTTGCTCTTCTATAAAAATGATCTGAGCTTATTGTTAGATGTGATACCCCAGATTATTGATTGATTGGATCAGTGTACACAAGATATTTTATCACTTATAGTCACTAGTAGAACAAAAACAATTTGGTAGTACTACATATTCGTTTTTTTCAAATCAATAGACGTTTTTGTTTTAAACACAAACTATAAACACTATAAAAATGTCAAATGCCCACTTCGAAAATATTACTAAGATTTATTACAAAAACGTTTTAAGAATATGTTTACACAATGACACTCATGGTGTTGTAACTAACAAAAACAAAACAAAAACAATTTTTAATTAATACCAAAAGGTTTTTATATCATTTGTTATATTAATATTATTATAAATTGCATATATCTCGTGTTTTATTTTAATGGATCATAGAATCACCAATTCAGTGCTGTAGAATTGAAGGAAGAGGAACAGTTAAAGTATGAAAAGAAAGGTAATTAAAGTTTGCATCTTGTCAGGTTATATATTTTTTACATAACCTCATTTATAGTTTAGAAATATTTGCTAAATTAATATATTTTTTACGCACTTCATCGATAATCTAGCTATAAAATAATTCCTTGAATAATTAATAATCTTAACCTTAACACGATCGGATAGAAGCGCCGAGATAAATACAGTCAATAAGAATCCTTTTTGGAGACAAAGAATGGACATGCTTAACAGAATTGATTATGATTGGATTAAAATGTAAAATGATTCAATCACTTTGAAAGCCAATCATTGATTGTTTCAGCTTTAAAAGTTTGTCACAGCACTACTGAACATAATTTGATATAAAGACTGCTTCTCTCTTTAAACAAGTTTTATTTCAACACCTCAGTAATAAACAATAATGTACAAACAAATGTATTTATGACACATATTTTCTACAACGCTAAATAAAGACCATCATTCAACTATTTTACATAAATTATATTTTAAATGGATTCACATCCCAAACTTTCATCCCCATCATCAGACTCATCGCCTGAGGATAAGTATCCATCTTGAATTATCGCTATTATCATCAACCCGTATAATTAGGTCTCGTCTATTAAAGTTTCTCGTTCCATATAATCCTTTTCAATTTTCTCTACGTGCAGACATACTTTAGTCCACTCGTTGATTCCAATATTTTTTATATGTTCTTCTGCCAACTTCCATACATCATCTATTTTGAAGGTTACATTACATGCAGCGACACGGTTTTTAAGTAACGCAAATCATCTCGATAGGATTTAGTTCTGGGTGATATGGAGGTAAACGCAATACTACATGACCATGTTCTGCCAGTAGCTGGTCAATTACAAACAGCTGATGAACAAGTTTATGTGCCTTAATTTTGGAATATAATTTAGGCTTGGTTTCCTTACATTCAAAGAGGATATTTCGTTCCTTCAACCATTTCTGCATATCTGTTTTCTTCCAACTTGAAGTTGGATTAGGATGCACAAGAACATTATAATATGACGCATTGTCTATCATCATCATCATCATTTTGTTATCGACCTTACTTAAGGTCGGTTTGACGCAGCTCTAACTTCTTTTCTATTCTGTGCTAATCTAAAAAGCTCTACATACCCTTCACAACCTAAATTTCTAATAATTTGACTAATATAATTTGATCTAGGTCTTCCTATATCCTTCTATCTTTTTCCTATCCAGCTGGCTCTACATAGATATTAGCAACCCGATGGTTGTTAAAGAACTCTAACATGTTTACATGATTACCATTTATAACGAAATAAAATATAACCTGGTTATCCGCTTCAAAAAGAAAAAGTGTTAAATTATATGTTATGGTAAGGCTTAAGCAACGAATCGCTGCCAACATGCCAGACCGCTACCTAATTGTGAGTTATGCCATGGTGACGTTTATTAAATTATGTTATGGTAAGGCTTAAGCAACGAAACGCTACCAACATGCCAGACCGCTAACCAATTGTGAGTCATGTCCTGGTGACATTTAGTTAACTGATTTTTATTTTTCTCTTTGTTTTGTTTTCGAACTTACTTAAAGTCGGTTCTAAATTCTTTTCTATTCTGAGCTAGTCTAAAAAGGTCTACATACCCTTCACAACCTACATCTCTAATAATTTGACTAATATAGCTTTGTCTAGGCCTTCCTACTCTATTTTTATTTGGTAGTCTATAATCTAAGACTTTACTAAATAGTCCCTCATGTCTTAACTGGTGCCCTATCATTCTATCTCTCCTGACCTTTAATTGTTTCCACATACAGGGTTCCTCACCTATCCTTCTATAAACGTCCTCGTTTGTTACTCTATCTGTCCAACTAATCTTTAACATTCTCCTATAACACCAAGTTTCAAAAGTTTCTATCTTTTCCTTATCTACTTCTTTAATTGTCCAAGTCTCACTACCGTATAGTAGAACGCTCCATACGTACGACTTTAAGAAACTTTTTCTATTATCTAAACTAATACTATTAGCTACTAGTAAGTTTTTCTTTTTTAAAAACATTTTTTTAGCTTGAGCTATTCTAGCTACTATATCCCTTCTGCTACGTCCATCTTTTGTAATTATACTACCTAAATAGCAAAATTCATCTACCTCCTCTAACTCGGTATTACCTATTTTTAATTTTGGTTTAGAACTAGGCTGTAACTCACTTGTCATTATCTTTGTCTTTACTGAGTTAATTCTCATACTATAGTTACTCCGTAGTATCTCATCTAAAATATTTAAAAACTCTCTTAACTCTTTTCTAGACTCTGCTATAATGGCTATATCATCTGCAAAACGTAAGATGTCTATTTTCTGTCTCTGTACACTAATACCTATCTCTTTTCTCTCTCTAGCTAAGTTTAAAGCTTCCTCAATATAAACATTAAAAATCAAGGGAGACAGTATACAACCCTGTCTAATACCATTTCTAATCTTAGCTTCCTTTTCTATTTCATCAAATCTAATTACTACGCTTTGGTTTTTATATAGACTGTAAATAATTTTTCTATCCCTATGAGAAATTCCTATTTTTTGCAAAACCCTGAACATAACAATCCAATTAACCCTATCAAATGCTTTTTCTAAATCTACAAACGCGAAATGAGTCTTTTTTTTTGTAACCTTTTTTCGATAATTACCCTAATCATTAGTATCGGTTCTCTAGTCCCTCTGTCTTTACGAAAACCATATTGGTCTTCGCCTAAATAATTCTCAGTCAAAGCTTCTACTTTATTTTTAATTATTATAGTTAGTATTTTGGAAGAATGAGAAGTTAAACTAACCGTTCTAAAATTCTCACACCTATCAGCTCCTGACTTTTTTGGGATTGGGATAATAATATTTTTTTCGAAATCTATTGGAACCTCACCTGTGTCATGTATTGCTTTTACTAGTTCATATAATCTATCTAAAGTTTTCTGACTTGCATATTTTATTAATTCTGCGGGAATATCGTCTATCCCTGGCGCTTTATTTATTTTAAGATTCCGAACAACTCTATCAAATTCCTCTCTTAATATTGAGAACCCTATTTCTACATCCTCTTTTTGGTCGTTTTCTAACTCATCCATATCGTCTCCCTTATATAAATCTTCTAAATATCTTTTCCATCTATCTGCTACCTCAACTTTATTTATTAGAAGCTCATTATTCTCGTCTGTAATACCATTATATTTTTTCCTATCGTCCTCAAAAAACTTTTTAACTGCCCTGTAAGCCCTGTCTGTCTTACCTACTCTCAAATCATCTTGTATTCCCTTACAATTCTCCTCCATCCATTTATTTCTAGCTTTTCTACACTCATGTACTATCTTATTTCTAACTCTATTATATTTTTGCTTACTTTCACTATCCACTTCTCTGAAAGGTTTAAGCTTTTTTCTATTCTCCATTAAATCTAATATCTCCTTTGTTACCCACGGTTTTCTCGCTTCTATTTTTTCTTACCTATAGTCTGTGTTGCTGTATCATGTACAGTCAGTTTTATTTCTTTCCATCTATTTTCTACGTTCCTCCTACAGCTATCTCTTTGCTCTTATTATCTAATACTTGTTTATATTCCTCTTTTACCCTACTATCATTAAGCTTACCTAGATCCCATCCTCTCTTTTAACCTTTCTCAATTTTTGAATTTTAGTTTACACTTCATTTTAACTAAGTTATGATCGCTATCTATGTCAGCCCCTGGATAACTACGACAGTTTTAACTTGGTTTCTAAATCTTTGTTTAACTAAAATATAATCTACTTGGTATCTAGCCCTATCACCTGGCGCTTTTCAGGTATATCTTCTCCTAACATGTTGTTCGAATAGGGTGTTTACAGTTACTAATCTATGTTCCTGGCAAAACTCAACTAATCTTTCTCCTCTATCATTTCGTCTGCCATACCCAAATTTTCCTACCATTTTTCCCTCACTACCTTCTCCCACTGACGCATTAAAATCGCCCATAACTATTAAATTCTCATCTCCTTTTACTTTTCTCACTATACTATTTATATCCTCGTATACCTTTTCTACTTCCTCCTCCTCGTACTGAGTTGTTGGCATGTAAACCTGAACTAAAACAGTGTCTGTGGGTTTTGTACTCAATCTTAACCATAATTATTCTATCACTAAATTGTAAGTACTCTTTAACATTATGCCCTAATCTTTTACCTAACACTATTCCTACGCCTGCCTGTCCATTAGTTGAAGAAGTTGTAATTATTCTATAATTATCTTTCCAAAAGTCATTACTATCTGGCCATCTCACCTCACTAATACCTAAAATGTCCAGCTTTTCCTTTCTCATTTCGACTAATAAATTCGTTAATTTATCTACTCTAAGTAATGACCTTACATTCCAAGTCCCTATCACTAAATTGAACTGATGTTTTATATTCTTACGATGACGAGCCCCAAGTACCCCCTCCCGGAGATCCGAATGAGGGAGTATTTTACCTCCGGACAAGAATTTTACTTGTGAGCTCTCCATCATATGTATTTCGTGTTTTAGGCCACGCACACCTGGGAAATATTGTGGTAGGCTCCCATATCTTTCCACAACGCAGTTTTTAAAGATTTTAGCAAAAAGCCGTATCCGTCATGGCCAATCCCCAACAAGCTTGTAAATTATTGAGGATCGCCCGAGACCAACCGACCCTCCTCCAATATCTTTTAGCCAGCAAGGCTGCTTCCCCTTGCTGCGCCTTTTAATCGCCTTTTAAGATAAGCAGGCTTACTATAGTAGTATTCTTTATCCCCTACTATAGGGAATATGTGTATTAACAATTGTTTATGGCATCTGATTGACTCAAAGCATACATGGAACCCATGTATAAAAAGGGTTCAAAATTTAACCAGAAAATTATAGGTTCACAAGTCTGACATGTGTGATCTGTCGTACATTTGAGAGGATTATAAATTCTTATATATAATGAGAACCTTTAGACCATATCAATTTTCATAGCCCATTTTAATTTGGGTTTGGGCCACAGTACTCCTGTAAGGCATTCTTAGCCCATTTTATTCAAATTATTGCAGAAAATCGAGAAAATCGAATACCTATTGATATTATACATTAATATAGTAACTGACAGTGTATCTCACAAACTACTTGTAGGGCGCTTGTATGAAATTCGTATTAATAAACTACTACTTTCATGGTTAAAGATCTTTTTAACAAATCCCATGCAGTATGTCAAGATTAGAGATTCTTTATCTGAACCAGTTGAGGCGACTTCTAGAGTACCGCAGGGATCGGTACTTGGTACTACCTTATTTCTAATTTACATTAACATCATATGACGTCCTTTATAGAGCAATCAAGGATAGGAAAATTAGTACTACTCCTTAAAAAGACCTAACCTGCCTTGTGGCATGGCCGAAGCTAATGGGGTGTTTATCAACTGCATCAAGACAGTTTGGCTATCATTTGATACAACTCCACCTGCATATTCCTACATATTAAGGCTAACAACTCAACCCAACAAACAGTTGTAAATATCTGGGTGAAATTATGAGTCACAAATTAAAAGTGAAATGAGCATGTGCTTTACATAGCTTCTAAGGCCAATAAGCAATTGAATTTTTCAAAGTTTTGCCTTTGTGGTGCTTTCTACGAGACAAAGCAGCATCCATGCGCTTGTCTTGTACGTAATATGTTAGAATACTGCTCAGCAGTTTGGAGTCCCTCAGTCAAGTACCTTACTTCGCTCCTTGAGGTAGTTCAACATAGAGCGGCCCACCGTCATGCACTGTGTACTTATGATAAATCAATTAGTTGTAGCGTACTTTTGCAATACATAGAGCGGGAGTCCCTGGTTACATTATTACGTATGAAGCCATAAGGGAGATTGATAACCGCGTATACATGGCAAGCTGTATCTCACGAGCGTCAGGCTCCGTGGCGTAGCGGGTTGCATGTGACTACTATACCCCAGATCGCGGGTTTGAGTTCCGAGTGAGAGGTAAAATAGGGGACCCATGTGTAAGTGTTGTCATGCACGTTAAAGATCTCTACCTTGCTTAAAACAGCAAGGGTTCGGCAAAAATCAAAATTTTTCAGGTACCACAAAAATACTTGCTTCCTGGCCAATGTAGTACCTTCGGTGAAGCATTGGAAAATCAAATGTAGTGTATGTCACAAGCAAAATATATAGGGTCTTTCGGTGCTAATTTTCCTGTTGGCAGAGGTGTTGCGCTATGGAATGCATTGTCTCAGGAATTCTGACCCTTTCCTTCTAACAAAGAAAGAATTTATTAAGAGCTCATCACAGTAGTGACCATCTTGAAATTTCTAAAGATCCAAATTTCTTTCCTATTAGGCACCCAAATTAAAAACAGTTTTAATAAAAGTTACTTATAAAATAATTGTCTATGTGGGAAAGTCATTTAAGTTTTTTTAACTGAAAAAATTATTTTTTTTGCTGATAATAAAGCAATTTAAACAAATCCAGTAACTTTCCCAAATGTGTGAATAATTTTTATGAATTTTCATCAAAATTGCACACTAAAATTCAATTTATTTATCGAATAAATCAAATATTAGTATTTTTTAGAAAAATGTATCTGCAATGTGCTGCTGTGGAAAAATTCAGAAGTTCCATGTCACATACTATTGTAAAACAGAAATGGTTTGAATACATGCTATATATAGGGTGTCTACTGAGATTCCAAAACAAAAATTCGTGACTTTTTAGTGACCATTTTATAAAATATTAGTGACCTGTGTTAAAAAAAACTTACTTGTATTTATTCTATTGCTGTTAAGTTTCATAACATTATAATCACAAAATTAAGTAATTATGACATTTGTCGTACTTAAGTATACAAAGGTTATTTGAGAACAACACAATTTAAATTCATAATGGTTTTAATTTTTTCTTTAATTTTTCCAACTCAATGTCCAAATGTTTTTAGTTCTTCAAAGTTATGCTTCTCTATGTCCTTCCGTTTCTTTTGTAAGTCTGCAGCTTCCTTCACAATCTGCGTTTTACTGCATACTTCCTTTTCCTTAGATTTCTTTTTTTCGGCAATAGCTTCACGTCTTAAAGAAGATGCATTCCTTACAGCATGAAGCATTTTCGCAGTTATATCTAAATTCTTAAATGTTGCTTCATAAATTAATCTTTGTGAAATCAATTATCTTTCTTCTAAGTCGCCCTGCAAGCATTCTTTGTTTATAGAGAACCCTCTTTCTACCATAGCATTGCTATGATACATTGTCAAAATTATCCTCACAAAAGTAAGAAATTGTTTATCGTTTATAGAGAATTTTACAAAAAGTTCAGTAAAATATATATCCAGCCTTTTATTACACCACTCTTTTAAAGAATCACGTTCTGATACACACAAAGTTTCATATTGTCTTTTTATACCATCGGCACCATCTGGACTTATATGTTTCTTTTCTACAAATTCTTCTAATGCGTCTTGAATTCTCTGTTTCTTAAGTGTTTCACTTTTCATTACATATGGAGAAAGACATGATGCACCTCTAACAATTTTATATTTAAGAGGTGACTTTTCACTGATTTTCTTAAGAAAGAGTTTAAGAAAGGTCTGACAATCTTCTTTAAACACTAAAATCTGAAGTTCTGAAACAGTTTTTTTCAAGTTCTTGATTGCCATTTTAGCACCAAAGCCAATATCGATATGTATTGGTGAAAACAAATTTTTGGCAACTTCAAGTTTAATATTAATTAAATACAAAGACGTTTTTGCACTTTTTATTAATTCGTTTTTTATAAACCTTTCCCCAATACAACGCAGCAACGAACTATTCTAGTTTTGCTAGCAAGAAACTATCTGACAAAGCCTTACTGATTTTCTTAAAACTAGCACAATCTGGTGGACAACTTGAAACTGCTGTAATATACTTTTTAAGAGACTCTAATAGCTTTATTGTTCATTGTAAAACACCACCATTTTCCACCCATCTTATTGAACACTGAACACTGAATTTGGTTCCAAATTTGGTATTAACTTTTCTTGCAGCCACTTTTTATAATTGCGATGATTCATGTCATCGTGATAATCCCCAGTTTTCAAACCAGACTTAAATATCAATTCTGCATTTGGAACGAACCCATTTTTTCCACCTGCATGAACAATTATCAAACGCTTCCCTTTTGAAACTGGCGATTTCAAACCCTTGGTGGTGCCGTCATCCCAACACTTTATTACATTGTGAGAACTGTGCAGATATGTTTCATCGTTATGCACAATGCTTCTGCACTCTTCTTTATACTTACTAAGATTTTTCAAAAATATGGTGCGCTTTGCCCTTATATTGCTTTGTTCAACAAGAATTTTCCTGTTATCTACAGTTCTCTTCCAACGAAACCCTGCTCTTACAACAATTTTTCTAAACAAACCTAATTTTCCAGTGCAATGAGGGCAATCATTTTTAAATTCGTCAAACACTAACTTCAAAGTCGGTCTACGTTTATGTATTGCTGCAAACCGATACATAACGGTTCTTAGAATCTCTTCGTCAAATCCATTCACTGTTGACTTAGGGCTTGGTTTATTTACGGTTTTCCTTGGTGAACTGAACTTGCTGCAGGGTGGTTTGGTTGTACCTTCCTTTACAATTCTTTGCACCGTCCGCAATGACACACCTATTGCTACAGCCATGCACTTTTGCAAATTGTTCAGGTTGGAGGCGCCCGAAGCTTTTATGCGTTTCAAATATTGAAACACATTAAAAACAATCTGTCGTCCTTGACTATGAATCACCTCCTTCTTATTCATAATATTACTCTAAAAAATATCATAAATAATCATTGAACGAACATTCTTTTTAAATACTTACATTGCTGAAAAAATTAACTATCAGTTAGTTTTGAAAAAACTGTTTTGATGACTATTACTTGATACAAATATTAAAACGGAAAACTGGAAACAATAAGATCTTGATAACAGCGAGAATGACAATGACAGTTACGGTTCACATTCGGTATATACAGCATTGGGATCTGCTGAGTATGTGCACTGTTGCCACAGCAAATACTTACGAATAAAGAAACTACGAACCCAGAATTGTTTATAAGTAAAAACAAGTAAAAACTCCAATATTATATGGAGGTCTGGATTTATTTCATATATTTATGAATTTCTAGATACCGCCAGCATGAACGGGGTCCTTACAAACAATATTTTACTTAACGTAATAAATGGGATATTCGTGACGACGTATTAAAGCCACATTGCTAGTAAGATGTTTGTGGGTTGTAGTGTAGCGTTGTGAATCTTTAGGTTTAAGTTTAAATTGAACCTATTGCGCATGTGACGTCACCCGCCATTAGATAATAATACTACTCTAACTATATGCAAATAAATACCTAGAATTAGGCTTAAAGAATATTTAGACCTATTCTGCTTTTCTAAGGTTAAAATTACAGACGTCGTTAACTTCCAAAACATAGAGACCGAATAACGTTCCACTATAAAAACGCTATTCTAATGTGTATGTATTTAACTTGTAAACAGCGCATTAACTTTTTAGCGATCTTTTTAAAAATCTAAGTGGCAACGTTGTCAAATAGACAATTGTCTAATTTGAAGTGATATATTATTGACACTTCCACTTCTATACATTATTCAGATTGTTCGACTAACGGTTCAACATCTTTAGAAGAGTCTTATAATACTGTAATTTATAAACACAGGTATTTAAAATATCAAATAATGGCTAAAAGAAATAATCAAACCACAAAAAAGCAGTTTGAGCTTATGTTAGATTATTTGGAATTGAACAAAGATATTGTGTATCAGGGCAAAAGGTCACCCTTTGAAGGACAATCATTATAAATGAAAGTGGCAGGAGTTGACTAGCATTTTAAATGCTAGTGGTGTAGGGCTTACAAAAACTGTGGAACAGTGAAAAGGGTATAGCTTGAATCTAATACTAATGCAAATAGAAATTAATAATTTTTCTGTAAGTGTATACGGAATTGAAAACGAACACGAAAAGACATTACCGCGTTCTAAAGGAGGATTTTACGGCTACGGGTGGAGGTGAAAAGAAGGCAAGGCCGCTGTTCAATTATGAAGAGCGCCTGCTGAGTCTCCTTAGTCGAACATCCATTGATGGAACGAGTTCTTTAATAGAAGCGGGTGTTCCAGATTCTAATTGTAATGTAGCAGGCCCAAGCCAAGAACAAGGTGCAGTTGTTTTTGATTTGGATGTAGAACCTGTAAGTTTAAATTATTTCATAAGAAATTATAACAATAAGTGTAATCTATTGTGCAGATGGATAAAGATTTGGAGACAACTAGTGAAGCAGTAAATCAAAATGGTTTGACAGATGAACATGAGAAGCAAATACCAGAACAGTTTGTAGGTCTTATACTATTATAGAATTAGCAGCAGTTTAATCTTTATACATTTCAGGTGAACCAATTTTCAAAACCAAGAACAATACATAAACATCTTAAATTCGTCCTACGCGACATTCTAGAGTGTCTCGGCTAGAAGAAACCATCTATTAATATGAAGATCTTGTGAAACAGCAATTAGAAAATGACGAAAGAATAATTAAAAGTAATAATGAATTGACGATGGCAATCAACGGTCTATCAGCAGCGATAACTTCATCGGCGTAAATGCTAGCCGATGCATTCAATATGAATTAAATAATTATTGATGTACATAAATTGTCAAGAAATGTTTTAATATAATCTCTACAAATGGTGTTATTTAATACAAAATTTTAGTTACATAAAATAATTTCTTATAAAATTAGCTCTCGCTCTTCTTGCTTGTTGCAGAAAGCCTTCAACTGGTTGTTGTTCTTCATCATTTCCAAATTCTTTATCAGATTCATAATCGTCATCATTATAATCTTCCAAATTAAAACGTCTTGCTAAATTATGCAAAATAACACACAAATATATGATTTTACCAGAACGAACAGGGTGGTAATTAAGTATCTTAGCCTTCGTATGGCATCGGAATCGCATTTTCAAGACTATGATGCATCGCTTTACACTGTTTCTTATTGTACAATGACGTTGTGTATATGTGCTTCAGTAGTATTAGGAGCTGCATCTGGAAGTGGGGTTAGAAGCCATGGTTCTATTGGATATTCAGAGTCATCTAATAGCCAAGTATTTTGAAGTCTAGATAAATGTCTTCGGATACCTTCTTAAATGCACCGGTTTGGACGTCTTTAAAATTTGATAGTTATGGGCGTGTTTATCGACTCAGTAACATTAGAATTGCATTTAAGTAAGTTAACGTTACTCGGTCAGTTAAAGATATGTTAACTTTTAGCGATCTAAATTGGGATAGCGCTACTTAATTTCAAGCATTCAGTAAATATAATATCACGAAAACAGAAGATTGTTGCAATTTTCGAGCTTTTAAGCATAGTTACGATGCACAACATTCAAAAACATTGCTAAAATAAGTGTGTATAAAATTCTGCCGTTGATGTAAACGTAAGTCTAGAATTAATTAACAAGTAAAATCTGTGCAATTTATTAATTTAAGGGCTCCAAGTAAGATTTCCAAGTAACATATCTAAGTAACAAATTAAAGTACGAACGTAATATCTCCAACTAATACTCAAGATTCCGACGTTAACAATATTCAATTAACATATCCAAATAAATTCTGACGTTAATATTAAACTAAATTACGACGTTAATACTTCAAATCGTTGCGCAAATGACTCCAAGTTGCTGGTAAACATTTCGAAGTACTGGGGAACACGACAAGCTGCGGGTTAACGACTCGAAACCACTAAATAAACAACCGATTTGGGTCAGGAAGCTTTAGTGAGAAGCAACAGAAGTAACATAAGGTCAGGATTATCTGTTCAATTTATTGTATTTTACATTTATTATTTTTAATATTTGGTCAGCTTAAAAATTGCATGTATTTTAATTATTTTGTGGAAAAGGTCAACAAAAATTTGGTTGGTACGTAAAAGTACCTTTTAAAAAGGGAATCGTTCTTTGGACATTCAACGAAACATTCTTGGTAAAATACACATTTTTTGCTGGCTTTAATTGCTATAAAAAGGTGTATAAAGGGTTACAATCTTCTTAATAAACAAATTTGATAGGGATATTTATTTTAATTTTGATTCATAAGTTCTATGAATAGTAAATTTTTTCGATTATTATACAAATTTTGATGAATTTTGCTTGTGTTATTCAAGTTTATGGAGTTATAGAGGGGAATAGGTAAAAATTCTCTGTTATCATATTGTCGTTCGCTCTGTGCGGGTATCACTTAGCTAGCCGGGACATAAATTTAATTGTGTTAATTTTAAATTATTTTGAAAGCACAGAGGTTGCGATCAGCAGGCAATAAATTGTTATACATCTGACGAAAAGCGACATCGTAGCAATATATATATATATATATATATATATATATATATTACTCATATTTAGACCAGGGTAGAAAATTAAATAATCACATCAAATAATTTTAATCACCGTGTATAAGGAATTTTATTAGATAATACGCTTTATTAAAAAAAACCGTGGAGAATAAAAATTCATTCGTTTCATTAAAAATAAGAGATTTAAATCATGTACAAGACGCTTTATAGAAAAGGAAGCAGTATTAGAAAACTTTACGTGTAATTTAAGTATTCCTAGTAAAGAAACAAAGACAAATTACGTGCAAAATTTACATTAATTGATTTAAGTTCTGGGTAACAAGTAGTAAACAAAGTGTACACATAATAATTAATATTTAATTTGTATTCGCTAAAAATGAAAGGGTAGAAGTCAATTTTAGTTGGAGTTAATTGAACCATTATTAATAATAAGCATAAAACTTCTAAAAACCCAATAAAATGCAAATCGTAGAAGGGTATTTAAAATGTTACGTTTGAACACACCTGCGTATTTTTAAAAGGCAATTTCAGTTTAATTTGTTTAGATAAACATGTCGATTCTACGGATATTGGAAACGGTCGGATGCTTTAGCACGAAATACAGAACACCTGCGTATTTTAAAAAGCTCATTCTGCGTAAATTTTGCAGATAATTAATGGTTACAAAGAATCTTGGAGAAACCGTGGCTTAATATTCACGAGAAGGCGCGATACGGGGTTATTTAACCCAGATAGTCCACATGGACTGAAATAATCGATAATAAAGAATATCAATTTGCACTAATAAAAACAGGGTAGATAGAGACAGATAATATGCGCAAGACCGAGACACATATAGTAAAAAGGCGTGAGTAGAGCAACGTCATGGGGTTGCGATTGGTTGAAAGTAAAAGGCTAAATTTGAGAGGTAAAAATAACATTTCTGTATAAAGTTCAATTAGTTATTTCCAGACGTTGCGTGCCGTGTGAGAATTTCTGAGATTTTAACTGGGGCGAGTGCAAAATTCGTAAAAATCGCATGCCGGGCTACGGAATGGGAACAGAGCAGGCGAAATTCTTTAGAATTGTCCGTTTTGGAGACTCGACCGACAGACAGGCTAACCTCTATATATACCCAGGGGAATATGAACAAGCTCTCTTAGATCTTCGACTTGATTGAACGCGTTAAACAGTACTTTTTAGTTTTCCGGTTTTAATATTAAATAATTTAAACAGTTTGCTCGAATATTATGTGATTTAAAACAGCTTGTTCTTTACGTGCTACAATGAATGTACGTTAGTGCACTTAGAAAAGAAGATACAAGGTAATAAAGTTTAGTATCACTGTACCAATTGGTAAAAATTTACAACGACAAATAAATACACAAAAGTAAGCAGTTTTGGCGTATATTGGTGAAAGAAGCATAAATTTCTTTGCTATTTTTCGGGGGTATTAATAATTAAATGGTGCATAAACGTGTCTGGATCCACAAAACAAGGTTCAGATTTACACAGATTAGTTCCGGAAAAGCCCTGAAACAACTTTAAATAAATGGTGATGGAGAAAATTTTTAAAGCGTTGAGAATCAGAAGCCATAAATATAACCCAGTTGGAATGGTGTAATTAACAAAGGGACGATGTACATGGAAGCTACGAGTGCAGTAACCTTCAGGTAAATTATACTATTTTGTTCGAACTTTGATATTTTGGTGTGTGTTGAATAACTTTATAATTTGTTTATTTAAAATGGACAGTAGTGAAATTGTACTAACAATAATATTTTAATTTTAAGGTAAAATTTGCTTGTTTAAGTAGAAAGGGGTATTTAGTATTGATGTTCTGGATTATGATGAAAATTTAGGGTATGTCTTTGAGCTCAATTAGACGAACCTGGTTAATTAACGTAAAGGGGTGGTAGATGCTCCCTTTGTACTCAGACTCAGGTCTGCATATATTGTTATAGTAATTAGTAGGCATCCTACAAGGACTTTAATTATGGATGCACTTGAAAATGATAACAAATTTAATCTTGAAAATTTTTGATATTAAAATTTATGCTGAATTCTAATTTTGAAATTTTAATGTATTGTGAATATTGATGTAAATAGAGTTAACGTTGATGTGTGTGATAGGAATGTGTTTGTTTTTTTTTTATGATTGAGGATGAAAGTTATCTAGAGGAGCAGCCGAGGCGATGAACAGAAGAAAGTCAACGGAACAGTTGAGTTAATGAATAGCTTTTTGTAGGATTCACAGCATTCTTGACGCCCAATTCGTGAGGCTCGATTCGAAAAGCGTAGTTCACGGATTTTGTAGGTTTCACAGCATTCTATATATATATATATATATATATATATATATATTGCTGTGATAAGGGGTTGTTTAAAGGTGTACTTTATAGTAAAGGTCTTTTAGAAATGAGAAATTACCATAGGCAGCAGAAAACTGCATTTATTTAGTAAAAAATAGAAAAATGGAGATAGTTTGTAAATAGTAAGCAGTCCACACCCTGTATATAAAGTATAAGTAGTTTTAAGCGACGCAAATACACACAGGAAGACGCATAGTTAGCGTAGAAACCAGAAACACATGCATTAGGTAAATAGTAAATATTTAATACCCTGTAGATAAAGTTTTAGTTAATTTAGGCAATGCAGATAATGATACTTTTCAGTGGTAGCACGCGTATTTATAAGTAAACATAATAAAGTGTAATTAGACACACATTCAAAAGAGTTCCGAACAATTAGGTTAATACAGAGATAAGAAATAGAGCTTCAGGAAGCATATAAATGCGTACAAATAGTTAACCATTCTTGATAAAAAGAAGATTAAAAATTGCGTAAATAACATGCAGATATGAAAATTAAAAGTCGAATTGCATCAGTTGTTTATGGAAAAGCAATTAGATTCATCAAAACACCGCATGTTTGATAACGAAGACATTACATTTGATTTTCCAATGCTCCACCCGAAGGTACTACATTGGCCAGGAAGCGAGTTTTTTTTTACCTGGAAAATTTGGAATTTTGCCGAACCCTTGCTGTTTCAAGCAAGGTAGGAATCTTTAACGTGCGTGACAACACTCACACACAGGACCTCTATTTTACCTCTCATCCGAACGAGGGTGTATTTTTGTGAAAAATGCTCGCCTAACATTTTTCAAGCGGACCGTGTCGGGATTCGAACCCGGGACCTTGGGCGTAGTAGTCACACACATACCACTACGCCACGGAGCCGCTTCCGATAACGAAGACAGCTGCGACCAGGTCACAATTATTAGAAAGCATAGAAAATTACATCAGAAACTACTTTGAATGCAAATATTTGATTGATCAAAATGAGCGACGAGTTTGTAGACCATACCCACTGATAGAGTAGGGGAGAAAAGATATATTAACAGGTACAGTGATAACGAAGGCAGTTTACAACTCAACAAAGGCCGAAGTGCGCCACTATGAAATAAAGTGATACGTAATAATAATTCAAAGTGAAAAATTGTATAAGTGCAAAAATGAAAATTACGATTGCCAATTAAACGGCTCCAAGTTCCGAGTCCGGGGAAAATAAACTACGATTTCTGAGTTCTGGGGGAGAATAATACAATTTCTAAGTCAAGGGAAAATAAATGATGATAATCCAATTCTAAGTTTGGAGAAATTGATAAGAAGTAATTCTAAGTCTGAAATGAGACGACAATAAATTGGGGTGCATAAGTATAAGTTAATAATGGTAGTCCAGAGGATGATGGCAATAATTCAAATGAAATGGTTCAAGCGTGTGGATAGACAATATTTTTGAATGGGCATGTAATAATCCTGAATTGGGGGAAGATAATTTTTATTCAAATGGATGGCTTAATGCATGGGAAATACTAGTTATGGATGCGTCAATGCGAAGAAAATAGACCAGGTCAGATTTTTAGTTATAAGACATTATTTTTCTATTTTTTTAATTTGAATATTGAATTTGCTTAATATAATATGAATGTGAAAAGTCAACAAAAGAAGGACTTGAAAACGTATAAAGTGCGTAATAAGATAAGAGGTTTCGAACGTTCCACAAACTTCTTCTTTTATAAAAATAATAAGTTTTTTTTTGGTGACTTTGGGTTTTGAGTAAAAAGTACATGATTTTTAATAAATGAGATTTATAACATTAATTAATTGAAAAGTGTATTTCAAATAATTTACAAAAGCTGTACATAATATTTGTTTCATTATATAGAATCGAATTAACTGAATTTTATAATTCCAAATAAATGCTAGTCGAGGTCATAAGATAAAGTTAATGGGAGTGATTTGATAATTTAAACAGTTCAAGGAGGAGCTATAAGTTGGATACGAAATTGATAACGAGTAAGGCGGTAACGTATCAAATTTTGTTATTGGTAGACAAGGTTGGTTCAAGATAAAATCCAGTTAAGTTTCTGGAGGGAATTTATAGCAATATTAATAAGACAGCCCAACGTCGGAGAACGATAATTCCAGTAGTTCATAGCAATATATATATATATATATATATATAAAATTGTATATAGACATATTATTAATATTCTAGTCTTTTTATATATATATATATATATATATATATATATAAACAAAGACAAGTTATTTGCAGTCCGCAATAAGAAAATTGTATATGAAGTAAGATGTATCTGTAAACAACTCTTATGAAAATAATAAAAGCCATTGGCAAATACAAATCGGGCTGGTAGTTATATAGCCATTAACAAAACATTAGCTTTATTACTTCATAGGGGAGGAAACATCCACTGACCATGGTTTCGGCTAGTTAGCCTCGTCAGAGTGGAATAGTTTCCAAGAACCCTATGAAGTAATCAAAGCTATTAAAATGATATAATTTCGAAACAATCACTGTACTATGGCAAAAGTAAATAAAACCGCCATCAGGTGATAAAACACCAACACTACTAAAGTGTGGAAGTACAGAATTGAACCGAAACTACATAATAAATTTTAAAAATGACTATAAAAGTACGTCTGCCTTTGAGATTTGCGGAATATTACTGCAAAATTTATTTGCATACGTAACAAACCTTTTCGTGGCGACACCCGGGTTCATGCCCCAAGGGCAATTCAAATAAAATAAGAAAATTGTATATGAAGTAAGATGTATCTGTAAACAACTCTTATGAAAATAATAAAAGCCATTGACAAATACAAATCGGGCTGGTAGTTATTGCGGACTGCAAATAACTTGTCTTTGTTTATTTGAATTGCCCTTGGGGCATGAACCCGGGTGTCGCCACGAGAAGGTTTGTTACGTATGCAAATAAATTTTGCAGTAATATTCCGCAAATCTCAAAGGCAGACGTACTTTTATAGTCATTTTTAAAATTTATTATGTAGTTTCGGTTCAATTCTGTACTTCCACACTTTAGTAGTGTTGGTGTTTTATCACCTGATGGCGGTTTATTTACTTGCCATAGTACAGTGATTGTTT
The DNA here is from genome assembly GCA_036346225.1 of Platerodrilus igneus. Lineage (NCBI taxonomy): Eukaryota > Metazoa > Arthropoda > Insecta > Coleoptera > Lycidae > Platerodrilus > Platerodrilus igneus. The sequence continues at coordinate 1,418,459 of JARFIW010001175.1, read as the reverse complement.
CGAAATATATCATTTTAATAGCTTTGATTACTTCATAGGGTTCTTGGGAACTATTCCACTCTGACGAGGCTAACTAGCCGAAACCATGGTCAGTGGATGTTTCTCCCTATGTAATAAAGCTAATGTTTTGTTAATGGCTATATAACTACCAGCCCGATTTGTATTTGTCAATGGCTTTTATTATTTTCATAAGAGTTGTTTACAGATACATCTTACTTCATATATATATATTTATATATTCATTTATGTAAAAATTGTAAAATAATAAGTATAATAATAAAGTACTTAACTATTGCTTTGCTTTTATTGTATATAGAATAAAAGCGCATTTTAAATTAATTTGTTTTATGCAGATTCTGAATCAAAAATGTAATAGCTGTAGCAATATTTTGTTTTATTTCATTTTATTTAAGAAATGTATTTAAATTACGCGGGGTTTACAAAGATTTCGTGCCAATATCCTTTGCAATTCAAATCGAGCGCTGTCATTGGTGTAGAACATACTCGCTATACATCGAGATTTTCCGAGTACGATACACTAACCACAAACAAACAAAGGGAATGAGCCTTGTATGTGCTGATGGTTGCTGTTTGTACCATAATGACGGAAAGCAGCGAAGTGTAATTGTTAGTAATAAAAATGTTTGTGCACTATGAAATCATTGCTGGCTACAATTTCATTATTCGAGAAGATTATCAATACAGACGGAGGGAAAATATCTTCCATATGAAAAATTTTAATTGTGTTCCCATTCTTGTTTTTTTAACTGTAAAGTATTTTCTGACAGAACGGAATAGATTATGTGTTAGCATGACCTAAAATTAAACTGAAAATTATTTGCATGCTTTTCTAATTACACGGCTTTTAAATCGTATTGTACTTTGAAAGTTGTTAGAAATTACTAGTGTTAAATTTTGTTGTAGATATTTGTTATAGTGGAGTTTAAAGTGAAGATGCAAGGTATAGCTATTGTGGGACAATTTTGGATTAGCCCTAGAAAAAAAGAGGTGTTTTGACCACCGTATAAACAAACCCAACTTTTTATAAAAGCTTAAAGCAAGACGACGAGTCGATTAATTATGAAACGCAGAAATATTGTAAAGTTGCAGTCATTGTATGAATGTACCAAAACTAAGCTTATAAAAATTTCGAATTTTTCAATAAATAAAAAACTAAAATTACCACACTGACAAGCCCTTGAAGATCATACTATTTCTAAAAAAACTGTATTATAAGATTTAAAGATGTTCATGTTTTAATATTGCAGTATATTTTGTTGTATAGTTTAAGTAACTATCAGGTTTATAAATTTCAAATATAGGATAATAACTGAATAATTTTATTTCTATGATATTTTACCTTTTGTGAACAATCGTTTGGTTTTGACATTGTTGAATTTTATATGAATGCTTTTTTGTTTAGTGTTACATATCAAAGTTACGTTGAACACAATACATCTCGTTTGTTTTGCAACTTTGGCTTGTTTTAAAGTATTTTTTTTTATTGCTATAAAGAGTATTTTGTCTTTAATCAACAGTTTTTCTTTTACGATTGATATTATCTTTGAATCTATATTCCCTTTATAAATTATCGCATATCATAAAATTTATATCGAAACGATTCCTAGGATTTCAATAATCCATTTTTTTATGTTGATGTGATAATTTACAATTGACCTTCTTAGTATATTACTCGCGTTTAAATTACACTGATATTGTGCTTTATAGTTTATCTTTGCGGAATGTTTTAATGCAAGTTTACTATTTGTAAACCTTTTAATTTGATTATTATCTACAGGAATGAATAAATAACTAATAAATGTTTTGTAAACTTTTTGCCTATTTTCTCAGTTTACATAAGTGTCACAAGTTATCTAAAACAAAAGGTCTTTATGTGTATAATTGCCTCAGAAAAGGCGTTGAAAATAGTGCAGTTCTGAGAACAGATATCTCGATCAATAACATAAACGTTGAAAATAGTGGATTACAGTACTTGTTTAGTACCATTACTGGAAAAGTATTATAATAATCTTTGGTCGATTTGAAGAATTTATAGTCATTCAAGGAAAAATTTTAATTTGAAAATTTCAAGTAAGTGTTGTTACGTTCAAAATCCTGCAAACAATTTTTCCTGCATTTATTTTTAAAATGCCCTAAAATTCCTCAACAAGCTTAATTTCCCGCCATTTGAATTAGTATTATTTAATAAAATTTCTCAATTAATTACTCTGTATAAAAGTTTGCTTTATAAAATCAAACAGCTGCCTAGGAAACATTACGTTACAAATTAGTTGCAATATTTCTTAGCACCTGCAGTGATTACATTTTAATTAAAAGGTGCATGTAAATGCACAGCTTTCTTCTAAAAGATAAGACCTTACCACCTGCTTACATCTGCTTACAATGGACTTGTTATCTGGTATTCTGCAGCTGTTAAGATGTTACAAAGTAACAAATGTGTCCTCCTTTGTTTAAAACCCTTTGATAATCTGCTTGTTGGCAAGCTGCTACAGTTTGTATTTCGGCAGCTGTTGCCTGGAAATTCTGCACACATAGTAATTCGGCGATATCTTTGAAAATCAAATACCCTACCCCCATACATGATTCCGGTCTTATAAAATAGAGACCGTGTTTTGAAGGACACCATTAAGGATTAAAGATTGAATACAACATCCTCTTACCGGAGATACCCGTTGTAAAGTCGCGCTATTAGAAATGCTCTCTGTGCTTGTATAAGTGAATTTGGTGGTTCCAGCATGCAGTCAGCCCATAGAGAAATGCAGCCGCATTTTTCCAGCGTTAAGATGAGACCAGCACGAAGCTGATTGTGCAAGGTACAGTTTTTTTATTTCCATAATTCTTTTATGCTGCTGTGAAGAAAAGACTTTTCATTTGCTGCTATTGGTTATATTATTCGATAAATTGGCACCACCCCGTTATAAAACTTACATACACGATGCACGAACAACTATGTTATTATTCTTTAAATGAAAAATTTAATTACTCAAAGTTTGTGTTAGAGTTCGTTTTACTGTTTCTTTTGTCTTTCTGTATAAACATTAACTAAACGAACTTACGCATCACTTTAAAAGTACTTAACATTTGACTAATTTAAGTTAGGGTGTCGAATTTTAATATTATATTCTTTCTGAGGAGGTGCACTTTACAAAGCAGCATGTACATATAATTTAGGTATAATTCTTTTTCTAGATTTACTGTATAGTTTGCTTTCTTTTCTTTTATATGTATTTAAGGTGAACCATTAAGTAGGTATTTAGATTATAAGATGTTATATTTGATTACCAATTTTTATATGTTATGACACAATCACGATTACGCAACTTATTTATTTTATTGCTTTGTAAATAATCTTCCAAGATTCGATGTTATCAATAGAGTATCTCAGAGGTTTCCAACGTGTTGTTGTTTTCACCCACGCCCCTCTCCGACGTTTTTGATCTAACCCAATTCTACCTTTCTGTCCCCTTTTTTGTTGCGGTGTTCGGCGTAAACATTTCTCTAATTACTTTTACTGTTTTCTTTTGTGTTTGCGTGGGATACTGTAACAGTGTAAAACCACACTAAACTAGTCATTTCTCAATCGAAACCATGTTATCAATAATTGCCTACGTCTGAAATCACGTGTTAAGTGTCCACGGCAAATTCACGTATTAATTGCTCACGTCAAAATTACGTGATCTATCCTCATGATCATCACGTTGTAATTATGACGTATTATTGACGTCTCTAGGCCGTGACATTTTGACATCACTTTTCACGTGAAATAGACGTTATTTTTCTAGTACCAAAGACGTAACCGCTGATCACAAATCAGGTCGTTATAACGTGTCGTTGCTATCTGGGTAAACACTTTGTTACAAAAATTGTTAAGCAATATAAGGACTTGTTTTCAAAGATCAGTGTTCAAATATTTAGGGTGAAAATTAAAGAGTGGTTACTAGAAAATAAGTCAAAGACCGTTTCTATTGTTTAAATTTATAAAATTATTAAGTAATATGCGTAAGTCAGCGTTGTTGAACTTACTTTTTGTAGTTCTCAATAAATTTCTTTATTATTATTATTAATATTCATACAAACCTCATACTATCTCTATTCAGGATAACTTGTAGTCTGTCCGCTTTTACCTAATATTCCTGAAATATTTTGGAATTTTTCTAGATTGTATGGTCACGTTACATAATTTCTAACAACCTAATCATTTTGTGAAAATATCCGCTAACTGTTAATTAGTACAAACAGCTCACTTCAACAAACGATAGCTTCACTTATTGGATCTAAAATAAAATGCAATTTTACATCCATATGCCAGATTCTTTAATTTTCTCAAAATTCCATAGCTACTTGTTACGTTCACTTTCGAGGGTAAATTAAAACACACCCTTTTGTCTTTCATTACTCATTCACATAGACCCTGTTGCTACTTTTAAACACCATCCTGTATATTTTATCTTGCTATAATATCTACGCTTGTCAATAATTGCATTTAATTCTATTTAATACGAAACGAAAATCGCTTCTACAATCATATAGTCAGTACCTTGTTTTCGGTGTCCACATTACTATAACGTATAATTAATCCTTACACTGCTCCGACCCAAAGATTCGTTGAAATAATGGATCTTACTTCATTTGATAAAGCGTGTTTCGAATCGTTAATCACACCTGGGTTTGATAACGCCGGCATGGATAATTAGTGTTATTAATCGAATCCATTTTACGTGATTTTTTCTATATACGACTGCAAAAAATTGACGTTTCCGTTCATGCTAAATTTTCGTTCACATACTGTGTAATAGGTATTTTTAGTTTTAAAATATATATATATATATATATATATATATATAATAATGCCATTAATAAGATGAAATAATAACCTAGACTTTTGAAGTAAAGCCCAAATGATCATTTCAAATCGAGCTAGTAATTGAAAGAAGGAAAATATAAGGCCTTGGACAGGATTTGAAGCTGCATCTCAGTTTTGCCGGAACTGTGCGTTAACCAAGTACGCTACCGAGGCCGATGGCTATAAATGGAAAATTTACAAATCTAAATCGTGTACAGTACCATATATAAACATAACAGTTCCGGCAAAACTGAGATGCGGGTTCAAATCCTGTCCAAGGCCTTATATTTTCCTTCTTTCAATTACTAGCTCGATGTGAAATGATTATTTGGGCTTTACTTAAAAAGTCTAGGTTATTATTTCATCTTATTAATTGCAATACGTTAGTATTTATCAACTTACCTTGTGTAAAAAACTACTTGTAATATTTATATATATTGCTGTGAAACCTTTTTAATTAGAATCGAGCCTCGCGAATTGGGCGTCAAGAATGCTGTGAATCCTACAAAAAGCTATTCATTAACTCAACTGTTCCGTTGACTTTCTTCTGTTCATCGCCTCGGCTGCTCCCCTAGATAAACCTTCATCCTCATTCATAAAAAAAAACAAACACATTCCTACCACAAACATCACCGTTACCTCTAATTACATCAATATCCACAATACATTAAAATTTCAAAATTAAAAATTCGGAAAAGAAAAGAAAATTTCAAGATTTAAATTTGTTATCATTTTAATGTGCATCCAAAATTAAAGTCCTTGTAGGATGCCTCCTAATTAATATAACAATATATGCAGACCTGAGTCTGAGTACAAAGAGAGCATCTACCACCCCTTTACGTTAATTAACCAGGTTCGTCTAATTGAGCTCAAAGACATACCCAAATTTTCATCATAATCCAGAACATAAATACTAAATACTCCTTTCGACTTAAACAAGAAAATCTCACCTTATAATTAAAAATTTGTTGTTAGTACAACTTCATTACTGTCCATTTTAAGTAAATAAATTATAAAGTTATTTAACACACATGAAAACATCAAAGTTCAAACAAAATAGTATAATTTACCTGAAGGTTACTGCACTCGTAGCTTCAATGTACCTCGTCCCTTTTGTTAATCACACCATTCCAACTGGGTTATATTTACGGCTTCTGATTCTCAACGCTTTTAAAATTTCTCCACCACCATTCATCTAAAGTTGTTTCAGGGCTTTTCCGGAACTCATCTGTGTATATCTGACCCTTGTTTTGTGGATCCAGACACGTTTATGAACCATTTAATTATTAACACCCCCGAAAAATAGCAAAGAAATTCATACTTCTTTCACAAATATACGCCAAAACTGCCTACTTTTGTGTATTCATTTGTCGTTGCAAATTAGACTAATTGGTACAGTGATACTCGATTTTATTACCTTGTATCTTCTTTTCTAAGTGCACTAAAGTATATTCATTGTAGCACGTAAAGAACAAACTGTTTTTAAATCACCAAAATATACGAGCAAACTGTTTAAATTATTCTATCAAACTCGGAAAACTAAAAAGCACTGTTTAACGCATTGAATCAATTCGAAAATCTAAGAGAGCTTGTTCATATTCACCTGGGTATATATAGCGGTTAGCCCGTCTGTCGGTCTTGTCCCCAAAACGGACAATTCTTCAGAATTTCGCATGCTAGGTTCCCATTCCGCAGCCCGGCATGCGATTTTTACGAAATTTGCACTCGCCCCAGTTAAATCTCAGAAATTTCGACACGGCTCGCAACGTCTGGAAATAACTAACTAAATTTTCTACAGAAATGTTATTTTTACCTCTCAATTTTGCCTTTTATTTTCAACCAATCGCAACCCCGTGACGTTGCTCTACTCACGCCTTTTACTATATGTGTCTCGGTCTTGTGCATATTATCTGTCTCTATCTACCCTGTTCTTATTGGTGCAAATTGATATTCTTTATTATCGATTATTTCAGTCCATGTGGACTGTGAAATAACCCACCTTTAGCATTTCTCGTAACTATTAAGCTACGGTTTCTCCAAGATTCTCTGTAACCATTTGTTATCTGCCAAATTTACGCAGAATGAGCCTTTTAAAAATACGCAGGTGTTCAAACATAATACTTCTAAATAACACTTCTACGATTTGCATTTTATTGGGTTTTTACAAGTTTTTATAGATATTATATGTTACTAATGGTTTAATTAACTCCAATTAAAATAATACCCTTTAATTTTTAGTGACTCCTAATCAAATATTAATTATTATCTGTACATTTTGTTTAATACCGGTTACTTAAAATTGAGTTAATTAATATAAATGTTGCACGTAATTTTCTATTTGTTTCTTTCCTAGGAATAATTAAATTACACGCAGAGCTTTAGTAATATACTGCTTCCTTTTTTTTTATAGCAAGCGTCTTGTACATAATTTAACTCCCTTATTTTTAATGAAACGAATGATTTTTTATGCTTCACGGTTTTTTAATAACGCGTACCTTTTCCCAAAGCTTCTACACGGTGATTAAAATTATTTGATGTGATTATTTAATTTTCTACCCTGGTCTAAATATGAGTAATATATATATATATATATATATATATATATATATATATAATTGGAATAGTAAAGAAAAAAAAAAAAAAAATAAAAAAAAAGAAGAAAAAAAACTCAATACTATATATATATATATATATATATATATATATATATATATATTAATGAGAAGAATAATTCACATTTGGAATGCAAATGAAGGCTTAATATATATTAATAGTTATTAAGATGAAATTAAAACCCAACTTTGTATTTAAAGTTGAATTACCATTTCAAATCGAATTAGTAATTGAAAACCACTAAAAGAACGGCTACAGCCAGGACTTGAACCTGCAACCTCTGATTTTCCGGATCAGTGCTCTAACCAATTGAGCTATCTAGCCTAATTGTTTACATGATGTTATACTTAATACTACTGAAGCTTGGCTCTTGTTAACGATTTTTCAATTACGTCTTGCATTTAAGGAAATGCTGTAGCCGTTCTTTTTGTGGTTTTCAATTACTAGTTCGATTTGAAATGGTAATTCAACTTTAAATACAAAGTTGGGTTTTCATTTCATCTTAATAACTATATATATATATATATATATATATATATATATATATATTTATGTGAATCCTCTCATATCTGCAGGTACTGGCCCTTCCAAAAAAACATTCGAGCCCCACAGTTTGGGCGTCAAGAAATGCTGTGATACCTTTAAAATCCGTGAACTACGCTTTTCGCCTCGGCTGCTCACCTAATGTAATAAACCTCCTCATTCATAAAAAAAACAAACACATTCCTACCAAAAACATCAACGTTAACTCTGTTTACATCAATATTCAGAATACATTAAAATTTCAAATTTAAAACTCAGCATAAATTTCAGTTTTAAAAAGAATTTCAAGATTAATTTTATTATCATTTTACTGTGCATCCACAATTAAAGTCCTTGTTGGATGCCTACTAATTAATATAACAATATAAGCAGACCGGAGTCTGAGTATAAAGGGAGCATCTACCACCCTTTACGTTAATTAACCAGGTTCGTCTAATTGAGCTCAAAGACATACCCAAATTTTCATCATATTCCCGAACATCAAAACAAAATACCCTTTTACTTAAACAAGCAAATTTCATCTTAAAATTAAACTTTTATGGTTAGAACAATTTCACTAATGTCCATTTAAAGTAAATCAATTATAAAGTCATTCAATACACACAAAAATGTCAAACAAAATAGTATAATTTACCTGAAGGTTACTGTCCTCGTAGCTTCAAAGTATCGTTTCTTTAGTTAATCACACCATTCAACAGGATTATATTTACGGCTTCTGATTCTCTACGCTTTTAAAATTTGCTCCATCACCATCCATTCAAAGTCGTTTCTGGGCCTTTCCGGAACTCATCTGTGTTTATCTGACCCTTGATTCATGGATCCAGACACGTATTTGAACCATTTAATTATTAACACCCCCGAAAAATAGCAAAGAAATTCATGCTTCTGTCACCAATATATACGCCAAAACTGCCTACTTTTGTGTATACATTCGTCGTTGTAAATTTTGCTAATTGGTACAGTGAAACTAAATTTTATTACCTTGTATCTAAGTGCACTGAAGTACATTCATGTTAGCACGTAAATAACAAGCTATTTTGAATCACTAAAATATACTAGCAAACTTTAAATTATTTAATCAAACTAAAATGCACGGTTTAATATCTTCAATCAAGTCGCGTATGTACGAGCTTTTAACGCATCGAATCGTCAAAAGTCTAAGAGAGCTTGTTTATCTTCATCTCGGTATATATAGCAAAAGCCTGTCTGTCGGTCGGTTCCCCAAAACGGGTAATTCTAAAGAATTTCTCATGCCATGTTCCCAGTCTGCCGCTCACGCGTCGATTTTACAATTTTCACTCGCCCCATTTAAATCTCAGAAAATTTCCACACGGCACGCAAGCATGTCCGAGAAAAACTAATTGATTTTGTACAGAAATTGTTGTTCTACCTCTGATATTTGCATCCTCTTTTAACCAATTGTGACCCCCGTGACGTTGCTTAAATCCCGCCTTTTACAATATGTGTCTTTGCTTGACGCATTTTCTCTTTCCTTCTCTACCGTGTTCTTATTGGTGCAACTTGATATTCTTTATTATCGATTATTTTAGTCCACATGGAGTGTGAAATACCCAGCTTTAGCAATTCTCGTAACTATTATGCGACGTTTTCCCCAAGATTCTTTGAAATATTAATTATCTGCAAAATTTACGCCGAATGAGCTTTTAAATAAACCCAGGTGTTTAAACATACTATTAATTCTCAGAGCCTTATTCCGTGGTATTTTAATCTTGGGTTTTTACAAGTTTCTATAGGTATTATATGTTATTAACGGTTTAATTAACTCCAATTAAAATTGATTTCTATCCTTTTCATTTTTAGCGAATACAACTTAAATATTAATTATTATACGTACACTTTGTTTTACTACCGGTTACTTAAATCAATTAATGTAAATTTTGCACGCAATTTGTCTTTGCCTCTTTATTAGGAACAATTAAATTACACGTAAAGCTTTTTAATACTGTTCCTTTTGATATAAAGCGTCTTGTACATGATTTAAATCCCTTGTTTTTACTGAAACGACCGCATTTATTTATGCTTCAAGGTTTTAATAAAGCGTATTATTTAATAAAATTCCTTATACACGGTGATTAAAATTATTTGATGTGATTATTTAATTTTCTACCCTGGTCTAAATATGAGTAATATATATATATATATATATATATATATATATATATATATAATTTCCTTTGTGAAGGGTCTTACCTGTAACTGCGCTTATTATAGTTTCCTCCGGTGGACTCAGCCGTATAGTACAGTGACACCTGCCTCACTTACACCTGTAATTTAGAACTGTAGAAATGGGGCAGTTAAGCAATTCTGAAAGTTAGAAAATTTCTTTTTTTCTGTGCTATTGTATGGGGGAGTGCAAGCTGTTGCATGTAGTTGTGAAACCCATTATCGCGGTCGATGATTCTACTAGCAAAATATTAGTGAAGAATCTCTTTGTTCCCTCTCTCAAGTTTCCGGCATTAAAAAAGAACTCCATTTGGCTCTAGATCGCCGAAATACAATCAGGCTATCGCTGATATCCGTTCTGAGTATCGTCCTCCAGTTAACCTTTACTAGTTATAAATGTTCTTTTACTCAATGTTTTGTTTTAGAGGTAACTTACAGTGTAGCTATGTTGTGAGAATGCATTCTAATAACGACACACCTGGAATCACAATAAATATATAAGTAGACCTCTTTCTTTTTCTTACTCATCAACCAGTAAACTATCCTGGTAACAAAGGTTTAATAATGGAAAAGATAGTAGGAGTTCGTGCTAAATTTTGTTTAAATTTTTTTTCTACTTAATGTCCATATAAGACGTTTTTCAGTTAAATTTCCTTTATAGAACATTTAAGAAAATAATAGTTATTCGTTGTTTCAATTCTTTTTGTTTTTGCTAATACTGTGAAAATCCCTTAAGGATATTCCTTTTATTTTGTCACATATTTATCTAATTAGACGTTTTTCTTTTACATGGTTCTTTGGTTACAAATTAAGGTGTGTATTTTTATTTCAGGTCCCCCTGAATTTTTTTTGTATAGGTAAAACTCCGCCTACTTGTCGATTAAGCCTGGTCATTCTTGCGTTGTCTGTTCAGTTACGTCGATGTACGTAGCAAACGGAAACAAATTCAAATTCTTAAAGTAACAATAGTTTGATTTTTAAAACACTTTCATTTAAATTATTGTAGAAGTTAAATTTGGTTTGAGTTTGCACGTCCATCAACTCCACGTTGTTCCAACTGTGAACCTTCAGTGTTCCTGTTCAAAAAACCACAACTAAATTCAATCCTTTCCGGCGGTTTTAAAGTCAATAGGGAATTTATAAAACTTATATGTATTCATATGTTTTGAATAGACGAATTTCATTATGAAGTAGCACCGCTAGCGCCGTGAAAAAATTTGCAACTTGTAACAATTTTATTTTCTGACAATATTTTCACAGATATCTAATTTATTTAATTCATTAATAGCCAACTTAAGTATAATAATGCTACACAATCTATGTAATAAATATTATATATTGTTGAAAACAATATAAGCTTTCGATTTGAAAGTATAAAATTTTAAATTAGGCGGTGACAAAAGATGCCATTTGTTAGTGTCACCTTAAGAGTTCCCTCCTTTTGATGATTGTTATGTAATGCTTGTTGTTAGACGGCAACACACGGCAAGAAATCACTTCCAACTGAGCTGTCGTTAGAGTAGGTCAATTGTTCTTTAAACCAAAAGACATGACGTTGTTGCAGACCATGTGTTGGAAGCACCAAAAAATTAAAAAAGTTGTTTTTAAGATGATATGGTCTCGGCGAAGCGCATTTTATGTTCACGCTTGGCTGGAATTAGCTCGCATTTGAATGGCCTTAGGTTAACAGTAAGTATTGCTGAGTTTAGAGCCTTACTAAATTGATATTTTTAGTGCATCTAGGATAATTTGTACATCTTAACCTTCGAAATTTAAGAAATATATAAAATTTATTTGGGCAAGCAATGAAAATTTATTGGTAACTTTGTGAAATTTAACCTTGTATGAAAGTCAAATTGGCGTGCTTCAATTATTTAATGTGGACGCTGTGATGTCGTGTTGGATTTTCAGTATGCAGCTAATTGATTTGTGTGGTAATGGAAATTCCTAAATTCGTAGTTGCTGAAACAAAAGGATTATAAATTATCAATTATTATTCCGGGTATGGTCCTTATACCTAGCAAGCATTTTTCCGACGGATTAACATCTGGTATGTAATTTGTTTTCTTATACGTCAGCTGTAGCTGGTATAGCAAACAAATAAGTTTTGTTTGTTCACGTGGAAATTTCCAAGTTCATTAGGTGAATGACAAACAAGTTATTTTTAAACTATGCAACAGGTATCTATAAAGTTTCACTTTTAATCTTTTCATTAGTACTAACAAAATACGGTAGATGTCAATATGAAGGTAGAAAAGGTTAAATTTTATATTTAATGAAAATTGAAGCGATTATTTGAAACATAAATTATTCTATCTTAGAGAACTAAATTGTTACATTTTACATTTCACTAAATGTTAATTGGAATATTTTGGCATAGAATGTGAGGTTCAAGTAGTACTACTCATAACAACAGAAGTTGTAATGTAAAGCTAAATATTCAAAAACTAATACTCCATCATTTTCAAGATAAATTTTGCTAGACTTTACTAATATAAAAATTATTATATTTTATTTATGAGAAATACTGATTACTATCAAGTACATATGTACATATCTTTCATTAATATTGGTTAGTCAAATTTATTTAAAGAAGATGTCTTGTAAATAATTTAACTGCAACTGAAGGAATAGATTTTTATTTTGATCAAGACTATGATTATTAGTTGGAACGAATGAGGGTTGATTCTAACTAATTACAAATTTTGGATATAAATGCACAAACTGTGCTATCTTTGTTTTAATCTGTATACAGGTGTAGCAGAGCATCTATAAAGGTCAATATCAAGCCATAAGGTAAGAAAACTTTAGGGATTGTGTTTCAGTAATATGTTGTATAGCGGTAATTGAGTAAAGGTTTCCGCATTCGCCTTATACAAGAGACTCAAGTACGGTCTTCTTCGTATACAAAAATTCGGTGGCGCCATATTCTCTACATTTTTGGTCGCAGTCCAACCCCGACCCACAGCTCATGTTCTACCCAGAGCAAATAGCTCGACTAGCCGCTTAGCCTTTTGAGGTTTCCTCATCTACGAGCCATTTTCCACCGAAACTTGCCGTGGGCTGTTTACACTTACTGGAAATCCACGTCATCTATCCTTGTGCCTTTCAGCTGGTCACATAGGAGTAAAAAACCTAATAAATAAGCCCCTTTAGTAAGGCAAAACGTTATAAACTATCCGTACAAACAAATGTCTGTTATTTTATCTAACCTATAGTTATAGGTTATAAAAGAAGAAGTCAATATAAAATATATTCTATTCAATCAAATAGTATATTTATAGTGCAAATACATATAACTAGTAGAGTATAGTTCATTTTTTAATATTTATTACCATTTTACATAAACTGAATAAAACAATAAATAATACGAGAGGTTGTTGCAGCAGATATTCTAAGAAAGTACCAAACTCTTTTAAAGTAAAACCTCTTCTGAGACGCACTAATGTTAATAAAAGTTTATCTTTATCAGACAATGTGGCATTGATCGTTCTTTTAGTTTTTGTTCCGATCGGTTGCATTAAAGATTAAATTTTATCTGGACCCAGGAATGTATAAAAACTGTAGAATATTTCTAAAGAAAGGCCACAAAAACATAAATATTTCTGGAGAGGTTGATGAAATCTCGTAAGACATTTTAAACTCTATATGTTCATGACTCTCCTCAATTGAACTAGTATCTTCTATATTTTTAAACAATTTGAGAGCATATTGAACACTAACAGTTAGATTATCCGCTCCAAATTCATCAGCCGTGTCCACGATTACTGAAACCACCGTAATCTCAATTGCTACTGAAGCTTCCTGCTTTTGAGAGATTTTCGTGGATCCTGCCTTTCCTTAAATGGTAGTTTTCGTTTTCGAATGATGCCCTCTGTGTCCTAAAAACAACACAGATTGTAAACAAATAACTACCTAAGTATAAACTGTAAAAAACTTACTTTGTGTTGCGGTTTTGGTTCCGGGTATTCCTTAGTCGGTCCTTTGCCACCTACAAAATGTTTTGTACACATGTATGTGTTTAATGAAACATTATCAAAGGTAAATTTACTTCTACAACAAGCACGCACCCACTTTTTACATTTATTAATGTTTTCAGGAGGTCTTGAAAATAAAATGAACTCCACATCTTTCATATATTCTTTATATCTATATCTTGAACTACTATTATATTTACCATACGCACACCTCATTTTAAAACTATATTCGAAATTTATCCCCTTATTCTTTTAAATTAACCCTCTAGGTAAATGTCAATTTCACTTGTTTGTACTGATAGTTACCCATTTTTTTGTGGGCGCTACGGTCGATTTCTCAGTGAAATTTATCCAGTATTAGAACAATATTCAGCTGCGTTAACAGACGATTTGTTTTTCAAAAATATGTTTCTAAACCATAACACATCAACAAAGCACATAGCGTTTAACAGTAAATGAGATCTAAAATAGCGGTTCGGTCTGCTTGTATCATCTAGTGCTTTAAGTGCTAAATAAAATTGTAAACTTTACGCGGCTTCTTGTATTTGGAATTACGGTGGATTCTGTTATCCATGTAAGGAACCGTTTGGAAACTGATGGCATTAAAACATCAATTTTAAGAAATTATGAACTTACGGCGTTTGCTGGTTAAACCGATAATGTAATTCAAAATCAATTGTTATTACTAGAACGCAAATTGACATAATATTCTTCGTATACATTTGTAATATTAAAATAGATAGATATAAAAAAAGATCAAGAAGACCTACATACATATATATACCGCGTTTTTACGATTTCCATAAGCCAGAAAATCTAGTAGCATTTTCAGTGGGAAATCTGCAAATTCCGCTAAAAGAGAATCTTATGCATTGTCTTTCACGTAAAAACGCACAGGGTTGCTTTGAATCAAATTGAAGCAAAAGACATTTGTACTAATAATTGATACTTAGCTAATAAAGCTTGACAAATTGTTTAAAAATACGACGCATGATGCAGTCCCACACCAACAAACGTCCGTTCTCGTGCAATTTGTGTAGTTATGCTGCATCACGCAAAAGTAGGTTAGAAGTACATTTTAGGTCACATACTAACGAGCGTCCTTTCGGATGTACTTTGTGTAGTTATACCACATCACAAAAAGGTAATTTACAAAGACATTTGCGATGGCATACTAACGAGCGCCTATTCGCATGCAATTTGTGTAATTATGCTGCATGTCACAAAAGTAGGTTAAAAGTACATTTTATGTCGCATACTAACGAACGTCCTTTCGGATGTAATTTGTGTGGTTATACCGCATCAGAAAAAAGTAATTTACAACAACATTTGCGATCGCATACTAACGAGCGCCCATTTGCATGCAATTTGTGTAATTATGCTGCATGTCACAAAAGTAGGTTAAAAGTACATTTTATGTCGCATTCTAACGAACGTCCTTTCGGATGTAATTTGTGTGGTTATACCGCATCAGAAAAAAGTCATTTACAACAACATTTGCGATCGCATACTAACGAGCGCCCATTCGCATGCAATTTGTGTAGTTATGCCACATTACGTAAAAGTTATTTACCAGTACATTTGCGATCGCATACTAACGAGCGCCCATTCGCTTGCAATTTGTGTAGTTATGCCACATTACGTAAAAGTTATTTACCAGTACATTTGCGAACGCATACTAACGAGCGTCCATCCGCATGCAATTTGTGTAATTATAGCACATCACAGAAAAGTCATTTATATGTACATTTGTGGTCGCATACCAACGAACGTACATTCGCATGTAATTTGTGTAATTATGCCACATCAAGTAAAAGTAGTTTAAAAGTACATTTTATGTCGCATACTAACGAACTTCCTTTCAGATGTAATCTGTGTAGTTATACCACGTCACAAAAAAGTAATTTACAAAAACATTTTCGACCGCCTACTAACGAGCGTCCATTCCTATGCAATTTGTGTAATTATGCCACGTCACTTAAAAGTCATTTACTAGTGCATTTGCGAACGCATGCTAACGAGTGTTCATTCGCATGCAATTTGTGTAATTATACCACATTACATAAGAGTTGTTTATATTTACATTTGCGATCGCATACTAACGAACGTCTATTCGCATGCAATTTGTGTAATTATACCACATCAGTAAAAAGTAATTTACGAGTACATCTTCGATCGCATACTAACGAGCGCCCATTCGCATGCAATTTGCCGCAACACAAAAATGTAATTTAAAATTCTATTTTAAGTCGCCTACTACAAAACATTTTCTTGTGTGATTGTTCTACATAGCAAGGTATATTTTACGAAAACTTGTTTGGTTGTATAACAATGAATTTCAATTTGTTTGCAATTTGTGATTATATCGCATTAAAGAAAAATAATGTATAAGCATATATGCAATTCCTTAGTAACCAAGGTTCATTAGTTACTCTATAAGTAAATATTGTTCATCAGAATCATTCACGAAAATCTACACCTTTATATATTAATTCCTCATCACATGTACTGCCGACTTTCCTTCGTCACGCGCAATTTTTTTATATTTTTTTACAAAACCATCTACTTTTTTAGTCCATTCCTAAAATAGGCGCTGCTAAAGAATACTAAGATTTTTTTTAGTTGGGTGGTGTATTTTCGGGACATCTCTGGCATTGCGTTCGGTCATATACCAACAGTTAACGTAAACCCCTGGAGTTCCTATTTATTCATGGAGTCGGTAATTTCCTTTCGTTGCTTTTACAACGAATTAGTGTCGCTTTGAATTGGTTGCACATTAGGTTTCACAAGGTAGTGCGGCTGCAAAAACTACTGTGTTAACGATAACATAATGGTATGCAGAATAAACAGAATGTACGAAGTGATTGCTAAGAAAAGGTCTAATATCGGGGTTTGTAATTCAGATATCAAATGCGTGGATGACAACGCAGCTACGCAATTAGAAGAGCACATTTCTAATGCTAATGATTTAGAAGAAGATGATTTAGTACCTAATATACATTTTGTTGGACATGATAATTCGACAATTTGGAGAAAACATCCATTAGCTGCGAAAGCGTGTACAAAAATACCTACTCCCGAAACTAACGGATGTAGTTACTAACGACAGGCATGTTATTCTACCAAGTTGACAGTATACCACAAAATGAAAATATACAAATATTAAAATAAAGTAAGTTAATTAAATCTTAGCAGAGAACGGGATGGAAAAAATATGTATTATTGAACCAAATGTTATTCTTGATTTATTACATTTACCTGTGCGAATCGCTCAAGTCACTGAGGTTTGGATCTATGGAAAATAGATGGAACAAATTGAAATTTTTATATTAGTGATAGGGATCAATAGATTTGGTTTCTTACTTTAAATGTTGCGATATGATGATATTTTTGATATTGAAAGTGTCGAAAGAAAAGAAATTGATAAAATTATTTACAGTAGGGAAATCTTTGAAGAATGTTTAACATGCTGCAGCAGTAATTACAGCATAGGACTTCATGTAATAGTTAATAAATGCTTCCTGTTTTCAGAGGTTGTTACAGTTTTTTAAGATTTATATGTTTTGACGAAGCCAGATAAGTATGAAATAAAAATTTGCATTGATAGAATCTTAGAGTGTTTATTGGGCAATAGAAAGAAGTGCCTTATGGCCTAGAAAACAGATCAGACTTACTTGTAAAGATATTAGTGGGTCATTTACCAGGACCTGAAACAAATAGTACATGCAATAATTATATCACATCACTGAATTTGGTTAAGAATCTTATAGATGTGGGTCTGACAGTGGTCGTTACGATTGGGAAAAATATAAAAACAACTTTTGCTTGTAGGGGAAGGCGGAGCAAAGCGCATCCCTTAACTTTAAATGGTCATAAAATCACTTAGATATAAAATCCAGTCTGTTTAATCATTATACATTATTAACATATATATTGTTCATGACTGACTCTGCTCTATAAGCTATTACGCAGTTTGTTCTAATAGTTATAATATCTAATTTTTTTAATGTGCTGTGTGCCATGAAAAATTTAATGGGGCAGAGCGGTCATAATCAAAGCAAGTAAAAAGTGTATTATATATATATATATATATATATATATATATATATATATATATATATAATACTGAACGATTTATACTCAAATTTTATCAAATATAATTGATCCATACTTAAGATTTCATTAAACACACAACATGGTGAATAATTTACACTTATTGCACTAGTAATTATCTACAGTCGGTTAAAAACTAGAAACCATAAGATTTTAAACAACACTGGGTCTTTTGAGCAAATTCAACAGTAATAAAATCACAAAATACCATGACCAGAGAATGTATAGCTCTATTTATAATTGGTATGTTTATTATATTAAACCAGAAAGGACCATGAAAACCATAGCTACCTAAAAAAGAAATGCTTATAATATGTAAAGTAATTAAGATATAAAGTGTTTAAACAAAAAACTATGGCAAAAATACATATAATGATCTATATTCTCTGTTAATTTAAGTACTCATTATTATGGTACAAGAAGGCTGGTGATTGTATATTGCATAAAAATATATGTAAAAGAGTAGGCTAAAAGACAATTGCTTAAGTTGAGTTGCCTAAAAACAATTATGATTATTAGTGATTATGAAGCTTCAAAAAGTTTTTGAAAATTAATTTTTAAAATAAAGAAGTTTTTTTTTGGAATCTAATCCTGTTCTTTATGGAAAATAAGTATTTGAATATTGTGTATCGTCATCAAAGCTAAAGATATATGCCAGCAAGTGCAGTATTGAAATAAATAAAAAAAAAGGTTCATACAACATTGTTGAAATTAAGAAAAGGTGGTGTAAAGACGAAGCTAGAATATACTCGTGTAGTAGCAACAGGAAGCTGGATTTATCATAAAGTAGTAGGTAGAACGGGAAATTTCAGTGCGAGTCCCAGGATCATCGTAGAAGTTGGTCATCATACTTGGAACCAGTTTTGGTAACTCAATCGTTTCATCGAAAGCACTACAAACTGTAAAGTATCCAATTTTTCATTTGTATTTATAATTTGTATTTCACATTGGTTGTTCCTAAAACTAAAACCAACTTTTAATCACATATAAATTCTCTTCAAGTAAAGTATTTAATTCAGGAAGCGGTCCAACAACGAAGGCTGTGAAGGGTTGTACATACCTTCTGGAGTCGAAAAAAAGGCATTGAACATAGTTACTAATCTGAAAATTAAAATTTTAACACCCTGTGCTGTAATTAAAAATACACTAACATTTACAATTCTAAAATAGGTTAGGGGTTACTGTTCCATATAGTTTGGTGTAGAACTAACCTTACCGGCATTTGTGTTTTTCAGAAGTTTATTCTGATTTCATACAGAGGGAGCTAGTATTCACATATTTGCAATTTGATATTAGTCATTGAACCCAGAACTAGTATCATTTTAATTTGAAATTTACCCTGAGAGAGTTGTTTGGAGTTTTAAAAAAGGCCGAGGTATAAATTTTTAAAATGAACATTATTTAGAAGTCGCTTATTACATTTAGCATACAAGCATAAAAAGTATTCAGGAGCTTAGAACCGAAAATTGGTGTTTTAATGAATTTGAAACCTTCTTCTAAACTAACCACATATAAATTAAATAAATAAAAGGGGAGAGAAAATACACATTCAGAATAATATATATATATATATATATATATATATATATATATATATATATAAGAGAAAAGTAGGTTTAATGAGTTTTAAATTAAACAAAGTAAAAAGTCACTTGCCAATAATTCCTTTTTACTTTATATATATATATATATATTGCGCAGTGGATTTCCCTAAAGACCAATCGAGCCCCAGCGTTTGGGCTGACATAAAATTGCTGTGGTTTTCTGTGTAGAGAAACCCCTTTTTATTCTCGCCCCACGAATTGGGCTGTCCTAAAATCTTTTCCTGAAAATAAAAAAAATCTTCCAATATCTCTGGAACGCCCCCATTATTTTCAGCATACCACGGCTAGCACACAAATCTGCTTCTTCAGCGATACCTACCATCCTAAGTTTATTCTTTCTCACTTATACTACCAAATAAAATTATCACTCAAATAATTCAACGAAACATACAACCTCATACAAATCAAATTTTTTTTATCTCCCACACATTATTTACAAATTCGGATATACAGCTTCATAAAATATTACAACCTCATTCATTAAATCCTTTTAAATATCATGACTTTAATTTATTTCAACAGTTTTCGTTTTATATAAGTAGAAGGGCCTATCTTGAAACCCGAAATTGAATTTTACTCTGGTCTATGGTGAGCTCAGTATAAACCCTGTTACTCTAAATGCATAAATAAATCGCATCTTTGTTTTCAACAATCCTAACGACCCGTTTACTCTTTACATCAAATTTTTCCGTCATTTATTTACATCTTTAAATAATAACTACAAATTGTCCTTTTCATATACCTTTCAAATTAGCTTTTATGTTCATAAAATACACACCCCAATGTGTCAAATCACTCTAGCACAAAATAACAATACAAAATGTTCAAGCAATAACAATAGAAATTAATTTCGTTACCTGGAGGAAGCTTTTTTCATCGTCACCTCTGAAGATGTTGTCCAACAAAACCCCGTCGTTGCTTCCATACACCTGTCTGCTATATGTAGATCAAACTCATTTCCAATCGCTATCCAAGTCTCTGCAGACGCCTTCAATGTTTCAACCCATATAATTGTTCAATCCAAGTTAATCACCTTCCGCATCTACCAAACACCCAGCATCCTCGTTCCAAAAATTTCTCACCACGCTTACCTCAATAACATCCCTCGTTTGTTCTTTTTCTGTAGTTACAGCACCGTTTACAAAATAGCACCCACTCGACGGACTGTACTAACACCGTTTCATAAATTTTTAAACTTGGATGTTACTGTAAAAGCTAAGCGAAGTCAAAGAGATAAGCGAAGTAAGAGAGCCTTACTACGTCTTCTCATGTATTTATAATGGTCAATACACACCTCCTGCACCCAATTTCAATCGAAAAGCTCCCCTACCGTAAACGCTTCTGCAAATTTTATATCCAACGAACTTTGTAAAACTTAGAACTCTCACTCCATCGTCGCTTTAGTCCGAAACACTGGTTAACAAAATACAACGGTTGCGATCTTCTAGAAATTTTCTCTCACCCCCTAGCACTCAGCCAATCACACACATTTCTCCCATTCTTAGGTCTAGCCTTCAACTATCTTACCCTCGTCTAACTTATATTTATTGTCTCTTTTACAATCCCACTCAAGCAACATAAAATCGATAATGTGGTTGACTTCTATATTTTATCGCGTACTATAAACGCGTGTTTCATCCAACGTCCGTATTTGTTTTCCTCGTCTCGCCTATGCTATCGATATCCCGTCTCAACTTGCTTTCAAAGCAGCTGTTGTTTTCGTAGCCTTCGCATCGACCGCTAACTAAGTTTCTACAGAATTATGTTTCAACGTACATTCAGGTTCCTTAAACTTGCTTATTTATCTGTCAGGCTTTTCTCTGAATCGATTGTCTGTTTGAAGTCATATTTTCACGCTTCAAAACATTAAAGCTAATTATATTCGTATCCTTGAGTTTTCACGTACTACAAAGCATCTATACTTATGCAATTTTAACATTCCGATTTATTAATACAACTGTATACTACTTTTCCTTTGTTTTAATGTCACAACTAATTAATTTAGCGCGTAAATAAATTATTCCTATTTTCTATGTACACAGTCGTTACAAACTTATTCTTTGAACTTATCTATGCCTCTTAATCTATAACTTACACGATATAATTCCCCTATTGCAATTCAATGAACAACTCCTCGAGTTTTCCTTGAATTTAATTACGAAGACTAATACCTACTAACTACCCATACATGATATTTATACACTTCTATCTATTAATCTAACTCTATCTATACCCATCTATCTAACCTATCACTCTTTATCTAATTTATCCATACCTATTTCTATCTATCTCTAATTATTTCTATTTATCTACACCTATCTTTATTTATAACTATCTATCCACACCTATCACTACTTATTGACTAACTAATCCTATCTATCACTAACTCTTCACACCTATTTTTATTTATCTACATTTATTTTTGTTGAGCACTATCTCTTTATTCAACTCACTTCTATTCTTCTATACCTATCTTCGCTAATTTCTATTTATTTAAGTTCTTTCTACTTATGTACACCTATCGGTATTTATAATCATCTATTACATCTATCTATTTATTACTCTAACTATTCACACCTAATTCTATCTCTATCTATTACTAACTCACCTTATTTATCCTATTCCTAATTCTACTTCTCTATCTACACCTATCTCTATCTCTATTTATTTAAAACTATTTCTATCTATCAATCTGTCCATATCTTTCCGTCTATTAACACGTCTCTTTATTTAAACCTGACTTTTCTTCTTACAATTTTAATAAACTTCATCCATGTCTTTCCTCCTTCTATTTATATACTTATTATCCTTATTGTTTCACATAAAATAAAACTATCCGTACTGTCCTGATTTTACATATTTCTTCCTCTGTCCCTATACTTGTCTGTTTCTCATTCATTACTACCACCTTCGATGCGGACAAACCAAACGATACCACTTTATCATTTTTAGTTTTTCCCTCTATGGAAAACTCTTTATCTCTTCTAGACCCTTTATGTACTACAGTTACCCCGTAAAAATCTCTTAAATTCAAATTTTCAAAATTATCTTTCCCACTTGTCTTCCTTATGTCTACTTTTGAATCTTGTGTGTAACCTAACGCTGTGCTCGCTTCTACTTCTACTAACTCCGAATATTTGTTCACTACTGCTTGTACCTCTTCTAATCTTCCTTCCGGACATTTACTTGTGTCGATCTCTTTCACCTTTTCTTCATCTAACTCCATAACATTAATACTTAACCCCGTGTCATCCTCTGTGAGTTCATAACTTGCCTTCCAGGGTAATCTCCTGTCCCTAATCCTAACTACCTTCCTTTCCATATCTATAATTACTCCTAACTTCACCATACAATCAACCCCTTATATCCCTTTAAATTTTAATCCTGGTACAATTATAAATTCCTGCTCACAACCTACTGAACCTATCTCTACTTTCAATACTACCACACTATTTACTACAGCAAATCGCTTTTTATTCGGCGCTAGCAGATGATTTCTTTTTATAGGCATAATCTTGTCACACACCTTTTTCTTAATTTCATTGACGAATTCCTCCGATACTAAACTCGCCTCAGCTTCTGAATCCAACAACGATCCTAAATTTTGATCAAAAATTTTAACATCTATTATTGGCAAACAAAAATTTTCTTTAATTTCCGGTTCAACTTCTTCCTCAATTTTCAAAAATTCCCTAGGATGTTCGTACTTGTACACAAGTAAATCTAGTGGTTTGTCCTTGTCTAAAAATCCTGTCCTGGTCTACTTTCCCTACTCGGTCCTTGTCCTTCGACTACTTCCGCATACGTCCTTGGCGTCTCTTCCCTGTTTGTTCTATCATTTTCTCTATTTGTTGTCATAGTCTGTGTCCCCCTCATGTCAGGTGAACTATTCTGTCTTTGTACCCCTGGTCTTGGTGCGGGTCCTCTACCTACACTGTTGCTACGAAAGAATGTCCGTTTTGGTTCCCAGTTCGGTCTTGTATTGAAATTTATTCATTTCTATTAAGACAAGATCTTTGTCTATCACACTGCAACTGTTAAAATTAGGTTTTGCTCTGTAACTACGAGCCGTCCTTCTCATTTGGTCACTAATTTCACATCTTTCCATTTCCATACGTTTTCCATCATTTTCCATAAACCAAATTTGTCATATTTTATAAAGCATATATCGAAACTGTTTTTGACCGTTGTCTTAATTTCGTATTCAAATCAATGTATTTTTTTAACCAAGGAACTTGTTTAAACCGAAAAACCTTATGAATCTTTTTCAGTTCTAAACCGTAGCTTAAATACATTTTTAAATTCTTGTAGTGAGTAATATAGTTGAGTTTTAGATATAAAGTTGTAAGTAATTTCTTTAGGTTTGATTTATTAGAAGGTACTGGTGGTATCATGTGTTCAGGCGCCAAAGGTAAGTTACTGTGAATTTCATGTAAAGATACTGTGTAGTGTAAATCGCATTCAAAATATATCTTACATCAGAACCATCGGGAATATTAAGTATGTCTAAAAGTACTATATCTGGACTGTGCCATCTAAAAATTCAAATTCTCCATATGGAAGATATTCAGATATTGCAACCCCATATAAATTATTAACATCAAAATACATTAAATATTTAGAATCGAAATTTGGATCATAATCTGCATTCATATATTTGTTATTTGCTTTAGCATATCTATTCGAACATTGAGAAATGCCACCACGAATTCCCCGTTCTAAAAACATTATTTTTTCAATATCAGTAAGCAACTCGAGTTTAACGTTCGTCGTTTTTAACATTGCGTCTAGAGCTAAACCAGGAGCCGTAAAATAGTGAAGTGGATCTAACTTATACGTGAACATGCAAGTTTTTCTAAAGTTTTCAAATATGTCAGTCAAGAGCAGTACATATGTTTTTAAATATAGATCTGAATAGTCCCCTAGTGTTTTTATATTAAATGTTTGCCAAACGTGTTAAGCATGATTGTAGTCTTCATCTGGGACTTTTTTATTACGCAAACGATTAAAGCATGCTGTTTTACAGGGTAAATTGGTTTCATTGAGCCTACCCCAAGAGTTAATGTAATAGGGAAATATGCCTTTACGCGTAAGTAACCGAAACTCATTTACAGTGTTACAATTTTCCTGGTGACGGATTTTTTATTATCATCTAAGTAGAAAGTTAATTTTTCAATGCTAGATACCATAAATCTGAATGAATCGTTAATTCCAAAACTAACTTTCGTACCTTTTACATATTTTGTAAAAGATATGTATTTTTCCTTATTTATTGTTAGAATACTTAACGAACTTGAAAACCATAACGCGATTTTTTAAATAATGAAATGCAAATCGTAGCCTGATAAGTTATGAAAAACTACTGGTATCATATAAGAATTATGGTAATCGATGTTGCAATCTTGATGAGCTGCTCCTCGAAATTCACCTGTAAAGTGACAGTGATCGCGAACTCTAATATCATCTATACTAAAAGGTTTATTGCAAATGTAACAGTGAAGGGCAAATTTAAATGCTGACTTTAGTTCTACTGTTAAAGGGTTCATATGTTATGAGTTACAGAAAATTTTATTTGTCGTTTCTGAAATCAGTTTCAATCGAGCAACAGACCATTCTATACAATCCTTTCCGCGATACAATTGAAATTTGGAATATTTACTATCATACTAGCATTTCAAATAGTACGCTACACTAAAGGGTATATGTTTTTGGTAACGGACTGTGTTTAATATTACCTCCGGCTTATTGCATGGTTCTAATATACTTTCGAGATCTGCATAAACTACAAATAATACATTTTCTTGGTAGTGGAAATGTTTAAAAATTAGATTTTTGTCAGATTCTTCGGGTAATCTTATTGAGCAAGTATTCTGTTTTTCGCAATGATTCGAATGATGCTTAAGTAATGCTGCTGTACTAAAATTATTTAAACATCTATAACAAACAAATTTTCTATGGTGATGTGAAGACAACTGTTTTACAAATAATTTTGACATATCCTTAATCCAAGTAAAATGAAAGTGATTCTCATTAGCATTTATCGGAC
Source organism: Platerodrilus igneus (assembly GCA_036346225.1). Taxonomy (NCBI): domain Eukaryota; kingdom Metazoa; phylum Arthropoda; class Insecta; order Coleoptera; family Lycidae; genus Platerodrilus; species Platerodrilus igneus. Next base: position 1,392,515 of record JARFIW010001175.1, on the reverse strand, counting down.
GAGAATATTGTAAGGAATCGTTATTTAAAACTAACAGATTAATAGGTTCTATTTTTCCTAAATTTCCACTTAGACAAATGAGAGTATTTTAGTATTTTCTATGCAATATAGGTTAATTGCGAGACTGTTGAGCTTCTCAATTTTTTTTTGAGTCTTTTAATGCGATTGGAACTGAATGGAATTGTAGCGTAATACTGTATCAAAATGTGGATAGCTAGATATTCTATGAAGATTTTGTTTAGCGTGATGTAAAGTGGAAACCAAGGCCTAAAGAAAGCAATGTGGGTCGTTATTTATTACATTTACCACAGCTCGTTTTTTTGCTATAAAGTCCGGAACCGGAACAAACGTTGAACACCCTACTTTAAGCGGATTATGATTGTTTATATTTACCTTCAAGTGTAAAAGTTCTTGGATTGCCCAACCTGAATCCTTTTTGCTAAATTCTTCCAATCGCTTCGATATTTTGTTCAATACGTTCTTCTTATACTACTGCTTGAGATTGGTGTTTATATCGATGTGATGATTTGCCGTAGGAAACGTCTTCAAATCTGTTTCACCAGTTGTAGGCTTAACAAAGTTAGCAGTGAATATTACATTAACTTTCAACATTGACTTTTTTAAGCAAGCAACAATCTTGCGTTTAAAACTAGCGAACGCCTTGTATAAGAACACTAGAGTATCTCTATAACTTAAATTGGTAATAAGTCCCGTAATTATTCGACTTCCAAAACAGGATTCTACATCATGCCAAACTAAATGCCGGCTTTGACTTCTAGAAAGCGTTGCATCAGTACTTTTACCTTGGTATTCTAAAGAACGTTTCAAGTGTTTCAATCGTACAAGGTAACATTTAAGATGTGCCAAATTACACTCCAGTCTACTAGGATTTTCCTGGCGATTGTCTTCGTATACCTTGTTCTTAATTGCAAGTTTTAATAAACTTATGTTTGTCTTAATAATGATGATCTGCCTGATAATTCATCAACCGATTTAATTAGATTCATACACTTCACTGTTAATTTTAAAATATCAGTACTAACTTCGGCTACCGTTTCAGAATTCATAATGGCTGTTCTTTACAATCACTAGCTAAATTACTTAATATCTGTAGAGATTTATTGACTGTTTATACATAAATATGTTCTGACGTAAGCAAAATAACTGTAAAAGATTTTATTCTTATGTATACAAAAAAAAAGCATACAAAATGTTATAAAACGTATGATTGATAAGCAAATTTCAAAATAATGCAAAATTGCAAGATCATTTATTTCTATACAATCAAAATAATTGCATAGCGAATTGCTTTTGGAAACAGTTGTTAAAATCATCTTTATTTACGTTTTGATTCATGACCTAAAGTAAATAAAGACGATTTTCAACCATGAGTGGTTTAATTTCCATGCTGAGAGCATCATTGTTTTAGCTTACATACGGTTTTTTATTCATTAGAATAAATTACATAGCTTAATATATAAAATTTTCATTTGCAATTTGTTTTTTCAGAAAACGATGCAAATTTGTAATTTTTTTTCTAACAGACCCTGCAAAACAACTGTAAAATATTTTATTCTTATGTATACAAAAAAATGTATACTAAATGTTATAAAACGTATGATTCGTAAGCAAGTTTTAGAATAATACAAAATTGCAAGAGCATTTATTCCTATGCAATCAAAATAAATGCAGAGCGAATTGCTTTGGAAGCAGTTGCTAAAATTATCTTTTCGTCGACCGTTTATTAATGTCAATATAAATGGTGAGTTTATATAAACCAAACCTAAATAAAACTTTGTTGCGTGGTGGTAGCGATTGTAGTTGGACCAACTGTAAAAGTTGTGGTAGTAGCGATATCCGTTGAATTTTTAAATCGGATTGTAGTTTCTGTGGTAACAATTCCTACTTGGTCAGTAAATTAGGTAGTGCCATTTGCTATTTTTCAGACAATGAACAAATTCGTTATTTTGCTGAGAGCATTATTTTTTGCTTACATACGTTTTTATTCATTAGAATAAATTACTAGCTGAATATATAAAATTTTCATTTGCATTTTTCAGAGAAAATGTATACAAATTTTGTTTTTCTAAATTAATTATCGTTTAAAATATAAATATTCGTATCGACATCTCTTGCATAATTATTAGTTACTAACAACTTTAAAAATGAATAGCTTATCATTGATCAAAGTAGTAGCAGTACCAACGATGGATTCAAAGTTCAAGAACAATTTATATTTCATTCTAACGAAAATTTGATTAAAGAAGTTTTTGGATCTTCATTTCAACTTGACACTGCTGATTTTTTTGATAGTGACGTATTAGATATATCACGGTAAGTGCTTTTTCACATTTATACACGTCGTTTTAATATTGATAGATTTGCACGTTTTAGGAGCAATAAAATTGTTCCACCGCAACCAGTTCCTCTACTCGAAATTAGATGTACCAATGATCAACGCCATAGGAAAGCAGAACCATACACGTACGTTAGAATATATTTAGATTTATGCAAGCACTATTAATTTTTAATTTACATTAGATTAGAATCAAAAAACCATTCTGGAAATTCTGAGGCTTTCGTTGGATCGTTGGCACATTCTGATCCTCTCAGAAACAGGTAGTATACAAAAGAAAAGGGGAACCTACAACAATCTGTTATGCTATGCTCACAGATCCGGCAAAAAATATGTCGGCTATGAAAAAGTTATGTTTCGGACCTAATATGACTGTTTGCTGTGTGGATGACAAATCCTATGAAGAGGACACAATAGAGTTGCTTAATGCATTTAAAAAGCGTGAAGAAAAGCTACTGCGTCGTCTAGATTTGGAACTAGAAATAATAAAGCAAAAAAGAAAGGCCGACCTTACATCACTACTCTAATAAAATGTTTTGTAAACTTTATTGCCTATTTTTTTTAGTTCACATAAGTGTCACAAGTTACCTAAAAGAAAAGGTTTTTATGTGTATGATTGCCTCAGAAAAGGCGTTGAAAATAGTGCAGTTCTGTGAACAGATATCTCGATCAATAGCATAAACGTTAAAAATAGTGGATTACTGTACTCGTTTAGTACCTTTACTGAAAGAGCATTAAAATAATCTTTGGTGGACTTGAAGTATTTATAGTCATCCAAAAAAAAATTTTGATTTGAAAATGGCAAGTAAGTGTAAAACCACACTAAACTGGTCATTTCTCAATCGAATCCACGTTATCAATAATTGACTACGTTTGAAATCACGCATTATTTACTCACGTCAAAATCACGTGTTAAGTGTTCACGGCAAATTCACGTATTAATTGTTCACGTTCAAGTTACGTGATATATCCTCATGAATATCACGTTCTAATTATGACGTGTTAATGACGTCTCTGGGCTGTGACATTGTGACATCATTTTTCACGTAAAATAGCGTAAGTTTTCTGGTACCAGAAACGTAACCGCTGATCACAAATCACGTCATTATGACGTGTCGTTCCTATCTGGGTAAATACTTTGCTACAAAAATTGTTAACCAATATAAGGACTTGTTTCCAAAGATCAGTGTTCAAATATTTAGGGCGAAAATTAAAGAGCGGTTACTAGAAAATAAGTCAAAGACCGTTTCAATTGTTTAAATTTATAAAATTATTAAGTAATATGTGTAAGTCAGCGTTGTTGAACTTACTTTTTGTAGTTCTCAAAAAATTTCTTTATTATTAATATTCATACAAACCTTATACTATTTCTATTCAGGATAACTTTTAGTCTGTCCACTTTTACCTAATATTCCTGAAATATCTTGGAATTTTTCTAGATTGTATGGTCACGTTACATAATTTCTAACAACCTAATCATTTTGTTAGAATATATTTAGATTTATGCACAACTTCTTACATTTTAAAGGGTTTCTGTTAGATCATAAAACCATTGCGACGCAAATTCTGAGGCTATCGTTACAGATTTTAGCGCGCCCATCTGTCAGAAACATCAGGTAGTATACAGAAATTATTACACGTATTGACGAAATATATCAAAATCAATATGTTATTAAAGCGAGGTACTCACATGAATAGGTGCAGGACCTATGACTGTTTGCTGTGTCCTTCCGGGTTGCTAGTAGAGTTGCCCTTCCGGATTTTTACAGATGGGGTTGCGACCTCCGGGATTGTTCCGGCTAGATAATAACAGGGGTGTGGGCTGCTTTCGACATCGATACTTTTACCTATGTAGAGGACGGCAGGTTTTACAGGAACGAATAATTAAAGGCAAGGGAATCAACATAAGATAAAGATACGATACCAGACACGATATTCTACCAAGTTCAAAGGCCAAAAGTATTTTTCAGCGTCTGCTGAAACCTTCTTCTCTTAACACGCGTCGGCGCGTTCGTCAACCAACCACTTTAATTAAATACGCGCCAAATCTTTCAAATTTTGGGCGCGAAACTGCATATCAAAACTAAACAAAAGTCTAGTGCCAAATTTAAAATAACACTGTTAATTAGTACAATCAGCTCACTTTAACGAACGATAGCTTCATATTGGATCTAAAATAAAATGCAATTTACATCCATATTGTAACACTTCATTCCTTGTTACCTATCTAGCAGTCAAAAAAAAAGGACTACTTACCTAATACATAAATCAAATTTTAAATATCACTTTTATGGTTCAAAATTGCAATATAAGGGTCACTTACCTATCCAATAGTATTTACTCTACTTTCTTCAAACGTCCGGCTACTCTACAGCCAGAAATACATGGACATGTTCCGGGTGGATAGGGTTAGAATTCTGAAACCGATACTGGTGAGTTAACTTACCCAACAGTTATCTGTACCTTAAATGTATTTCAACAAACCCCTTTAAAATTATAGATCTCAAAATTATCAAGTAATGAATTTAATAACCTTTAATGTGGTGATATAACTATATACATTTGCTATATTGACATACTTTAAATGCAATAAAATCAGTATCTCTTATTTAACTAAAGCTATAATCAGGTAATTACATCTACTAAACCAAATTTTACATTTAAACAAATTGGCTTCCAACTAAAACATAGCCAATAACTCTTAATATTCTCTACAAAACTTATAATAAAAAGTAGTAAATAGTAAGTGTCCAAGAAATTCAATCTTAATCTAACAACTCAACATATTCATGTAAAAGCACATATATATATATATATATATAACTCTATAAATTCATACTTGCAAACGCCGTGTATGCGCTTGCAAACACGTCCGTTCTCTCAAACCATGTATGCAAAGATTCACTCAATACCTGTGTTGGGTATGCAATACCACTACTGCTCCATTCTAAACAAGGCCCTGAGGTAATTTATTCTCACCAGGGTTGAAACTGTAACACGGTTATTGATAACTCTCGTGCTTGGAACTCTGGATATCGCGCCTTCTATACCAACTTACGGTTTGAGTCGAACTTAAAATACAAACTTCCACCAATCAATCAAACAGAGTGAGCCATAAACGTGTGTTAGTTATCATCTTCTATGCCGTTAACAAGCCAGCGTCCAATTAACGCCCTACAACAACCCTTTCGTCGTCTAATTATACTGTCCTTTATTCATTATTTAAATCCACTAATCGTCCCGTAATAAACGTATTCACTTCTTATATTTGTTACCTATTCTTCACTTTAATTCACGCGGTCAAATAACCACGATAGGTACGCGCCATTGCAGCGTAACTGGCCCTCTATGGCTAATTACTTTTTTATTTTATTTCGTACATCTTTTGCATTTGTGTATCGTCTTTTGTCTTTGTGTGTCGTGTGTGTTAATTTCTTTACTTCCCCAATTTATATACCTTTTATCACGTGATTGTTCTAGCCAATTACAAACCTTACATATTGCACAATTGTGTATCATTCTTACACGTGTTTTTGGGTTAATGGTTAAATCCATTTTTATTATTGCAATTGCTAATTGAAACTGCCCAATAATTAAATTTAAGTTATTCTGCAATATTCTGAACTATTTCCTGTTAATATTTTTATAGGTATCACGAAAAATAACATTTTATTACGTATTTCCGGTTTTAAATTTTCTAGAACAAATTAGTATTTCCCTTTGACACCTAATTTAAAATCTTTTACAATTCACGGGATGTTAGATATCTGTTGATAGGTTATGTTAATTTAAAGTGTCAATTGTCACCCCAAAGTCGAACTAGGATTGGATAACTGTATTAATTCATGGTTATTGATAGGTTATACTTTAGATAGAATTATTTGTGATTGGCCGAAAATATTATTTGAAATTTGGATTAATTTAAAAATGTTTTTGGGTGTTACAATATGCCAGAACCTTCAATTTTCTCAAAATCCCATAACAACTTGTTACGTTCACTTTCGAGGATAAATTAAAACACACCTTTTTGTCTTTTATTACTCATTCATATAGACTCTGTTTCTACTCTTCAAACACCATCCTGTATATTTCACCTTGCTACAATAACTACGCTTGTCAATAATTGCATTTAAATCTATTTAATATTAATACGAAACGAAAACCGCTTCTACAATCATATAGTCAGTACCTTGTTTTCGGTGTCCACATTACTATAACGTATAATTAATCCTTACACTGCTCCGACCCAAAGATTCATTCAAATAATGGATCTTACTTCATTTGATAAACCGTGTTTCGGATCGTTAACCACACCTGAGTTTGATAACGCCGGCATGGATAATTCGTGTTATTAATCGAATCCATTTTACGTGATTTTTTCTATATACGACTGCAAAAAATTGACGTTTTTGTTCTTGCTAAATTTTCGTGCACACACTGTGTAATAAGTACTTTTAGTTTTAATATATATATATATATATATATATATATATATATATATATATATATATATATATATAATTTCCTTTGTGAAGGGTCTAACCTGTAACTGCACTTATTATAGCTTCCTCCGGTGGACACCGACGTATAGTACAGTGACACCTGATTCACTTACACCTGTAATTTAGAACTGTAGAAATGGGGCAGTTAAGCAATTCTGAAGGTTAGAAAATTTATTTTTTTTCTGCTATTATATGGGGGAGTGCTAGCTGTTGCGTATAGTTGTGAAACCCATTATCGCGGTCGATGACTCTACTGGCAAAGTATTGGTAAGGAATCTCTTTTGTTCCCTTTGTCAAGTTTCCGGCATTGGAAAGGAACTCCGTTTGGCTCTAGATCGCCGAAATACAATCAGGCTATCACTAATATCCGTTCTGAGTATCGCCCTCCAGTTAACCTTTACTAGTTATAAATGTTCCTTTACTCAATGTTTTGTTTTAGAGGTAACTTACTGTGTAGCTATGTTGTGAGGATGCATTCTAATAACGACATACCTGGAATCACGATAAATATATAAGTAGACCACTTTGTTTTTATTACTCATCAACCAGTAAACTATCCTGGTAGCAAAGGTTTAATAATGGAAAAAATAGTAGGAGTTCGAGCTAAATCTTGTTTAAATTTTTTTTCTACTTAATGTACATATGAGACGTTTATCAGTTAAATTTCATTTATAGAACATTTAAGAAAATAATAGTTATTCTTTGTTTCAATTCTTTTTGTTTCTGTTAATACTGTGTAAAACCCTTAAGGATATTCCTTTAATTTTGTGACATATTTTTCTAGACGTTTTCTTTTACATAGTTCTTCGAATTTTTTTTGGTATTGGTAAAACCCCGCCTACTTGCCGATTGAGCCTGGTTATTCTTACGTTGTCTGTTCAGTTACGTCGATGTACGTAGCAAACAGAAACAAAGTAACAATAGGTTACTTTTTAGAACACTTTCATTTAACTTATTGTAGGAGTTAAATTTGGTTTGAGTTTAGCACGTCCATCAACTCCACGTTGTTCTAACTGTCAATTTTCAGTGTTCCTGTTCAAAAAACCACAACTAAATTCAATCCTTTCCGGCGGTTTTAAAGTCAATAGGGAATTTATAAAACTTATATGTATTCATGTTTTGAATGGACGAATTTCATTATGACGTAGCACCGATAGCGCTGTGGAAAAAATTTGTAACTATCCGTACAAACAAATGTCTGTTTTTCTCTAACCTATAGTTATAGGTTATATAAGAAGAAGTCAATATAAAATATATTCTATTCCATGAGATATATATATATATATATATATATATATATATATATATATATATATATATATATATATATATATAGTGCAAATACATATAACTAGTAGAGTATAGTTCATTTTTTAATATTTATTACCATTTTACATAAACTGAATAAAACAATAAATAATACGAGAGACTGTTGCAGCAGATATTCTAAAAAAGTACTCAACTCTTTTAAAGTAAAACCTCTTCTGAGACGCACTATTGTTAATAATAAAGTTTATCTTTATCAGACAATGTGACACTGATCGTTCTTTTAGTTTTTGTTCCAATCGGTTGCATTAAAGATTGAATTTTATCTGGACCCAGAAATGTATATAAAGTGTTGAATATTTCTAAAGAAAAGCTACAAAAAACATAGATTTTTCTGGAGAGGTTGATGAAATCTCGTAAGACATTTTAAACTCTATATGTTTATGACTTTCCTCAATTGAACTAGTATCTTCTATATTTATAAACAGTTTGAGAGCATATTGAGCACTAACAGTTTGATTATCCGCTCCATATTCATCAGCCATGTCCACGATTGCTGAAACCTCCGTAATCCCAATTGCTACTGAAGCTTCCTGCTTTTGAGAAATTTTCGTGGATCCTGCCTTTCTTTAAATGGTAGTTTTCGTTTTCGAATGATGCCCTCTGTGTCCTAAAAACAACACAGATTGTAAACAAATAACTACCTAAGTATAAACTGTAAAAAACTTACTTTGTGTTGCGGAATTGGGTCAGAATATTTTTTAGTCGGTCCTTTGCCACCTACAAAATGTTATGTACACATGTATGTGTTTAATGAAACATTATCAAAGGTAAATTCACTTCTACAACAAGCACGCACCCACTTTTTACATTTATTAATGTTTTCAGGAGGCCTTCAAAATAAAATGAACTCCAAATCTTTCATATATTCTTTATATCTATATCTTGAATTACTATTATATTTACCATACGCACACCTCATTTTAAAACTATATTCGAAATTTATCCCCTTATTCTTTTAAATTAACCCTCTAGGTAAATGTCAATTCCACTTGTGTGTACTGATTATTACCCATTTTTTGTGGGCGCTGCGGTCGATTTCTTAGTGAAATTCATCGAGTATTAGAACAATATTCAGCTGCGTTAACAGACGATTTGTTTTTCAAAAATATGTTTCTAAACCATAACACATCAACAAAGCACATAGCGTTTAACAGTAAATGAGATCTAAAATAGCGGTTCGGTCTGCTTGTATCATCTAGTGCTTTAAGTGCTAAATAAAATTGTAAACTTTACGCGGCTTCTTGTATTTGGAATTACGGTGGATTCTGTTATTCATGTAAGGAACCGTTTGGAAACTCATGGCATTAAAACATCAATTTTAAGAAATTATCAACTTACGGCTTTTGCTGGTTAAACCGATAATGTACTTCAAAATCAATTGTTATTACTAGAACGCAAATTGACATAATATTCTTCTTATACATTTGTAATATTAAAATAGATATTTAAAAAAAGATCAATAAGACCTAAATACATCAATACCGCGTTTTTTACGATTTCCATAAGCCAGAAAATCAAGTAACATTTTCAGTGGGAAATCTGCAAATTCCGCTAAAAGAGAATCTTATGCATAGTCTTTCACGTAAAAACGCACAGGGTTGCTTTGAAACAAATTGAAGCAAAAGCCATTTGTACTAATAATTGATACTTAGCTAATAAAGCTTGACAAATTGTTTAAAATACGATGATGCAGTCCCACACCAACAAACGTCCGTTCTCGTGCAATTTGTGTAATTATGCTGCATCGCACAAAAGTAGGTTAGAAGTACATTTTAGGTCGCATACTAACGAGCGTCCTTTCGGATGTACTTTGTGTAGTTATACCACATCACAAAAAGGTAATTTACAAAGACATTTGCGATGGCATACTAACGAGCGCCCATTCGCATGCAATTTGTGTAATTATGCTGCATCACCCAAAAGCAGGTTAAAAGTACATATTATGTCGCATACTATCAAACGTCCTTTCGGATGTAATTTGTGTAGTTATACCACATCAGAAAAAAGTAATTTACAACAACATGTGCGATCGCATACTAACGAGCGCTCATTCGCATGCAATTTGTGTAATTATGCTGCATCACACAAAAGTAGGTTAAAAGTACATTTTATGTCGCATACTAACGAGCGTTCTTTAGGATGTAATTTGTGTAGTTATACCACATCACAAAAAGATAATTTACAAAAACATTTGCGATCGCATACTAACGAGCGCCCATTCGCGTGCAATTTGTGTAATTATGCCACATTACGTAAAAGTCATTTACTAGTACATTTGCGAACGCATACTAACGAGTGTCCATTCGTATGCAATTTGTGTAATTATAGCACATCAAATAAAGGTCATTTATATGTACATTTGCGGACGCATACTAACGAACGTCCATTCGCATGTAATTTGTGTAATTATGCCGCATCACGTAAAAGTCGTTTAAAAGTACATTTTATGTCGCATACTAACGAACTTCCTTTCAGATGTAATTTGTGTAGTTATACCACATCACAAAAAAGTAATTTACAAAAACATTTGCGACCGCATACTAACGAGCGTCCATTCCTATGCAATTTGTGTAATTATGCCACATCACTTAAAAGTCATTTACTAGTGCATTTGCGAACGCATGCTAACGAGTGTTCATTCGCATGCAATTTGTGTAATTATACCACATTACATAAGAGTTGTTTATATGTACATTTGCGGTCGCATACTAACGAACGTCCATTCGCATGCAATTTGTGTATTTATACCACATCAGTAAAAAGAAATTTACGAGTACATCTTCGATCGCATACTAACAAGCGCCCATTCGCATGCAATTTGCCGCAACACAAAAATGTAATTTAAAATTCCATTTTAAGTCGCCTACTTCAAATTATTTTCTTGTGTGATTGTTCTACATAGCAAGGTATATTTTACGAAAACTTGTTCGGTTGTATCACAATGAATTTCAATTTATTTGCAATATGTGATTATATCGCATTAAAGAAAAATAATGTATAAGCATATATGCAATTCCTTAGTAACCAAGGTTCATTAGTTACTATATAAGTAAATATTGTGCATCAGAATCATTCACGAAAATCTACACCTTTATATATTAATTCCTCATCACATGCACCGCCGACTTTCCTTCGTCACACGCCATTGTTTTATATTTTTTTACAAAACCATCTACTTTTTTAGTCCATTCCTAAAATAGGCGCTGCTAAAGAATACTAAGATTTTTTTAGTTGGGTGGTGTATTTTCGGGACATCCCTGGCATTGCGTTCGGTCATATACCAACAGTTAACGTAAACCCCGGAGTTACCATATATTCATGGAGTCGGTAATTTCCTTTCTTTGCTTTTACACCGAATTAGTGTCGCTTTGAATTGGTTGCACATTGGGTTTCATAAGGTAGTGTGGCTGCAAAAACCACTGTGTTAACGATAACATAATGGTATGCAGAATAAACAGAATGTACGAAGTGATTGCTAAGAAAAGGTCTGATATCGGGGTTTGTAATTCAGATATCAAATGCGTGGATGACAACGCAGCTACGCAATTGGAAGAGCACATTTCTAATGCAAATGATTTAGAAGAAGATGATTTAGTACCTAATATACATTTTGTTGGACATGATAATTTGACAATTTGGAGAAAACACCCATTAGCTGCGAAAGTATGTACAAAAGAAACCTACTCCCGAAACTAACGGGAGAAGTTACTAACGAAAGGTATGTTATTCTACCAAGTTGACAGTATACCACAAAATGAAAATATACAAATATTAAAATAAAGTAAGTTTTTAAATCGTAGTAGAGAACGGGATGGAAAAAATATGTGTTATTGAACCAAATGTTATTCTTGATTTATTACATTTACCTGTGTGAATCGCTCAAGTCACTGATGTTTGGATCTATGGAAAATAGATGGAACAATTTGAAATTTTTATATTAGTGATAGGGATCAATAGATTTGGTTTCTTACTTTAAATGTTGCGATATGATGATATTTTTGATATTGAAAGTGTCGAAAGAAAAGAAATTGATAAAATTATTTACAGTAGGGAATTCTTTGAAGAATGTATAACATGCTGCAGCAGTAATTACAGCATAGGACTTCATGTAATAGTTAATAAATGCTTCCTGTTTTCAGAGGGTGTTACAGTTTTAAGATTTATATGTTTTGACGAAGCCAGATAAGTATGAAATAAAAATTTGGGCTAGTACAGACAGACGCAAAAACTTACATTGATAGAATCTTAGAGTGTTTATTGGGCAACAGAAAGAAGTGCTTTATGGCCTAGGAAACAGATCAGATTTAGTTGTACAGATATTAGTGGGTCATTTACCAGGATCTGAAACCAATAGTACATGCAATAATTATATCACATCACTGAAGTTGGTTGAGTATCTTCTAGTGTGGGCCTGACAGTGGTCGATACGATTGGAAAAATTAAAATAAAACTTTCGCTTGTAGGGGAAGTCGGGGCAAAGCCCACCCCTTAACTTTAAATGGTCATAAAACCACTTAGATACAAAATCCAGTCTGTTTAATCATTATACATTATTAACATATATATTGTTCATGACTAACTCTGCTCTATAAGCTATTACGCAGTTTGTTCTACTAGTTATAATATCTAATTTTTTTTAATGTGCTGTGTGCCATTTTGCCCCATAAGTGGAGCAAAGTGAAAAATTTGACGGGGCAAAGCGGTCATAATAAAAGCAAGTAAAAAGTAAATATATAAGTTTATTTGAACAAGAATATAACCTTTTTATAGTAACCAATATTATACGATTATAAACTTACTTAATATCATAGACAAAAATAGGCATATATTGAGTATCAGCAAAAGAATTAAATATATAGGAAAATTGAAAAACTCAAAAAACACTCGGAAACTCATACAGTTAAAAAGTATGAACTCCTATAAAAATACTAACATGACTAACGGAATCATCATCATTGGGTCTTCAGTCCTGAAACTGGTTAGACGCCTACTATCATTGTTTCCTATTCTGAACTAACCTACAGATTTTCCCGAAATTTGCAGTCTGCATCTATCACTATCTGATCTAGGTCTACATCCGCCTCTTTTTTCCTATCTCTGCTTGTCATATATCACATACTATTCCCCAAAAATGCCTTAGAACGTATTATGCCCTTCTACTTCTCATATTTTTTCCCAAAGATATTCTTGTTCCCTTACTGTTTCTATAACCTATTTGTTATTAACTTTGTCTGTTCATCCTCGAACATCTGAAGCACGGCATTTCAAAGACCGCTACTGTTCTTCTGTCTGCTTTTCAGACTGCTCGTATTTCATAGGCATATTGTCTGTGCTGTGCTCCACACATACGCTTTCAACAACTTTTTGATCTATGTTTGTTGTCTTTCATCATAGGTGCCGTTCTTTCTTGTTAGATGCAGTTCGGTCACCTTCTATTGTTTTGCAATTATATACCCTATTTCTCCGACATTCAGTGGTTGCGAAGGGGGATAAGCAGCCTGTAGCTGCAAAGTTCCCCCAGCACTTGAACATTTACTGATTTAATATTTTTTACAATATGTCTTTTCGCACAGTCAACATTAGTTGCAGATATATCACAACAAACAACTAGTTGTTTATAATAATCATCAGATTTGTCTACGCTTATTTTTTCGTCATTGGGTTTCCCGTCTCAAAACTGGTTGGACATGTACTTGCACTTATTTCTTTTCTAAACTAACCTACATGGTTCCCTGAAATTCTCACACAGTAATGTAGCTCGTTTCCCCTTATATTGTTTTCTAATGTTATGCCCTATTTCATGTTTTGTTTTATAGTAAACACATCATGGTTGACTGATCTAATTAAACATTGCTGTTTCTGTACAGACTGGTTATAAAACAAAGCATTCTTATAATCATCAAAAGAAATTTGCTTAATACTTGCTGAGGAAGATCCCTCTGACTTTTTTATTACCCTATCCTGAACTCTGTAAGTGTACATTTTAGATCTAAGCCCTACAAACTCTTGCATGATATCACCATTGTTTTCATCTTTCATAAGACCAGGAACCTTTTTATTTGATAATGGGATATGATATTTATTATTGGGGTCGTAATCGGAAGTATCAAATCTATGAATATCTTTTTTGATATAAGAGTAAATATCTTCAACGCTAAACTCGTATATCAAACTATCCGTATCTGTGTACAGAAGCTTTACTTTGTTAGAAAATTGCGATTTTATATAACTATAATAAAATTCATATAAATAGATTTTCGAAATATTTAGAATACAGAAACCTGCATAAATGGGTTTGTTTAAATAAACCTCTAATTTATTCATTTCTATTAAGACAAGATCTTTGTCTATCACACTGCAACTGTTAAAATTAGGTTTTGCTCTGTAACTACGAGCCGTCCTTCTCATTTGGTCACTAATTTCACATCTTTCCATTTCCATACGTTTTCCATCATTTTTCCATAAACCAAATTTGTCATATTTTTATAAAAGCATATATCGAAACTGTTTTTTGACCGTTGTCTTAATTTCGTATTCAAATCAATGTATTTTTTTAACCAAGGAACTTGTTTAAACCGAAAAACCTTATGAATCTTTTTCAGTTCTAAACCGTAGCTTAAATACATTTTTAAATTCTTGTAGTGAGTAATATAGTTGAGTTTTAGATATAAAGTTGTAAGTAATTTCTTTAGGTTTGATTTATTAGAAGGTACTGGTGGTATCATGTGTTCAGGCGCCAAAGGTAAGTTACTGTGAATTTCATGTAAAGATACTGTGTAGTGTAAATCGCATTCAAAATATATCTTACATCAGAACCATCGGGAATATTAAGTATGTCTAAAAGTACTATATCTGGACTGTGCCATCTAAAAATTCAAATTCTCCATATGGAAGATATTCAGATATTGCAACCCCATATAAATTATTAACATCAAAATACATTAAATATTTAGAATCGAAATTTGGATCATAATCTGCATTCATATATTTGTTATTTGCTTTAGCATATCTATTCGAACATTGAGAAATGCCACCACGAATTCCCCGTTCTAAAAACATTATTTTTTCAATATCAGTAAGCAACTCGAGTTTAACGTTCGTCGTTTTTAACATTGCGTCTAGAGCTAAACCAGGAGCCGTAAAATAGTGAAGTGGATCTAACTTATACGTGAACATGCAAGTTTTTCTAAAGTTTTCAAATATGTCAGTCAAGAGCAGTACATATGTTTTTAAATATAGATCTGAATAGTCCCCTAGTGTTTTTATATTAAATGTTTGCCAAACGTGTTAAGCATGATTGTAGTCTTCATCTGGGACTTTTTTATTACGCAAACGATTAAAGCATGCTGTTTTACAGGGTAAATTGGTTTCATTGAGCCTACCCCAAGAGTTAATGTAATAGGGAAATATGCCTTTACGCGTAAGTAACCGAAACTCATTTACAGTGTTACAATTTTCCTGGTGACGGATTTTTTATTATCATCTAAGTAGAAAGTTAATTTTTCAATGCTAGATACCATAAATCTGAATGAATCGTTAATTCCAAAACTAACTTTCGTACCTTTTACATATTTTGTAAAAGATATGTATTTTTCCTTATTTATTGTTAGAATACTTAACGAACTTGAAAACCATAACGCGATTTTTTAAATAATGAAATGCAAATCGTAGCCTGATAAGTTATGAAAAACTACTGGTATCATATAAGAATTATGGTAATCGATGTTGCAATCTTGATGAGCTGCTCCTCGAAATTCACCTGTAAAGTGACAGTGATCGCGAACTCTAATATCATCTATACTAAAAGGTTTATTGCAAATGTAACAGTGAAGGGCAAATTTAAATGCTGACTTTAGTTCTACTGTTAAAGGGTTCATATGTTATGAGTTACAGAAAATTTTATTTGTCGTTTCTGAAATCAGTTTCAATCGAGCAACAGACTATTCTATACAATCCTTTCCGCGATACAATTGAAATTTGGAATATTTACTATCATACTAGCATTTCAAATAGTACGCTACACTAAAGGGTATATATTTTTGGTAACGGACTGTGTTTAATATTACCTCCGGCTTATTGCATGGTTCTAATATACTTTCGAGATCTGCATAAACTACAAATAATACATTTTCTTGGTAGTGGAAATGTTTAAAAATTAGATTTTTGTCAGATTCTTCGGGTAATCTTATTGAGCAAGTATTCTGTTTTTCGCAATGATTCGAATGATGCTTAAGTAATGCTGCTGTACTAAAATTATTTAAACATCTATAACAAACAAATTTTCTATGGTGATGTGAAGACAACTGTTTTACAAATAATTTTGACATATCCTTAATCCAAGTAAAATGAAAGTGATTCTCATTAGCATTTATCGGACGAGAATATTGTAAGGAATCGTTATTTAAAACTAACAGATTAATAGGTTCTATTTTTCCTAAATTTCCACTTAGACAAATGAGAGTATTTTAGTATTTTCTATGCAATATAGGTTAATTGCGAGACTGTTGAGCTTCTCAATTTTTTTTTGAGTCTTTTAATGCGATTGGAACTGAATGGAATTGTAGCGTAATACTGTATCAAAATGTGGATAGCTAGATATTCTATGAAGATTTTGTTTAGCGTGATGTAAAGTGGAAACCAAGGCCTAAAGAAAGCAATGTGGGTCGTTATTTATTACATTTACCACAGCTCGTTTTTTTGCTATAAAGTCCGGAACCGGAACAAACGTTGAACACCCTACTTTAAGCGGATTATGATTGTTTATATTTACCTTCAAGTGTAAAAGTTCTTGGATTGCCCAACCTGAATCCTTTTTGCTAAATTCTTCCAATCGCTTCGATATTTTGTTCAATACGTTCTTCTTATACTACTGCTTGAGATTGGTGTTTATATCGATGTGATGATTTGCCGTAGGAAACGTCTTCAAATCTGTTTCACCAGTTGTAGGCTTAACAAAGTTAGCAGTGAATATTACATTAACTTTCAACATTGACTTTTTTAAGCAAGCAACAATCTTGCGTTTAAAACTAGCGAACGCCTTGTATAAGAACACTAGAGTATCTCTATAACTTAAATTGGTAATAAGTCCCGTAATTATTCGACTTCCAAAACAGGATTCTACATCATGCCAAACTAAATGCCGGCTTTGACTTCTAGAAAGCGTTGCATCAGTACTTTTACCTTGGTATTCTAAAGAACGTTTCAAGTGTTTCAATCGTACAAGGTAACATTTAAGATGTGCCAAATTACACTCCAGTCTACTAGGATTTTCCTGGCGATTGTCTTCGTATACCTTGTTCTTAATTGCAAGTTTTAATAAACTTATGTTTGTCTTAATAATGATGATCTGCCTGATAATTCATCAACCGATTTAATTAGATTCATACACTTCACTGTTAATTTTAAAATATCAGTACTAACTTCGGCTACCGTTTCAGAATTCATAATGGCTGTTCTTTACAATCACTAGCTAAATTACTTAATATCTGTAGAGATTTATTGACTGTTTATACATAAATATGTTCTGACGTAAGCAAAATAACTGTAAAAGATTTTATTCTTATGTATACAAAAAAAAAGCATACAAAATGTTATAAAACGTATGATTGATAAGCAAATTTCAAAATAATGCAAAATTGCAAGATCATTTATTTCTATACAATCAAAATAATTGCATAGCGAATTGCTTTTGGAAACAGTTGTTAAAATCATCTTTATTTACGTTTTGATTCATGACCTAAAGTAAATAAAGACGATTTTCAACCATGAGTGGTTTAATTTCCATGCTGAGAGCATCATTGTTTTAGCTTACATACGGTTTTTTATTCATTAGAATAAATTACATAGCTTAATATATAAAATTTTCATTTGCAATTTGTTTTTTCAGAAAACGATGCAAATTTGTAATTTTTTTTCTAACAGACCCTGCAAAACAACTGTAAAATATTTTATTCTTATGTATACAAAAAAATGTATACTAAATGTTATAAAACGTATGATTCGTAAGCAAGTTTTAGAATAATACAAAATTGCAAGAGCATTTATTCCTATGCAATCAAAATAAATGCAGAGCGAATTGCTTTGGAAGCAGTTGCTAAAATTATCTTTTTCGTCGACCGTTTATTAATGTCAATATAAATGGTGAGTTTATATAAACCAAACCTAAATAAAACTTTGTTGCGTGGTGGTAGCGATTGTAGTTGGACCAACTGTAAAAGTTGTGGTAGTAGCGATATCCGTTGAATTTTTAAATCGGATTGTAGTTTCTGTGGTAACAATTCCTACTTGGTCAGTAAATTAGGTAGTGCCATTTGCTATTTTTCAGACAATGAACAAATTCGTTATTTTGCTGAGAGCATTATTTTTTTGCTTACATACGTTTTTTATTCATTAGAATAAATTACTAGCTGAATATATAAAATTTTCATTTGCATTTTTCAGAGAAAATGTATACAAATTTTGTTTTTCTAAATTAATTATCGTTTAAAATATAAATATTCGTATCGACATCTCTTGCATAATTATTAGTTACTTTAAAAAATGAATAGCTTATCATTGATCAAAAGTAGTAGCAGTACCAACGATGGATTCAAAGTTCAAGAACAATTTATATTTCATTCTAACGAAAATTTGATTAAAGAAGTTTTTGGATCTTCATTTCAACTTGACACTGCTGATTTTTTTGATAGTGACGTATTAGATATATCACGGTAAGTGCTTTTTCACATTTATACACGTCGTTTTAATATTGATAGATTTGCACGTTTTAGGAGCAATAAAATTGTTCCACCGCAACCAGTTCCTCTACTCGAAATTAGATGTACCAATGATCAACGCCATAGGAAAGCAGAACCATACACGTTGGTTTATATTTAGATTTATGCAAGCACTATTAATTTTTAATTTACATTAGATTAGAATCAAAAAACCATTCTGGAAATTCTGAGGCTTTCGTTGGATCGTTGGCACATTCTGATCCTCTCAGAAACATCAGGTAGTATACAAAAGAAAAGGGGAACCTACAACAATCTGTTATGCTATGCTCACAGATCCGGCAAAAAATATGTCGGCTATGAAAAAGTTATGTTTCGGACCTAATATGACTGTTTGCTGTGTGGATGACAAATCCTATGAAGAGGACACAATAGAGTTGCTTAATGCATTTAAAAAGCGTGAAGAAAAGCTACTGCGTCGTCTAGATTTGGAACTAGAAATAATAAAGCAAAAAAGAAAGGCCGACCTTACATCACTACTCTAATAAAATGTTTTGTAAACTTTATTGCCTATTTTTTTTAGTTCACATAAGTGTCACAAGTTACCTAAAAGAAAAGGTTTTTATGTGTATGATTGCCTCAGAAAAGGCGTTGAAAATAGTGCAGTTCTGTGAACAGATATCTCGATCAATAGCATAAACGTTAAAAATAGTGGATTACTGTACTCGTTTAGTACCTTTACTGAAAGAGCATTAAAATAATCTGTGGTGGACTTGAAGTATTTATAGTCATCCAAAAAAAAATTTTGATTTGAAAATGGCAAGTAAGTGTAAAACCACACTAAACTGGTCATTTCTCAATCGAATCCACGTTATCAATAATTGACTACGTCTGAAATCACGCATTATTTACTCACGTCAAAATCACGTGTTAAGTGTTCACGGCAAATTCACGTATTAATTGTTCACGTTCAAGTTACGTGATATATCCTCATGAATATCACGTTCTAATTATGACGTGTTAATGACGTCTCTGGGCTGTGACATTGTGACATCATTTTTCACGTAAAATAGCGTAAGTTTTCTGGTACCAGAAACGTAACCGCTGATCACAAATCACGTCATTATGACGTGTCGTTCCTATCTGGGTAAATACTTTGCTACAAAAATTGTTAACCAATATAAGGACTTGTTTCCAAAGATCAGTGTTCAAATATTTAGGGCGAAAATTAAAGAGCGGTTACTAGAAAATAAGTCAAAGACCGTTTCAATTGTTTAAATTTATAAAATTATTAAGTAATATGAGTCAGCGTTGTTGAACTTACTTTTGATTCTCAAAAAATTTCTTTATTATTAATATTCATACAAACCTTATACTATTTCTATTCAGGATAACTTTTAGTCTGTCCACTTTTACCTAATATTCCTGAAATATCTTGGAATTT
Organism: Platerodrilus igneus; assembly: GCA_036346225.1. Classification (NCBI taxonomy): domain Eukaryota; kingdom Metazoa; phylum Arthropoda; class Insecta; order Coleoptera; family Lycidae; genus Platerodrilus; species Platerodrilus igneus. The sequence continues at coordinate 1,372,172 of JARFIW010001175.1, read as the reverse complement.
TCTAGATTGTATGGTCACGTTACATAATTTCTAACAACCTAATCATTTTGTTAGAATATATTTAGATTTATGCACAACTTCTTACATTTTAAAGGGTTTCTGTTAGATCATAAAACCATTGCGACGCAAATTCTGAGGCTATCGTTACAGATTTTAGCGCGCCCATCTGTCAGAAACATCAGGTAGTATACAGAAATTATTACACGTATTGACGAAATATATCAAAATCAATATGTTATTAAAGCGAGGTACTCACATGAATAGGTGCAGGACCTATGACTGTTTGCTGTGTCCTTCCGGGTTGCTAGTAGAGTTGCCCTTCCGGATTTTTACAGATGGGGTTGCGACCTCCGGGATTGTTCCGGCTAGATAATAACAGGGGTGTGGGCTGCTTTCGACATCGATACTTTTACCTATGTAGAGGACGGCAGGTTTTACAGGAACGAATAATTAAAGGCAAGGGAATCAACATAAGATAAAGATACGATACCAGACACGATATTCTACCAAGTTCAAAGGCCAAAAGTATTTTTCAGCGTCTGCTGAAACCTTCTTCTCTTAACACGCGTCGGCGCGTTCGTCAACCAACCACTTTAATTAAATACGCGCCAAATCTTTCAAATTTTGGGCGCGAAACTGCATATCAAAACTAAACAAAAGTCTAGTGCCAAATTTAAAATAACACTGTTAATTAGTACAATCAGCTCACTTTAACGAACGATAGCTTCATATTGGATCTAAAATAAAATGCAATTTACATCCATATTGTAACACTTCATTCCTTGTTACCTATCTAGCAGTCAAAAAAAAAGGACTACTTACCTAATACATAAATCAAATTTTAAATATCACTTTTATGGTTCAAAATTGCAATATAAGGGTCACTTACCTATCCAATAGTATTTACTCTACTTTCTTCAAACGTCTCGGCTACTCTACAGCCAGAAATACATGGACATGTTCCGGGTGGATAGGCTTAGAATTCTGAAACCGATACTGGTGAGTTAACTTACCCAACAGTTATCTGTACCTTAAATGTATTTCAACAAACCCCTTTAAATTATAGATCTCAAAATTATCAAGTAATGAATTTAATAACCTTTAATGTGGTGATATAACTATATACATTTGCTATATTGACATACTTTAAATGCAATAAAATCAGTATCTCTTATTTAACTAAAGCTATAATCAGGTAATTACATCTACTAAACCAAATTTTACATTTAAACAAATTGGCTTCCAACTAAAACATAGCCAATAACTCTTAATATTCTCTACAAAACTTATAATAAAAAGTAGTAAATAGTAAGTGTCCAAGAAATTCAATCTTAATCTAACAACTCAACATATTCATGTAAAAGCACATATATATATATATATATATAACTCTATAAATTCATACTTGCAAACGCCGTGTATGCGCTTGCAAACACGTCCGTTCTCTCAAACCATGTATGCAAAGATTCACTCAATACCTGTGTTGGGTATGCAATACCACTACTGCTCCATTCTAAACAAGGCCCTGAGGTAATTTATTCTCACCAGGGTTGAAACTGTAACACGGTTATTGATAACTCTCGTGCTTGGAACTCTGGATATCGCGCCTTCTATACCAACTTACGGTTTGAGTCGAACTTAAAATACAAACTTCCACCAATCAATCAAACAGAGTGAGCCATAAACGTGTGTTAGTTATCATCTTCTATGCCGTTAACAAGCCAGCGTCCAATTAACGCCCTACAACAACCCTTTCGTCGTCTAATTATACTGTCCTTTATTCATTATTTAAATCCACTAATCGTCCCGTAATAAACGTATTCACTTCTTATATTTGTTACCTATTCTTCACTTTAATTCACGCGGTCAAATAACCACGATAGGTACGCGCCATTGCAGCGTAACTGGCCCTAACTATGGGCTAATTACTTTTTTATTTTATTTCGTACATCTTTTGCATTTGTGTATCGTCTTTTGTCTTTGTGTGTCGTGTGTGTTAATTTCTTTACTTCCCCAATTTATATACCTTTTATCACGTGATTGTTCTAGCCAATTACAAACCTTACATATTGCACAATTGTGTATCATTCTTACACGTGTTTTTGGGTTAATGGTTAAATCCATTTTTATTATTGCAATTGCTAATTGAAACTGCCCAATAATTAAATTTAAGTTATTCTGCAATATTCTGAACTATTTCCTGTTAATATTTTTATAGGTATCACGAAAAATAACATTTTATTACGTATTTCCGGTTTTAAATTTTCTAGAACAAATTAGTATTTCCCTTTGACACCTAATTTAAAATCTTTTACAATTCACGGGATGTTAGATATCTGTTGATAGGTTATGTTAATTTAAAGTGTCAATTGTCACCCCAAAGTCGAACTAGGATTGGATAACTGTATTAATTCATGGTTATTGATAGGTTATACTTTAGATAGAATTATTTGTGATTGGCCGAAAATATTATTTGAAATTTGGATTAATTTAAAAATGTTTTTGGGTGTTACAATATGCCAGAACCTTCAATTTTCTCAAAATCCCATAACAACTTGTTACGTTCACTTTCGAGGATAAATTAAAACACACCTTTTTGTCTTTTATTACTCATTCATATAGACTCTGTTTCTACTCTTCAAACACCATCCTGTATATTTCACCTTGCTACAATAACTACGCTTGTCAATAATTGCATTTAAATCTATTTAATATTAATACGAAACGAAAACCGCTTCTACAATCATATAGTCAGTACCTTGTTTTCGGTGTCCACATTACTATAACGTATAATTAATCCTTACACTGCTCCGACCCAAAGATTCATTCAAATAATGGATCTTACTTCATTTGATAAACCGTGTTTCGGATCGTTAACCACACCTGAGTTTGATAACGCCGGCATGGATAATTCGTGTTATTAATCGAATCCATTTTACGTGATTTTTTCTATATACGACTGCAAAATTGACGTTTTGTTCTTGCTAAATTTTCGTGCACACACTGTGTAATAAGTACTTTTAGTTTTAATATATATATATATATATATATATACATATATATATATATATATATATATATATATAATTTCCTTTGTGAAGGGTCTAACCTGTAACTGCACTTATTATAGCTTCCTCCGGTGGACACCGACGTATAGTACAGTGACACCTGATTCACTTACACCTGTAATTTAGAACTGTAGAAATGGGGCAGTTAAGCAATTCTGAAGGTTAGAAAATTTATTTTTCTGCTATTATATGGGGGAGTGCTAGCTGTTGCGTATAGTTGTGAAACCCATTATCGCGGTCGATGACTCTACTGGCAAAGTATTGGTAAGGAATCTCTTTTGTTCCCTTTGTCAAGTTTCCGGCATTGGAAAGGAACTCCATTTGGCTCTAGATCGCCGAAATACAATCAGGCTATCACTAATATCCGTTCTGAGTATCGCCCTCCAGTTAACCTTTACTAGTTATAAATGTTCCTTTACTCAATGTTTTGTTTTAGAGGTAACTTACAGTGTAGCTATGTTGTGAGGATGCATTCTAATAACGACATACCTGGAATCACGATAAATATATAAGTAGACCACTTTGTTTTTATTACTCATCAACCAGTAAACTATCCTGGTAGCAAAGGTTTAATAATGGAAAAAATAGTAGGAGTTCGAGCTAAATCTTGTTTAAATTTTTTTTCTACTTAATGTACATATGAGACGTTTATCAGTTAAATTTCATTTATAGAACATTTAAGAAAATAATAGTTATTCTTTGTTTCAATTCTTTTTGTTTCTGTTAATACTGTGTAAAACCCTTAAGGATATTCCTTTAATTTTGTGACATATTTTTCTAGACGTTTTCTTTTACATAGTTCTTCGAATTTTTTTTGGTATTGGTAAAACCCCGCCTACTTGCCGATTGAGCCTGGTTATTCTTACGTTGTCTGTTCAGTTACGTCGATGTACGTAGCAAACAGAAACAAAGTAACAATAGGTTACTTTTTAGAACACTTTCATTTAACTTATTGTAGGAGTTAAATTTGGTTTGAGTTTAGCACGTCCATCAACTCCACGTTGTTCTAACTGTCAATTTTCAGTGTTCCTGTTCAAAAAACCACAACTAAATTCAATCCTTTCCGGCGGTTTTAAAGTCAATAGGGAATTTATAAAACTTATATGTATTCATGTTTTGAATGGACGAATTTCATTATGACGTAGCACCGATAGCGCTGTGGAAAAAATTTGTAACTATCCGTACAAACAAATGTCTGTTTTTTCTCTAACCTATAGTTATAGGTTATATAAGAAGAAGTCAATATAAAATATATTCTATTCCATGAGATATATATATATATATATATATATATATATATATATATATATATATATATATATATATATATATAGTGCAAATACATATAACTAGTAGAGTATAGTTCATTTTTTAATATTTATTACCATTTTACATAAACTGAATAAAACAATAAATAATACGAGAGACTGTTGCAGCAGATATTCTAAAAAAGTACTTAACTCTTTTAAAGTAAAACCTCTTCTGAGACGCACTAATGTTAATAAAAGTTTATCTTTATCAGACAATTTGGCACTGATTGTTCTTTTAGTTTATGTTCCAATCGGTTGCATTAAAGATTGAATTTTATCTGGACCCAGGAATGTATATAAAGTGTTGAATATTTCTAAAGAAAAGCCATAAAAAACATATATTTTTTTGGAGAGGTTCATGAAATCTCGTAAGACATTTTAAACTCTATATGTTTATAACTCTCCTCAATTGAACTAGTATCTTCTATATTTTTAAACAGTTTGAGAGCATATTGAGCACCAACATTTAGATTATCCGCTCCATATTCATCAGCCGTGTCCACGATTGTTGAAACCTCCGTAATCTCAATTGCTACTGAAGCTTCCTGCTTTTGAGAGATTTTCGTGGATCCTGCCTTTCCTTAAATGGTAGTTTTCGTTTTCGAATGATGCCCTCTGTGTCCTAAAAACAACACAGATTGTAAACAAATAACTACCTAAGTATAAACTATAAAAAACTTACTTTGTGATGCGGAATTGGTTCAGGGTATTCTTTAGTCGGTCCTTTGCCACCAACACAATGTTATGTACACATGTATGTGTTTAATGAAACATTATTAAAGGTAAATCCACTTCTACAACAAGCATGCACCCATTTTTTACATTTATTAATGTTTTCAGGAGGCCTTGAAAATAAAATGAACTCCACATCTTTCATATATTCTTTATATCTATATCTTGAATTACTATTATATTTACCATACGCACACCTCATTTTAAAACTGCATTCGAAATTTATCCCCTTATTATTTTAAATTAACCCTCTAGGTAAATGTCAATTCCACTTGTGTGTACTGATTATTACCCATTTTTTGTGGGCGCTGCGGTCGATTTCTTAGTGAAATTCATCGAGTATTAGAACAATATTCAGCTGCGTTAACAGACGATTTGTTTTTCAAAAATATGTTTCTAAACCATAACACATCAACAAAACACATAGCGTTTAACAGTAAATGAGATCTAAAATAGCGGTTCGGTCTGCTTGTATCATCTAGTGCTTTAAGTGCTAAATAAAATTGTAAACTTTACGCGGCTTCTTGTATTTGGAATTACGGTGGATTCTGTTATTCATGTAAGGAACCGTTTGGAAACTCATGGCATTAAAACATCAATTTTAAGAAATTATCAACTTACGGCTTTTGCTGGTTAAACCGATAATGTACTTCAAAATCAATTGTTATTACTAGAACGCAAATTGACATAATATTCTTCTTATACATTTGTAATATTAAAATAGATATTTAAAAAGATCAATAAGACCTAAATACATCAATACCGCGTTTTTTTACGATTTCCATAAGCCAGTAAATCAAGTAACATTTTCAGTGGGAAATCTGCAAATTCCGCTAAAAGAGAATCTTATGCATAGTCTTTCACGTAAAAACGCACAGGGTTGCTTTGAAACAAATTGAAGCAAAAGCCATTTGTACTAATAATTGATACTTAGCTAATAAAGCTTGACAAATTGTTTAAAAATACGACGCATGATGCAGTCCCACACCAACAAACGTCCGTTCTCGTGCAATTTGTGTAATTATGCTGCATCACGCAAAAGTAGGTTAGAAGTACATTTTAGGTCGCATACTAACGAGCGTCCTTTCGGATGTACTTTGTGTAGTTATACCACATCACAAAAAAGTAATTTAAAAAGACATTTGCGATGGCATACTAACGAGCGCCCATTCTCATGCAATTTGTGTAATTATGCTGCATCACACAAAAGTAGGTTAAAAGTACATATTATGTCGCATACTAACGAACGTCCTTTCGGATGTAATTTGTGTAATTATGCCACATCAGAAAAAAGTAATTTACAACAACATTTGCGATCGCATACTAACGAGCGCCCATTCCCTTGCAATTTGTGTAATTATGCTGCATGTCACAAAAGTAGGTTAAAAGTACATTTTATGTCGCATACTAACGAACGTCCTTTCGGATGTAATTTGTGTGGTTATACCACATCAGAAAAAAGTTATTTACAACAACATTTGCGATCGCATACTAACGAGCGCCCATTCGCGTGCAACTTGTGTAGTTATGCCACATTACGTAAAAGTCATTTACTAGTACATTTGCGAACGCATACTAACGAGCGTCCATTCGCATGCAATTTGTGTAATTATAGCACATCACAGAAAAGTCATTTATATGTACATTTGCGGTCGCATACTAACGAACGTCCATTCGCATGTAATTTGTGTAATTATGCCGCATCACGTAAAAGTCGTTTAAAAGTACATTTTATGTCGCATACTAACGAACTTCCTTTCAGATGTAATTTGTGTAGTTATACCACATCACAAAAAAGTAATTTACAAAAACATTTGCGACCGCATACTAACGAGCGTCCATTCCTATGCAATTTGTGTAATTATGCCACATCACTTAAAAGTCATTTACTAGTGCATTTGCGAACGCATGCTAACGAGTGTTCATTCGCATGCAATTTGTGTAATTATACCACATTACATAAGAGTTGTTTATATGTACATTTGCGGTCGCATACTAACGAACGTCCATTCGCATGCAATTTGTGTATTTATACCACATCAGTAAAAAGAAATTTACGAGTACATCTTCGATCGCATACTAACAAGCGCCCATTCGCATGCAATTTGCCGCAACACAAAAATGTAATTTAAAATTCCATTTTAAGTCGCCTACTTCAAATTATTTTCTTGTGTGATTGTTCTACATAGCAAGGTATATTTTACGAAAACTTGTTCGGTTGTATCACAATGAATTTCAATTTATTTGCAATATGTGATTATATCGCATTGAAGAAAAATAATTTATGAGCATATGTGCAATTCCTTAGTAACCAAGGTTCATTAGATACTCTATAAGTAAATATTGTGCATCAGAATCATTCACGAACATCTACACCTATATATATTAATTCCTCATCACATGCACCGCCGACTTTCCTTCGTCAGACGCCATTTTTTTATATTTTTTTACAAAACCATCTACTTTTTTAATCCATTCCTAAAATAGGAGCTGCTAAAGAATACTAAAGGTTTTTTTTAGTTGGGTGGTGTATTTTCGGGACATCCCTGGCATTGCGTTCGGTTATATACCAACAGTTAACGTAAACCCCGAAGTTACCATATATTCATGGAGTCGGTAATTTCCTTTCTTTGCTTTTACAACGAATTAGTGTCGCTTTGAATTGGTTGCACATTAGGTTTCACAAGGTAGTTCGGATGCAAAAACTACTGTGTTAACGATAACATAATGGTATGCAGAATAAACAGATTGTACGAAGTGATTGCTAAGAAAAGGTCTGATATCGGGGTTTGTAATTCAGATATCAAATGCGTGGATGACAACGCAGCTACACAATTAGAAGAGCACATTTCTAATGCAAATGATTTAGAAGAAGATGATTTAGTACCTAATATACATTTTGTTGGACATGATAATTTGACAATTTGGAGAAAACACCCATTAGCTGCGAAAGTATGTACAAAAGAAACCTACTCCCGAAACTAACGGGAGCAGTTACTAACGAAAGGTATGTTATTCTACCAAGTTGACAGTATACCACAAAATGAAAATATACAAATATTAAAATAAAGTAAGTTTTTAAATCGTAGTAGAGAACGGGATGGAAAAAATATGTGTTATTGAACCAAATGTTATTCTTGATTTATTACATTTACCTGTGTGAATCGCTCAAGTCACTGATGTTTGGATCTATGGAAAATAGATGGAACAATTTGAAATTTTTATATTAGTGATAGGGATCAATAGATTTGGTTTCTTACTTTAAATGTTGCGATATGATGATATTTTTGATATTGAAAGTGTCGAAAGAAAAGAAATTGATAAAATTATTTACAGTAGGGAAATCTTTGAAGAATGTATAACATGCTGCAGCAGTAATTACAGCATAGGACTTCATGTAATAGTTAATAAATGCTTCCTGTTTTCAGAGACTGTTACAGCTTTAAGATTTATATGTTTTGACAAAGCCAGATAAGTATGAAATAAAAATTTGGGCTAGTACAGACAGACGCAAAAACACATTGATAGAATCTTAGAGTGTTTAATAGGCAACAGAAAGAAGTGCCTTATGGCCTAGGAAACAAATCAGATTTAGTTGTACAGATATTAGTGGGTCATTTACCAGGATCTTAAACCAATAGTACGCAATATGCAATAATTATATCACATCACTGAAGTTGGTTGAGTATCTTTTAGATGTGGGCCTGACAGTGGTCGTTACGATTGGAAAAAATAAAATAAAACTTTCGCTTGTAGGGGAAGTCGGGGCAAAGCGCACCCCTTAACTTTAAATGGTCATAAAACCACTTAGATACAAAATCCAGTCTGTTTAATCATGATACATTATTAAAATATATATTGTTCATGACTAACTCTGCTCTATAAGCTATTACGCAGTTTGTTCTACTAGTTATAATATCTAATTTTTTTTAATGTGCTGTGTGCCATTTTGCCCCATAAGTGGAGCAAAGTGAAAAATTTGACGGGGCAAAGCGGTCATAATAAAAGCAAGTAAAAAGTAAATATATAAGTTTATTTGAACAAGAATATAACCTTTTTATAGTAACCAATATTATACGATTATAAACTTACTTAATATCATAGACAAAAATAGGCATATATTGAGTATCAGCAAAAGAATTAAATATATAGGAAAATTGAAAAACTCAAAAAACACTCGGAAACTCATACAGTTAAAAAGTATGAACTCCTATAAAAATACTAACATGACTAACGGAATCATCATCATTGGGTCTTCAGTCCTGAAACTGGTTAGACGCCTACTATCATTGTTTCCTATTCTGAACTAACCTACAGATTTTCCCGAAATTTGCAGTCTGCATCTATCACTATCTGATCTAGGTCTACATCCGCCTCTTTTTTCCTATCTCTGCTTGTCATATATCACATACTATTCCCCAAAAATGCCTTAGAACGTATTATGCCCTTCTACTTCTCATATTTTTTCCCAAAGATATTCTTGTTCCCTTACTGTTTCTATAACCTATTTGTTATTAACTTTGTCTGTTCATCCTCGAACATCTGAAGCACGGCATTTCAAAGACCGCTACTGTTCTTCTGTCTGCTTTTCAGACTGCTCGTATTTCATAGGCATATTGTCTGTGCTGTGCTCACACATACGCTTTCAACAACTTTTGATCTATGTTTGTTGTCTTTCATCATAGGTGCCGTTCTTTCTTGTTAGATGCAGTTCGGTCACCTTCTATTGTTTTGCAATTATATACCCTATTTCTCCGACATTCAGTGGTTGCGAAGGGGGATAAGCAGCCTGTAGCTGCAAAGTTCCCCCAGCACTTGAACATTTACTGATTTAATATTTTTTACAATATGTCTTTTCGCACAGTCAACATTAGTTGCAGATATATCACAACAAACAACTAGTTGTTTATAATAATCATCAGATTTGTCTACGCTTATTTTTTCGTCATTGGGTTTCCCGTCTCAAAACTGGTTGGACATGTACTTGCACTTATTTCTTTTCTAAACTAACCTACATGGTTCCCTGAAATTCTCACACAGTAATGTAGCTCGTTTCCCCTTATATTGTTTTCTAATGTTATGCCCTATTTCACAGAGATTTATTAAAGGGGGTTAAGCAACCTGTGGCTGCCAAGATCCCCCAACACTTAGACATTTGCCGAAATAATAGTTTTCCAGTAAATGCTTTCACGCAATTACCATTATTCGAGAATATTGCCCCTCCAATGCTTGTAGTTGCTTATAATAAATATCATGTTTAAGTGCAGCTACTTTCTTTGTCATTAATTTATCCATGTTGGGACTGGTTGGATGCGTACCTCCATTGATTTCTCTTCTGAGCTAGCCTACACATTTCCCTGAAACTCCTACAGCCTACATCTTTCACTATCTGTGTGCAGTAGTCTAACTTAGGTCTACCTCTTCTTCTCTTTTTTCCTATCTCTGCTTCTAGTATATTCCGCACTATTCCTTCATGCCGTAGTATGTGGCCTATCATCCTATCTCTCCTATTTTTTTTACCGTTTTCCACATATTTCTTTCTTCCCCTACCATTTTTAGTACCTCTTCGTTCTTAACTTTGTCTGTCGATGATATCTTCATCATACGTCTGTAGCACCACATTTCAAAGGCTTCTACCTTTTTCTTGTCCGCTTCTCCCACTGTCCAGGCTTCACAGCCATATAGTGCTGTGCTCCACACATATGTTTTGAGCAATATTTTCCTTGTTTCTATGTTTGTGGTCTTTGAGCACAGTAGTTGCTTTTTCCTTTTAAATGTAGCACGACCTTGTGCTAATCTTTGTTTTATATCTTTTGTGCTTTTTCCATCTTGCGTTATTTGGCTTCCTAGGTAGCAGAAATCCTTAACCTCTTGTAAGTTCGTGTTACATATTTGTATTCTTGTTTTTGATTTATTTTTCTCTCCTTTGCGTACTAGTACTTTAGTTTTACTTTTGTTAATTTTCATACCGTATCTCTCTGTTAGAACCGTTTCCATTTCATGGAGAGCAGCTTCTAACTCTTCCTTGCTAGATGCTAATACCGCTATATCATCTGCAAATCTAAGCATATCTATTTTTTGTCCCTGCATAGTAATTCCAAATGTCTTCCTGCATTTGACAGTATTCATTGCCTCCTCAATGTACAAGTTAAAAATTAGTGGAGATAGGGAACATCCCTGTCTTACCCCTTTCCTGATGATTACTTCTCTACGTTCCTGCTCTAATTCTATTACTCCTGTTTGCTCTTTGTATAAGCTATGTACTAACCGTCTATCCCTGTAACTCATTCCAATCTTTTTGAGTATTTCGAACATTTTATTCCATTTTACATTGTCAAATGCTTTTTCCAGATCTACAAACCCTATATACACGCTTTCCCCTTTTTCTATTGTTTTCTCCATTATCACCCTCAGAGCTAGGATAGCCTCCCGTGTTCCCCTGTTTCGCCTAAACCCAAATTGGTCTTCTAGTATTTCTTCAGCCCGTTTTTCCATTCGTCTTTGTACAATTCTAGTTAATATTTTTGATACGTGTGCTGTCAAGCTTATTGTTCGAAAATTTTCACATCTATCTGCGCCTTTCTTTTTTGGTATAGTTACTATGATGTTATGTTTGAAATCTTTGGGTATCTCACCTGTCTCATACATATAGCTTACAAGTTGGAAGAGACGTTCTGTTACTGCTTGACGAGCGGCTTTTAGAGTCTCCGCTTGCACCTTATCTGTACCCGGCGCCTTACCATTTTTCAGACCCTTTAATGCTATTTCAAATTCATCTCTAAGTATAGGATATCCCAAGTCATCATTTTCAATGTCTGATTCCTTTTCTAATGCAGTTAGTTCTTCTCCTGCATATAAATTCCCTATATATTCTTGCCATCTACCCACTTTCTCTACATTTTCTATAATGACATTTCCTCCCGCGTCCCTAATATTTTTGCTATACGGTTCTATAGCCCTAAAGTTGATTCTAATTAGTTTGTATGCTTTATCTGTCTTTCCTACTTCCATCTTAGTTTGTACCTCTTTGCACTTTTCATCAATCCATTGTTCTTTAGCTTTCCTGCATTTTCGAATAATTTCCCATTTTATGGCTTTGTATCTCTGTTTTCCTGTTTCGTCTGATTTATTTTTGTATTTTCGTCTTTTTTCTATTGAATTCAGGATATCCTTTGTTATCCATGGTTTTTTATTTACTTTTTGTGTATACCCCAGAATATCTCTGGCCGCCATGTCGAGGCTGGATTTAATGTTATTCCATTCTGTTTCTACTTCCTTAGTATCAGATATTTTCCCGATATCTTTAAGCAATTCATTTGACCTTTTTTCGAATCTTTCTTGAATATCTTTCTCTTTTAGTTTCTGTAGATCCAAGTGCCTTTTTCCGTTTCTTTTTTTCAAATTTTTAAATTTAAGTGCGGCCTTCATAATTACGATGTTGTGGTCAGTGTCTATATCTGCTTCTGGGTAGCTTCTACAGTCTTTTACTTGATTTGTAAACCGTTGTCTAACAAGAATGTAATCTATTTGATATCTTCCTATATCTCCTGGCATCTTCCACGTATATCATCTTCTAGCATGATGTTGAAATAATGTGTTTGTAATGATTAAATTGTTCTTGTCGCAAAATTCTACCAGCCTATTTCCTCTGTCGTTTCTAGTGCCTAAACCAAATAAACCTACTATCGCTCCTTCCCTACCCTCTCCTACCAAAGCATTAAAATCCCCCGTAATTATTAAATTGTCATGTCCTTTTACTTGTCTTAATATGTCTTCAATATCTTTGTAGATTGCTTCTACCTCTTCGTCACTGTAGCTAGAGGTGGGCATGTATACTTGAATTATTACTGTGTTTACCGGTTTAGATTCTAATCTAACCATGAGTACTCTTTCATTCTTTTGTAAGTAATTTTCTACTCAGTATTCTATCTTTTTCCGCATAACTATCCCCACACCCAAATTTTCTTCCTCGGCTCCTGTATGAATTAACGAAATAACAATTAAAAATTGATGTCACAATATTATATAACCTAAATTTTTTCCATGCCTATGATTTTTTGTTTCGAGTCTTCTTAAAATTTCTTCTTGAACAACTACACTAATATCTAGAATATCGGGTAAAACAAAAACATTTTTAGTTTGCCGGTATTGCCTTAAGAAGGCTACAGTAACGTTAAATCCTGAATTGACTGATCAGCCGAGGCATCAGCCAATCAATCAATAGTTGTAATTTGAGCAATAAACCTCTTTTTGCTTTGTTTTATTGAAGTTAATTCTATCAGCATGAACTCTCCCTTAGACAACTCTCCCAAATTAACTTTTTCGATAGTAAAATCACCTGTCCTTGAATAAAATTCAATATCGCTTATTTCTGAATTCTCAGATTCTGCTAATTCTAACTCGACAGAACTGTCCGATGAAGTTTTATTCATGGATATTTTTGATCTTTTCGGTACTAGTAAATTTTTCTTAACGCCCTTTTGTTTACATTTTGAGGTTATTTCAATCGAATGTGCTTTCAGTTTTTCGTAGTTAATCGTTTTGGTTAAAATCATAGTTTTGCTCCTTTTTGTAGTGTCTCGGGTTTTTTTTTGTTCCAGCTTTTGGAAATAAAGTAATGTCTTTTGGAGAATACATGTCAGAAATATTAGTCGAATGAGAATCTTGTGTTACTGACGCTTCATTATCGGGCAGCAATGGGGTTCTAGAAAGAGATCATCCTGGTTGAGGTGATTGTATAATAGTCTCGCTTTTGTTACTGCAAACGGAAGTAATTGATTTTGTCGGAGTTTTTGTAGATGGCAGTGAATTTAACTGATCTGGGTTATTATCAATATCCGACTCAACAAGACCTCTATCAGTTGTTTCTGCGGGCTTAAACAAATGATGAGGAAATATATTCGGGTTATATAATACAATTCCCGTAAAACGAAAGCCACTGATCCTCGCTCTTCTAAATGCATTCCCAAAAAGATTCCCCACTTGATATAATGTGATTACTTTTCCAGGATTATTAATCGGCCAGATCTTGACTTCTTGCTCATAATAAATGTTAAGAAGCAACATAAACGCCACATCTAGTGGCTGTAGCTTGTGGGTCGTACGTGGCAGTAATGTAATAATATCCACATTATTAGCTCTTGCTTTTTCAATCAATGTTAGATTTTGTATGTGTAGCATGGCCGTTAAGAATTATTAAAACGGGGTCTTCTTTTGTTGGTTTAGTGAATTTCCAAAAATGATCAAACAGGCACCCGAAAATGTTTCACTCTGCATCCATCCTAATAGATGATACTCGACTACTGATTCTGATGGCAGTCCCCTCTTAAGTGGTGGACACTTTCTTACCTTTGGACATATTATTAACGGAGGTATATGAAACCCAGTAGCATTAACGCAGAATTCCACTGTTGTTAGAGTTTCTCGTTCAGTCGAGGAAAGGCGGTCTACTTGTTTTTCCTTTCATTGAAAATATTCTACATGATTGGCTTGGGACGGTTGATATGCCGGTTTCATCACAATTAAAGGTTCTACTTAGCATAATCTGGTGTATGTTGTAAACTTCGCCAAGAAAATTAAAAAATGCTGATACGTTGTTTCTATTGAATGAAGTTGCTCTTGCAGCGGAAGTGTACTCTGGAAATCTAAGAGAGATATTGCGATTTCCTTTTAAAAACCCGTAGATCCAATCACAACCAGCTAGATTCTTAGTTGCATTGAATGTGCGAGGAATATTATTTCGTTCAGCGAACTGAAATACAAGATGGCAGGGATAGACTTTTCATTTTCAATATTACATCGGCTAGTTCGTTTTCTTGTTCAGGTGTAGACACCGGTTTATACCACCCTAAATTTTTTTTAGAAGTCTCTTGCTCATCCGTATTTGACTTAGCTTGTTTTCTTAGAGTTATAATTGGAATGTTCTAAAGTACAGCAACTTTTCTTAGACTAATGGCACCACTTCTTACTTCTCTAATAGCATTCTCTATGAACTCTTATGACCAAGATTGTTGCTTACTTGTTCGTTTGTAAATTTTTACTGACGGGATTTAGAATTTTTTTACTGACAATAACTGGCGGCCATTACAGTCGTTTACAGTACACATTCCAAAGGAAAAAAAAAGAATATTAGACTCCAAGAGTGAGGAATGAATTTTTATTGGTTATGGTGAAACAGTAAAAGGATACTGAATCTACATAACAAATAGAAAATCTGTTGAGATTTAATGAGATGTAGTTTTTGTCATGGACCATGATGATAATTGGAAAATTGAAACTCAGGATATGGAAAAAATTGTTAAGTTAGACATAGATAAGCCTGATGACTCAGAAAAATTAGAATCGAGTGTAATAATAGAAGAAGAGGAATCAGAAGAAATTGATCAGTCAATACCAACAAAAGAGACTATAAGAAGGAGAGAAACTAAAAGGCCAGCGTGTATGGAAGATTATGAAATGAGTTTTTATACCGAATCTGAAGAACCAACAACCTTTGAAGAAGCAATAACAAGTATGAATGCTAAAAGGTGGAAAGAAGCCATGGAGAATAAATTAAAAGTACTACACGAAAATAATACATGGACTGAAGTGCCATGCATTGCCGTAGTAAGTGCTTAGGTATACGAGTATAACTTTGACAAAGGTAAAAACTGTCTACTTGTTTATGGCGCCCCATACTAAAGTATTCCCTAATTATACCTTGTGCATCGCAAGCTATATCATAGAAAACAAATATAGAATTATTTCGAGCATCAGAAGGTGATATAATATTATTAGAACTGGAAAATGTATAATTTTTGATCCCTTTTATTGGTCGTAGTAGAAGATGTTAATTGTTTCACATCACGCATATTTGCAAGTACTAAATTCGATTGTAAAGAAGTGGAATTATATATAAGAACAGCGAGTATATAAAAAATCATTAATTCACAATAATTTATTTACTGCACAGCTTGAGAAGACAGTTGTCCGCTAATGATTACCTATAATAATAAGTCTAAAACTACTGGGAACGGACTGTTAAATACTGTAATTAACAATTTACCATTTAAAGCGCATATTCCGGGTCACAAATGTTGCGTTCCGGGTACAAAACTAATCACACGGTTAACTCGGGGAGACAAGGGAATACACAAGTTAGACGAGGTTTGTAAGAGCACGATATTGCATACTCCAAAGAAAAGGATTTATCTAAACGCCATCAAGCAGATTCGAAGTTAGCTCAGTTAGCTACAGAAAGACTAAATTCTGGTGACTCGTCTTTAGGTGAAAAAGTAGCAGCATTTGGAGTAGCTACCGCAATGAAAGCTAAAGTAAAACTTGGTATGGGTGCCTGTGCATAGCTGAGAAGAAAAATTATCAATAAAATAAGAAAACTGATAAAGAAACGTAAAATAAGAAGTACGCTAGGTATTAAAAGTATTATCAAACAAGCACGTGCATCTTTAAAAAGGGCTAAAGGATCTAATATTATGGATGCAATCAACATAGCAATTAAGGCCGCCAATACAGCAAAACAAAAGAAGCATATTAAATCAGCTCGTATTATATCAATTTTTAAAACAGGTTTTCTACCACTAATGCCAATTTTTGCTGGCCTAAGCGCTCTTGGTACTCTTACTGGAGGTGCGGGTGCTGTTGCAAAAGCAGTTTCAGATACTAAAATAGCTAAGGAACGACTAGCGGAAAAACAACGTCATAACAAGGCAATGGAGGACATTGCAGTCGGAAACGGCATGTAGAAAAAACCTTATAAAAAAGGTTTTGGTCTTTTTTAGCCCCTGCAAAACCTCAAAGGAACGCAACTTGATTTTACCGAATTGAACACTAAGCAATGTAAAATTAATAGAATTTATTAAGCAATTAGAAGTACCATTTTCCGTGGAGTGTTCATGAGAAACAAACTTCCCAGGAAAGTTAATTTAAAAGATGTAACATTATTTTGTAATGTTAACAATTAAACAAATTAATTAATTAAAAATTCAGTAACTTGCATAAAGTATAGACAAAAATTCCCACAATAAATTACCTCATTTTATTTAGGAGCTTTTATAATAAAAGACCACATTTACCAATAGCTTCAGGCTACTAAAATTCCAGCGGCAGGTCATAATAATCTAAAGCTCTAGACCCCATCGTAAGTCAAATACAATAAACCCTTTAAAATGTATAGTACCTTTTAGCGTAAATTAAAGAAACCCAATTTCAGTTTGAAAAGCTTAACCTTCGTTGCTTGACAGCGGGTTAGACAAAACAAAATATTATAATAGCACAAAACTATTTCCAAGTTGATTTGTTCAAATATTACAAGTAATTTTAAGTAGTCTGGAGACATCCTTTGTATTTAAAATCCATTTCGGCTCAAGTAGGTTAACCGGTCTTTGTTAATGCCAGACTACGGCCGCCATAGGTAGATCCCACATTGCAATAATTAGGTAATTCGTAGAAGGAATAGATAATTTAAATTCTTGGGAAAAATAGTTGTTTCCGTGATTCTCATCTAGAAAGGGGTTGGATTTGGTTTCTGAAATCTTGTTGTGTGGGAGGTTCTGTTCAGTCATTGGATAATAGAAAATGACGCTCATAATTATTAAAGTAGGGAAATAGTCTATACATTTGAAGGCTTTAGCCAAAGACAGAGAGTTTTTCCAATGGGGCTGACCGTAGTTAAGAAGTAGAGAGAAACGTAGTTTTGCGGGTAGCGTTTCTCTGGCATGACAGAATATTCCACTTCGTATCACGTTAGGAAAAAATTGGAAAGAAGGTTACTCTTCCAGTTTCGCGAGGGTTATGCCCATATGTCGCGGATTTATAGTGATACAAGATAAATATTTAAAAACTTGTAGGCGTGTGACGCACAAGTAAGTGATATTGTCAAAATTCTGCCGAGTTCGTGTGCCAGTCAATTTCCTTAAACATTACAAACAGAAGCAACAAGCGAGATTCTCTTTCCAAATTTAATAACTGCTCTACGTTGGAAAACAAACCCTCAAACATTGGACAATTATTAGTAAGTAAGTCTTTATAGTTAAGTAGCATGACCAATTTTTAGTTAGTTTATTTGTTAGGACGTTTTGGCCATAAACCGTAGGATTAAATTAGTGTACGATTTATAATATAAGTTTCTTTCATATACAAGTGTTTGATAACTACTTATGTACTCAAAATTTTCATAAATTCCATAGTCACCTATTCACTTAAATTTATAAACTAAAATCAATGCATGTAAGAGGTTCACGTTTATTGCTCTGTGAATTAAATAGTTTTGTTTGTCGTTGATTAAGTCAATAGTTTTTCTTATTTTTTTATATAAGTAGTAGAAAAGTGAGGAATTGAGTAAAAGAAACAATTGTCCTCCTTGGGATGACAAGTCTCTCAAGGTTTTGTACGAACATTTGGACATTCTCGACTTGTCTGGCGCCCTTGGCCATTGTCATTAAGCCACAATATTTTATGAAAGGTAAGTGCCACATTTTTGTAGTATATTATAAATTAATTTAACCCTTTTTTCAAAATTTTAACCCTCTATATGATCCACGACCTTCCGCTAGCTAGTGCCGTTGACCCCCCTTTAAATTTTGTTTTACAGGCCGCCCCCATTTTATAATTTGACTGGAAAGGATACACTTAGTAGCTTTCCCGTCTGTAACAAAGAATGTGGTATAATTAATTTGGATGGAATAGAAGGTTTAGGCACGCATTGGACCTCTTATAGAAAGAACGGTAGTAGCGCTATTTACTATGACAGCTACGGAAACCTGCGACCGCCAACAGAGTTGATAAGTTATTTAAATAGCGGGGGTAAATGTAAAATTCTTTATAACTTTAACCAAGAACAATCGTACGGTACTGTGTTTTGCGGACACTTATGCTTACAATTTCTAAGCAGTACATAGAACTGCGAATGTAGTTGTCTTGTCGTACACTTTTACTCTAACGGGAAACACTTCAGTTTTAATAAGCAACTTTAATTCGCCTATAAACTTGGATAATGATTCGGAGTACGTATTAGGATTAACAAATTTTGAGTCTTATAACACAATTCCAAACATTGAAAAAGGAATAAATAATAAATTTTATTATGCACCTAACAGAGAATTCATAGAAATACCTCAAGGTGCTTATGAGATTAGAGAGATTAATAAATATCTTCAAAAAGCTTTAGGCGATAAAAGATGGCGTGGTCGTATGGAACAATCACGAAGCGCTAGAAAGACGCCAGTGTATATAGAAATTACAGCTGACAATAATACACTTAAATGTAGTATTAAATGTAGTGAAGATGTAGATTTTACCATTAAGTATTCAATTGGTTCTCTACTCGGTTTTAATTCACGAAAATTGCTAGCATATGCCACGCATCAAGCAGACTACGCGATCAACATTTGTAAAGTGAATGCAGTTTTAATCGACTGTAGTATTGCAAGTGAATCCTATTTAAATAGTAAACCAGAGCATGTAGTACATGAATTTTTTCCTCAAGTACCTGCAGGTTTTAAAATTGTCGAGTGCCCACCAACGATTATATATCTACCAATCAGGTCACGTATAATAAATGAAATAATAGTTAAAGTGTTAGATCAAGATGGAAATTTAGTTAATTTCAGAGGAGAACTGCTAACTGTAAGGTTGCATTTAAAAAAAATCTGCAATAGCCATGGGTATTAAGTATAATGCACGCAACATGTCAAGAATTGCTATAAATGCTAGAAATTTCAAAGCAATCGACACTCGATTGATTAGTTTCAAAACCGTTAACAACACAAAACCGGCAGGTTCTACAATCGTTAGGACTGCATTTATTTAATTAAAAAGTAGAATGAATAGTGAAATACTGAACGTGCGTAAAAAAAGTTTACTTCGACAATGCAATTGTTAATATTGAAAAACATACTCATTGATTATGCTAACACATCTTTAAACAATAATGATGAAATTTGAATCTCTATACAACAACAAGATGTTTACACCGTACCATCGAAGAGTATGCTGTATATAGAAGGCAAATTAATTAAAACAGACAGCAAAGTTTCTAAATAATGGGGTTGTGCTGCTTTTTGATGAAATTAGATATGAGGTTGGTGGTGTCATTGTAGATCGTGTTCGGAATCCTACATTAACGTCTATAATGAAGGGATATGTTTTATATAATAGCAATCAAAGTAAACATTTACAAAACGCTGGGTGGTTTCCTATGGATGATTCGCAAATAGTTGATGCCAATGGGAATTTTAACGTTCCAATAAACCTTTCAATGGTTCTCGGATTATGCGAAGATTTTAAATAAATTATTTTATACCTCCGCCATGAGTTAGTTTTACTACGTTCTAGTTTTGATACTAATGCTATAATTAATCAACCGTTTAGTTTCCTAGGATTATTAAATTACAAACAAATTGGAAGAAGAGATTGCTGAAAATCTGTCAGCTCGTTTCAAACCGTCATTTTAAATTGGGAAAATAAATCGTTTATTTTTCTGTGTATTATTAAGCAGTGTAGAAAAGAGTTTCACAAACAACAGCGCATTCCAGATAGTTTTAGTTCTGGCGTCAATTAGTTTCTTAGGAACGATAATAAACTTGAGCATACGCAGAATGGTGTGGGTTGGCAACAGCTGTTGTCGTTACAACAAAGGTTGAAAACACGTTAAAAGAGAGATAGTTTATGTGAGTATGGATGGGTAAATGAGATAGATATAACACATTTTGAGTGAGAAGCGTAGTTTAAAACGTTAACTTGGGGCTCGTACAAGGTTATTTAGAGTGGGGTGTTTAAAATACGGCAAAACAATTTAGTAACGTGTGCGTGGTTGTTAGCTTCAAGTGATTTTCGAAGAAATGTTTTCGGTTAGAAAGAATACAGGGAATTGTGTGTACGTTAGGGTGTTGTTTTTAGAAAATATTAGTGGATGGAACTGTGTCAGTTGCAAAATTTTGCGCTCCCAGACTAAGAGACGTCAATTCGTATATAATTTGTGTTATTATACCGCAACGCAGAAATGTCATTTACAAAAGAATTCATTGAAATGCAATACGTGAGGGTCATTCAATAAGTCCTAAAAAAATTCAAGAGATGGCGTTCGTTGTACCGAAAATTAATTTTTCACCGTAAGCAGCACTCCTAACTAGTCAGCTGTTAGAGTTTCGGCCGTATCCATCATGTAGTTTTATTTTTGTTGTTGATTGAAGTAAAAATCTTCATTTGAGTATAGCAATGGATAAAAGTGAGTTTTGAGCCCCGGGTAGAATGGTGTCGTCTTCAAGACATCTTTATTTGGTCAGATTTTAGAAGAGCTGATCAAGTAGGTAACGCCTTATGGACTCCCTAGCCAGAAAACGTCTTCTCAATGACGTCGCCATGTAAAGTTTGATTTTAATTTAATAAAGTCCTATCAGCTACACAAATATTAGACATGGCGCAATAAATATTTAGAAATTTATAATTAGTTGCAAAAAAACAGTCACCCAAAAAGAAAAATAAGGTTAGGAAATTAAAGTAATAAATTAAAAAAAAACTTAGAAGAAATATAAAACAAAAGTATGAAGTTTAAACCGTCTGAACGTTTACAGTTTGAAGGAAATTTAGCAGACAATTTTAAGCGTTTTAAACAAAATTTTGAAATATGCATGCTAGTGGCGGGAAAACAGGATAAACCCGAGTAGCTATGCTAGGCCGCTTTTAAAACAAAACAGCATAGAATCCCATGTGTATCCAAATAAAATGTGGGCGAAGTTCTGGGGCTCCGGTGCCTTTGTTGGCAGATAGTTTGCTCAATGATGAATGTGTAATGGGGCTCCTTATGCCCACCGTGGAGGGCGCAGTGCCGGCCGGGCGTCTTTATTGTTAGATAGTATAGTGAACGGGGCTTCGACCTTGTGGGGAGCGCTTGTGTCTTTGCTTGATGAGGAACGGGGTGCTCCTTAGAGCTTCGCCCGCCCTCGTTTTTATTTTCGTCACATTAGTTAATTGAAGGGAGAGAATTTTAGATTGCGCAAAAATAATAAGAAAAACGTGATGGATGACGTTTAAAACATTCTCAAAATAATGTGGACTGGAGCTCCATAACGTGTTCTGAACTGGGCTTAGCCCTATGGGAGGTTTTTAGGTTAAGCAAAAATAATAAGAAACTTGGTGGATAACGTTAAACATTCTCAAAATAATAAATGCGGAATGGGGCTCCCTAGCCGTGTTTTGAATTGAGAAATTTTTTTCTACAAGATAATGTGAGAGCATGGGCTACATAATAACTGTGAAGAGCCCCTGATCGCCAGTCAGTTTTCGAACTTCATAACTTTAGCATTGTTGGTAGTTCAAGCTACTCATTGGTAATTATTGATCGTTAAAATATTAACTTTGATTATTTTTTTGTCAACTAAATTAAGTCACGTTAATGAACATAAAGTCGTTTTAAAAGAAATAAACCATTTTGTAATTACTGTATTAAAAATAAATTTGATAGAAATGTTTTTACAAGTAAATGTTTTTTAAAAGAAGCTCTCAAGGGCGCAAAATCTATCTCGTTGCCGGTTAATTCAAATCTTGGCAAGTACGCTTTTAGGGCGCCGTTCTCTGTTATCAGCTTGACACCACATTTTGATCGTATGCTCGACTTGACCTTTCCTAGTCCAGGAACAGTAATGTTTACTTCGCTTGTTTGAGATTTAACTTCTCGCACAAGTCGAATCTAATGAAATTAGATTGTTAACCTGAATATAGTGTGTATCTTGCCATCGTTAAAAATAATTTGAGCAGTCTCAGTAGACAATAAAATTTGTACGTCATTTGAGCAGAAAGCGGAAATGGTGTTGCCAACAGAGAGATTTGCACCGCGTGCAGAATTAGGTTGACTCACAGGATTCGTTTGGACATGCAATTTATCTTCATAGCTTAGCGTATGATACTTGCTTTTGCATTTTACGCACATGAATTTGAAATTTTACTAATTAACAAAATGCACTTTAGTCAGGCAATTCAAACAAACTTTAAGTAACTTTACTTCCACAATCTCAAAACCAACAGACAATTTTTTGAATTCAGTACATCCACTGAGTGTGTGGCTATCCATATAATGCGAGCACAATTGGGTATTGCTAACAAAAGATTTTGAAACTACCTTTGAAGATTTTTCTGGAACTACTTTCTTATGCTTTGACTCCAAAGTTTCCGATAAATTAACCGTTTTTTTCAAAAACTCTGAATTGTGAAAGCGTGGCCAACTGGGACCCTTGAACGTTCCGCAGAATCTCCCATTCACGCAATGTGTTAAAATCTGACTTTTAAAGACTATAAATATTACAATGAGCTCCAATAGTTGTGGTTCTGAAGTCAACGACTTTAAAAACATATAGTGCTTAAAGAGAACATCATTGATTTTTCGCAACCATGTTGCACATTCTTTGACAACAGATTCAAGATTAACGGTTGTCTTGAAATGGTTATGGATTAACATTTTTGGATCGTTAAAGCGCTCGCATAAAGCTACAAAATAGTTGTTAGTGGTAAAACTTTAACGAACTAATTACTTGAACTACCGGACTGGACATTAAGAAATGCAGCTTTTGAATATTAGTCAAAGAATCCTTTTGCGCGGTTGATTCTTGTATACTTCGTAGTATTCCAACTAGTCATCAGAACTGAACCCGACAAACTTTGGGACCAAACCGGTAAGAAGGCGAAATGTTGGACTCGAATCACCATGATTTGATTGATTCAGTCCTCTACTAGAATTCGGGGAAATAGACCGTTCTAAATTTGCTGTAGCGTATTTCTTAAGAACATCTTCTGCCTGCGACACGGTAAATGCTTTCAAATTCCATTTCTATATCACCACAGTTCGAATTTAGCTCCCGGATTTGAACATCAACCTAATAATATTGCGATAATAACGACGAAATATAATCTAACCCTTTTGACAACTCCCTAAGCTGTCTTGAATTTAAGGCTGTCTCGGCGATTGTTTTTAATGAGTTCGACGAGTTTATATATGTACTAAACCGTGTGAGTTTCGCTTAAGTACATCCCCTTGTTACTATCACGATTAGAAACACCTTTTGCCGTTTTGATTCGCCGTCAGTAGTGGTTCTAACGAGCCGCCATTGGTTAGAAAATTTTACAGGAATCTGTAAATTCCAACCCTACAGTTTGAAATTATAAACGTGCAACTGATAAGATAATTGCTACGGTAAACTGGTAGTTTAACCCAACTTATGATTAAAATAAATAAACCTAGCTTTATTTAATAAACACATTGACATAATATGAAACAGAAATGTTCATCTGCTAACAACAGATGCAAAAAAGGAAGGCTAGTGGACTTACCGTTGCTTTGCGCGCGAAAGTAAGCGTTTTAGTGTATTTGCTTAGCTTTCACGGCTCAGACCGCGTTCTCACTTCTACCTACAGAAAATATCAGCCTTGTAGAAACTTGTTATTCATGGCAACTAGGAATGCCGATTGATGCGATGCTCTGTTTTTCTCGCATCAATGCAACTTCAAACAGAAAAACACGGAATGGTTGGTTACTAATCTTGATGTGCTTTACGAAGTACTGAAATTAGTGCTTGCAAGTTTTGTTTTCTTGAAGTTTATTATACATATGAAGGACCTTTGGAGTAATACCGCTTCAAAACCATAAATAGTGAAGGTAATTTGCATAAATACATGAAATTTAAAGTGCCATGTTAGGATTACTAATAGGGTTTACAAGTAGTATCGCCGATAGTCCATTCGCTTTAACTTTAGGATGACCTCTATTGTATACCCGGTCATTCGCTATACTATTGTAGCCTTTTAAATTCCGGTTTAGTTTAACGAGAAATTCCGATAATTAGAAATGGAGCCCACGGCAAATTAAGATGGAAGGTGGCTCTAAGTTGAGGAAATCTCAAAGGCAAAGCGGCTAGTCGAACTATATGCTCTGGGTAGAGAATGAGCTGTGGGTCGGGGTGTAATTGCAACCACTAACAATAAAAATAAGGCGCCACCGTATTTTTTTATACTGAGAAGACCTGATACAAGTCCCTTGTACAAGGCTAATGCGGAAACCTTTTTTCTATAACCGCTATATAATTTTTAAAGACCTCCTAATCTTTAAAGTATCTTACCTTATGGCTCGACCTTGATCTTAGCAATCCTGCACTGCACCTGTGAACAAATTAAACAAAGAAAAGCACTGTTTGTGCATTCAAACTCAAAAATAATTGAATACAATCAGAATCGACTTTCATTCCTCTTAAATAAAAGATAGTCTTTAGTCCGAAAATAAGAATCTATTCTTTTTGGTATCCAATAAAGTAATTTTTACAAAAAATATGTCTTCCTTTATAAGTTAATTTGAATTAGGAAGAGTTAATTACAATGGTACTGAATATATCCGTACCAATTACTATGTAATGAGGTTTATGTAACAAATTGACAAAGCATAAAATTGCTTATTTATAGAAAGCGTTAATTATGGTAAATTTACCTTAATTTCACAGTAGATAATTACAGATAATTGTTCATAAAATATCAGATGTAGAAATTTAATTTCTAAAAATTAAAGTTGTAAGAATTTACTTTATTTAATTAGTAGTGACATCTTCTGATGTTTCATTGAGTTAATAAAAGAATTATGTAGGAACAAATTACAGATTCATATCGTATGACTACGAAAAATATAATTGAGGTCTGTCATTGACCTGTTCAAAGTTAACACAAGTCAGTTAAAATAAATTTTATCTCGTTACTACGTCGACAGTTCAGGCAACATACGAACATAATTTTTTGTACATACCAGAACTCCAATTTGCACCTAAATACTTGCTTGAAAGCTGACATATGTGTTGACAACGGAAAATTCCATTCCAAACAAACAGCTGCGCTGCATACTGAAAAACACGTCACTTGGCTTCCATTATCTGCGTTTCAATTTACAGATGTTCCAGGAGTAATTCTCACCACGAGAAAACTAATGTTGTTTGTAATTAACTTGAATAAATTTATATATGTGATTCCATATTATACAAGAATAGAATTGTTTTCATTTAATTTCGCATGAATAACCATTCAGAAAAATTGCATATTTATAATTTACGTTGCAATATAAATTAAATTTAAATTTAATTTTATTATTTCCAAAGTTACACTGAAAATTTCAATTAATATTATTATAGAAACAAATTCACTTACTGTTCCTAATGGTCTTTTAACAAAAACTTCATCGTTCTTCACGACTGGTTTCAACAAACAAATGGACCATCCAAAACAATTTATGAAGATAGCTTATACGAGCAATCTTCCACCGTGAATGCTTCCAACAGCAAAAATCAATGACGGACATCGCTCCTAAGAACAATTTTCGACCTGCTTGAACCCCAGCTGTGTTAGAAGTACCAGCCGAGCTTGTTGCTGCGTAGTAACAGCGATACCTAGCGGTTATTGAGTAGAGGGGGCTTTAAGAAGAATACCAAACAAAAGCTTTTATATTGTCTCCGTAGAATTTAACTTTTAACATGAACTAAATACTAGTTCTTTATTGGACAATAGATATTATTAAATTAAGTGGATTGGATAACATTATAATGTATTATATTATTTAATATTTAATAAAAGGATTGATTATACAGATATATATATATATATTAGGTGGAAAATAAAATTGCTACACTATATTGCGGGCAATCGATATACTATTGCGCAATCGTTAAAGACGCGTAATGCCTATAACACGTATCACCACGTTTTAAATATGACGCAATAGTCAAATATACATTTACAATATAAGTAAAACGGTTACTCACTACATTGCCAATGCTAGCTTAAAATATAATATATTTAATGAAAGATACACTAATATTCCCATTGGCAAGAGGAATTGGTAGCAACATCCTACAGAATTGCCAACCTTTATGTGTTAAATGACAGTATCTTTCAAGCAGTTTTCTAAATATTCATTTGCATACAGTCGCTAACCATTTATTACTACATTTGACGTCTTCTTATAGTTAAAACGAATAAACCTTACTTCGGATTCTTAATAATTTTCTAACTGTATCAATTTTAAAACGTTCTTGAAAAGCTTTACTTTATTCTATAAACAATACTTTGACATTTATACGACAAGGATTGCAAATTACAACGAATTGAAGAAATAATTTCTTGCTTTAGTAAGAACTGGCAGTTTATGAGAAAAGGAAATGCTCCCATCTAGTCAAAAATAACACTATCTTTGTTGAACTCAAAGATACTACGATCCCGAATTTTTAATGGCAACCGGTAAAAAATGGCAGACAGATATAAACCTAAACACCATCTACTAATTTCTTAACTGAAATGGAGTATAGAACAATAATTAAAATGGCCGCTACATTAACAATGGTTTAGAAGTTTTAAGTCTTAAGCAAACGCGACGAATATAGGGTAAGCCTGGGTTAAGTAGACACCTTTTATGAAACATACCAAAATACCTCTTCTAAAATCGTGCACAATTTTTTTTAATTTATGTATATGTGGAATGTAAGCCTTTTTGAATAAGTAGTTATACAGTTTTTGCGAAATATTGTATAAGAGAGATCATAGGTCGAATTCATTAGGTCAGTGCAAACTGTTCAGTTAACCTGACAGACAGGTTAAATAAACACCTTGCGTAGGTTAAGTGGACAATGGGTGCTACAGGTGAAATAAAAGTAGAACACGGAGATGAAATTAAAAATTCAAAGTAAACGGTTTATTCATAAACGAAAAATACAAAATTATTAATAAAGGGTAAAATCAAATTCAAAAAAATCGATATGGAAAATCCACATATTAGCGTATCTTGCTGTACTCTCTTTTACTGGTGCTGGCAATATGTGGACAACTTCCTATCTTGGAACGTAACTACGTACATCAGTTTCGGAAAATTTATTAGTTGCATTATGTCGTTTGAAAAAAGTCACTTCATATCCATCTGGACCTTCCTCATTCACTCTTGCAACGTAGTGTCGAGAATCTGTAACGTGCATTTTTATTGGGCTTAACATTTTACACTACCCAATTCGTAAATACTTCAGAATAATTCAAAATTGTATGCAATTTAACTCGTGTGTATTAATTTAAAGATAGATAAATTGAAGTTTGATTTTCAATTAATAAATAAATTGCAAGGAACGAATTTTAAATAGGATTATTCGTAAATTACATTCCAACTTATTAAAAATTATAAACCGTTTGTAATTAATTATAAATTGCATCGTTCTTGGCTTGCCGCTCGTATAAATTTAGTTCCTTATGTTATTATCGAACTGGAGATAATAGTCGATAAGAGGTTGTAATAGCAACGAGTTGATATTAAACAGATGAGGAGTTGTAGTTTGTTCTACGTTACTATATATTAATTACGTGAAAAGTACTGTCCTGTTTGCTTTGAAAATGCGGGGTGAGTTTTCGAATTGTTTATGAACAGGCGCCACACGATTTTGGTTTTTTTTTTTGTGAAATAGAAGTTGTCTATTAACTGTGGGCAGCGTAGTTCTTATGGCATTTGAAGGAAGTATGCTTTATATGCAACGTGTTTGATTGACCACAAGCGCGGTGTTAAGGTCATTGACTGACGGTTTTATTGCTTACGCGTGCCTTACTAATTGTTTTTTTGTTGCTTTTCTGTTGTAAATAAAAGTGGTAGAACTTGTTAAACTCGACCTGCACGCGTGTTCTACGGAACATTTTGACGGACTTACTTTAGTGATACACGTGCTTTACTCATTGTGTTTTTTTGTTGGTGCTTTGTCTTTTGATATTTAAACTGTGTATGCGATCTAGTTTCGCGGTCCTTTTTTTTATCAGATTAGTGCATACTTTGGATTATCCAAATACAGTTGATACTGTAGTTTCTGAATTTTCTAACCCCAAAGAATCTAAAATAGATCATTGTTTGCGCAAATTGCGTTATTCAAAAGCATTAGATTTTTCTTTGTTACCATAGGTAGCAAATAAAACACCTCACGTTACTGTTAGTTTAATGCATTACATCGTGCCTTGAAAGCCCGTGATTCTAAATTTTTATTACCATTTTTTTTTCGATTTGTGTTACAAAATACTTCGACATTATTGTCTCAGGAAATAGAATTAACAATAAATTTATCAATGCTACATAGTTCCATCAGCCTGATAATGTCTGCTGCTAACACCAGTGAAATACGTAGGTGTGATTAGTGTAAAGTGTAAGAAATTCCATCCACAACCTCACAGTCAAGGGTGTAGTGCTTCGTTAGTGCAGGACATCGTGAATCCCACACTTCAATTGCAAGGAGGCGTTACTGAAGGACTTTATGTAAGTTGAACTATTTCCTACTTGATATGACTTTAAATATCTATCCGTTGTTTTGCAATATCTTTGTCGTTCTGATACCTTTTACAATAGAAGTGCATGCTACTAAGAAAAAAAAAAGAAAGAAAAACAAAATCAATACTACTGGATTACTCATATCAATTGTGTCTTATCTATTTATCTTTTGTTAACATTTTGTCGGATTTATGTTTAATTGGTGTGTGAGGAAACGTTTCTGCTACTCCCCAATATTACCTCAATGTGTGATAAAAATTTTTGTAATGCTTTTATCGTGATTATATTATATAGTTTATCTAAACAGTTTTATTTACATTCTACAAAGTACTGAATAACTTAGACTTTTCATTGCTGCTATGCTTATTTTCTTTTTTTAATTCAGGTTTGCTTAACTAATTTTCCTGCAGGTATTGTCACTAACTCCTTACCGCCGCATACATCATATGTCAGTCTGCTTTCTACAACCCCCCCTAATCTCCGATTGAGCCCGGTCATTCCTTGACTTCCTTTGTGTTTCGCAGGGCCACGAATTAACGTAATAAAGTGGACAGTAGTTTCTCGTATATGATGACAATGTAACAGTCATCTATGTTGAGCTCTCTTTCTTCTTCCAATTTGCTAAAATCTTCAAGATAATCATATGATTCATCAAATTCTACATCTTTCCCTTGGCCTTGTTTCGTTTGATTACAACCAGTTTATCTTTTTCCTTTTTTCGCGAATTCGCGCCTCTTCTTCCAGTTCTCTTTTAACAGGAGTATCAGTTAAAATTATTCATAGTCTTTTTTTGCGTGCATTTTTCTTTGTTTTTCTTGGTGCAGCTTTTGGGTAAGGGCGGATTTCTTCAGGGTAATAAATTTTGATGGGCCAGCATTTGAATGTTGAAGCAAATCAGTATGAAAATAATGTTCGTTTTGGATTGGTTAATTGTCTTTCAGGGTTTGGTTTAAGATATTTAGGATTCCTGGATGATCTGGGGAGCGATGTTCCAAAATTTGCCGATTCTCCTCTTGCGGTGGTTCTAAATTTTGAGGCTGGTTACCTGGATTGAGCCGGTCCGTGTCATACGAAGATGCAAAATCAATATCAGAAAATATTTGATCATCAAAGGGTTCCACACCGGTAGCCTTGAAACCACTACAAATGTTTTTTGGTGTAAACGCTTGAGGAAATGCTTCTCCAACTAAACTTCTTATATCATATATAGTAATAGGTATACACGGGTGATTCACCATCCATTTATCACAAGCAGCATTGTAAAAATTTTTAAATGGGCCAAATACGCCAACATATAACGGCTGTATTTTATGGCTGCAATGGGGAGATAACGTTAACAGCAGAATTCTATTTTCTTTGGCAAAATCCAGTGCTGCAATACTTAAATGGCTCTCGTGGTTATCAAGAATAATAAGTTTAGGATTCTCTTTAGTAGGTCTCTCATGTGTTGCAAAATGCTGTAAAAGTGGTAAAAACAATGAACTATTCATCCAGCCGGAATGTGTTGCAACTCCTTTAATTCCTTGAGGAGCACCATGCAGCACATGTTCTTTATATTAACTCTTGGGAAAATGAGAAATGAAGTAGGGATGGACTCGGGCTCGGGCTTTCAGGCCGGCCCGGCCCAAACCCGGCCCGATTCGGGATCGAATCCGGGCCGGGCTGTTGACTACTTTATTTGGGCCGGGCCTATCTTTTTCGGGCCGGGCCGGGCCAAACGATTCGGGCCCGCCCGAATTTTTCGGGCCGAAAAACGCATGAGTAGATACTCTACTGTCCTTTCATTTCTAACTTACATTGAGCAAGTAAACGTTCTTAATTTTCACGTAGTGTCTTCATGAACCCCTTAATAATCAGTTTTTCGTCTTGTTTAGTGTAAAGGAGACGTGATATTATAACTCCCTTCCTATCCCGAATATTTTTTTATAGTCCTATTTAATTCCCCTCATGTTGTACTTTAGGCAAGTTAAAAATGCCCAGGAACATCGAACTAGGTGATTTATTCATAATTCAAAAGTTTGCACGATTTATATTATGTATATATTTCAATCGTGAGGCGAAAGTCGATATTATCAATCGCGAGTATAGTTTATGTATACTGCATAAAACACCAGAGAGTTATTGTAACGTTCATTTTAACCAATTTTTTAATAAAGTTTTCTCTTATTTGACATTTACACATGCGCAATTAATACACCTTTAATGTTTGTACTGTATTAAAATACCGGACATCTTTATTTAATGTAAATACAGGCAAGGAATGCTTTTATTTAAGGCGCCTTAATTTTGACATATACCAAATGCCTAATATACAAACTTACATTTAATTGTCGGCTTTCTGTATAGATATTGTGAAATTAAATGACTTTTTGTAGTGTTGTTGCCGTAATTAAATTTAGAGATATAATGTCCAAGTTTATAACACGAAAAAGACATAAAACGTCAACGTTCTAAATACAAGGAAGCTGTTTTGTAATGCTTTTCCTAGAAGTAAGATGTAAAAATCCTTTTGAAAACAGATATGCTATAAGGCTTGGAAAGAAGTAAAAAACAGTGTCTTGAAGTAAACTCGAAGAGTATTCCGTGAAAATACTTTGACAACACATACAAATGTTATCGAGTCACTGGGAAATGAAAGACTCAAATAATAAAAAAAGCTTCATCTTTGTGTAAATAGAAGTTTTTTGATCTTATCCAATATAGTTAAACATGTATTATATGTCACCTAATCACAAAAGAGATTAATTCTTTATTCATTTTTAAAACATAACCTATAGATATAGAAAACTAAACATATATGTTAAAATAAAGAGTAAACAAAAAAACACTTGTCCTGAAGTAGTGTAGGAAATTCAACTATGTAGTACTAGTGCCGCCTGACATTTTTCAAGAATTTTTTAAGAATACTGTCGGTGTTTTAAATATATCATTTCCATAGCAATGTGTGATGTAAAGCCACTATATAAACATATAAATTTTAGCTAAAGCTTAATCAGTTAAGTGAAAAAATTTTGTAATAAAACCATGTACGGTTGCACCTAGAGCACGAAATTATTTTAGCGAACTCGAGATTATATTACTTCCGTGGCAAGCGATCTATGCGATAAACTTTCTCTCGGTGCGCTAAAAAACAAATTTGCGGCCTTGATATACAAATAACTATTTAAACGCTACCATGTAGTATATATTAATTAGCGATAGATTCTTTACTGCTGCATTTATTTTAAAATAACGATTTCAATAAAACAATACGTTAATCGTCTATTCGTAGACTGTTATAGCTGACACTAAGGTACATGAATTTTTGAATTTCATACTTTAAATACTTTGATATTATCACCAGTAACGTAACTAGCCTTTGGGGGGGGGGGGGGGCAGACAAAACGGCCATTAATCATTTTCTAAATACAACTTTATTTTTAGCGTTTTCTGAACACCCTCCTTGGGTTGGGCTAGAATATTTAGGAGGGGGCGTTAGCCTTCTAAGTACCCTATCCCCTAGCTACGTGCATGATTATCACTTAATTTGGTGTTGAATAATAAAAATTGGCTGCAGATATAGTTTTCTATTTATTGAGAGAAAATGTATAATAATGCCATTATCGAACTCATGCTATAAAAAAAAAAGATAAAGTAAATAAAATTTTATTGGTATATAAAAGGATCTATGTACTGATTTATACCTTTTGGTAATCATTTTTTAAAAAACTTTTCAACCTTAAACAATTACTTCCTTTTACTTCTATTCCATCAGATAATATGTATTTCTAAAGAATAAGGTATCCTCTACATACCACAATTTGAAAATCCAACTTTTTTAAGCAAACATTCGGTATATATTTGACTTTCAGGTTTCTTAAGTTCTAATAACATTAGGTACCAATTTTCAATCGCTTGAGGTATTAACCGATGAAGTTTGGTTCCGTTTATAATATGACCTATAACCAATTTATATAATTTTTAGAATTTAGTAATTCACCACAAGTGTTAAATCTTGAACTTTGGCACGATTTGTCAGTCGGTCAAATAAAAATTTAAAAGAACTAGAACAAAAAACGTCAAATTATAAATCAAAGTTCTATTCCAAAAGTTTCAGTTTCTCAAAGTAAAAAAAAGCTATAAAAATCCGTCTGTAACAATTTCATAAACACTGAAAATTACTAAACATTTTGTACTTTTGTTACATATTTCTAGGATTTTTCAAAGAATCAAAAATCAAATAATATACTACGGTATGTTCCACAAGTATCTTGATTGTAACCTAAAATCATTATTCTCTTAAATCAAACACAAGAGTTGTTGAACACAACTGAAAGAAAATCTTCTCATTCACTGAATGAAAGTCGGGCCGGGCCGTCAGTTTTCATTTCGAGTCGGGCCTCGGGCCGGGCCGATCACTTTTCTGCGTCGGGCCGGGCCGTGCTTATTAAAAGCCCGGCCCGGCCCGGCCCGAGACCATCCCTAAAATAAAGGAACCAGTTTTCCAGTAGCACCAATAATTCCCACTAGAGTCACAAGAGTCCCTCGCTCTGCTGAAGTTATTTTGCCAACCGTCTTTTTACCCTTAATGGTTAATGCTTTTGGAGGTTTGTGAACTGTAATAGCAGCTGTCTCATCGAGGTTGTAGATGTCACTGGCCTTTAGGTTATATTTGGTTTTAAGTTCACGTAAATTTTTGAAAAAGCTTTAATATTAGTTCTGTTGAAACTAGTTCATCTGCTCAAACTAGCTTGTTCAGAAGTTCGTAATGTGAGATTATGCCTTTGATGAAATCCATAAAACCATTCTTTTCCAGCCATGTTTTTTCCGACCAACTAGCTGCAATAGGTTTATTATTTGCTATAGCGAACACATAGGCCAGTATATAGACTTGTTTACTACTTAAACCGTGATGAATATCACATGCACGCAAAATATAGTCTTTAAGCATAAGTTCTTCAGCGTGAGTAAAAGCTAATAAATGTTCATTGTTCGGTCAAAAGTTAACTAAATTTACATTAATACCTCTGCTTTTATCAACATACCTCTTCGAAGTTATTCTAGGTACTTGTAATCGTTCCGAAACGCTTTTTACAAAACATCCTTTCTCTATTACAACTTTAACCGCATGTTTAAGCTGTTCTTCACAGTACGACCTTTGATTGGTAGTGCGTTTCCTAACTAGTGGCATAGATACTTCAATAGCTCTGCAAAGAAGAAAAACGAAATGTGGGTATCGCTACGTTCCGAGCAAAATAAGTGCAACTTAACTGAACATGTTCGCATAACCCCGCGTCGGTTCTGTTGAATTAACCCCACACACTGTTATTCCGCTAACTGTAATAGTTAAAGTCTTGAATTAAACAAGAATGAACAATTACATACACAAAACAATACTAGATACTTACGTTTTTCAGTGGGTCCAATAAAAATTCTTAAAAATACAAAGATGTAGCTGATAACACAAAAATACTTAGAATTTAAAATTTTACTTTGTCACCTTAACAACCACCTAACATGAAATGGCCAGTATTGTTATGGCAGTATAGAAATATTTTCATGGTGAGAAGAAGGAACTTATATACGCTGCCATATACACAAACAGCTAAGTCTGCTATCTACCACTAGGTGGCAAATAGTGTTCACTTAACCTCGCAAGTCCAGTTAACCACGGCTTATCCTACTATTAAAAATAAAGATCAGTTTAATTACTGAAACGACGTATTTACAATTTGGACAGTTTAAATAATTGTACACTTAATTTTTTGTAATTAGTGCTTTTAATCAGCGCAAGTAAACGGCCTGATCGATAACTAGATTGTGGAGAGAAAAATGTTGGGTAGAATTTGTTGTTTATTAACAAAGAATGCACAATTAAAAAAAAATACGCACATGAATATTAAACTAAGTGGACGAAATCGTGGATGATAGAAAATTATTTATACATTTTGTATAGGCAGACAATTTAAATAACTATTGTGCTTCACCTATGAGATCTAACTCCCCAAGTTTGTTCGTGATGTGATTGTTGTGCTATCACAAAATAACGTACAATTACTTTACACGAAAATATACTAAAAAACATGTGCAGCATATAATATATGAACGTATTCTTCAAACTATAAGAACTCAAAAATATGTCGTCACATACAAATGAACGCCCACTTGTGTGCTTTTTATGTGCATATTCTGCATCTTTTAAAAGTACGTTCATGATCCATATGCGGTCCCATACCAACGAACGTCCATACGCATGCAATTTGTGTAACTATGCTGCATCTCGTAATAGTCACTTGAAAACTCACATGCGGTCCCATACAAACGAACGTCCACACGCATGCAATTTATGTAATTATTCTGCATCTCAAAAAAATAACTTGAAAAGACACATGCGGTCCCATACAAACGAACGTCCATTCGCATGCAACTTATGTACTTATACCGCATCTCTTAAAAGAAACTTGGAAATTCATGTGCGGTCCCATACCAACGAACGTCCATACACATGCAATTTATGTAATTACGCTGCATCTTCTAAGGGTTGTTTAAAAATTCATGCGCGCTCCCATACAAACGAACGTCCACACGCATGCAATTTATGTAATTATTCTGCATCTCAGGAAAATAACTTGAAAAGACACATGCGGTCCCATACAAACGAACGTCCATTCGCATGCAACTTATGTACTTATACCGCATCTCTTAAAAGTAGGTTGGAAATTCATGTGCGGTCCCATACCAACGAACGTCCATACGCATGCAATATATGTAATTACGCTGCATCTTCTAAGGGTATCTTGAAAATTCATGCGCGCTCCCATACAAACGAACGTCCATTCGCATGCAATTTATGTACTTATAAGGCATCTCTTAAAAGTATCTTGCAAATTCATGTGCGGTCCCATACCAACGAACGTCCATACGCATGCAATTTATGTAATTACGCTGCATCTTCTAAGAAATCCTTGAAAATTCATGTGCGGTCCCATACAAACGAACGTCCATACGCATGCAATTTATGTAATTACGCTGCATCTTGTAACAGGTTCTTGACAATTCATGCGCGCTCGCATACAAACGAACGTCCATTCGCATGCAATTTATGTACTTATACCGCATCTCGTAAAAGTAAGTTGGAAATTCATGTGCGGTCCCATACCAACGAACGTCCATACGCATGCAATATGTGTAATTACGCTGCATCTTCTAAGTGTTCCTTGAAAATGCATGCGCGCTCCCATACAAACGAACGTCCATTCGCATGCAATTTATGTACTTATACCGCATCTCTTAAAAGTAGCTTGGAAAGACATATGCGGTCCCATACAAACGAACGTCCATTCGCATGCAATTTATGTAATTACGCTGCATCTTTTAAGAAATCCTTGAAAATCCATGTGCGGTCCCATACAAACGAACGTCCATACGCATGCAATTTATGTAATTATTCTGCATCTCAGCAAAGTAACTTGAAAAGACATATGCGGTCCCATACAAACGAACGTCTATTTGCGTGCAATTTATGTACATATACTACATCTTCTAAAAGTTCCTTGGAAGTTCATGTGCGGTCCCATACAAATGAACGTCCATAGCTATACAATTTATGAAATTATGCTGCATCTTGTCATAGTCGCTTGAAGGCTCATGTGGTCCTATACGCATGCAGTTTATGCACTTATTATGCTTCTCGTAAAAGTAGCTTGAAAAGGCGTATGCGGTCCCATACTAACTAACGTCTTTTCACATTCTCTTCCTGTAATTATTCCCAACCTCGTAAGTCATTTGAACATTTTTGCAGTTCCATGCACGATATGTCACTTTGTACGCATACTAACGAATGTCCGTTTGTGGACCTTTCATGTTGGTATTGTGCACATCAAAACAGTAGTGAGTGTTTATTTTGTGCAATTAATGTGATTATACATAAAGAAGTGTCTATAAAAACATTTGTGGTAGCATGCTGACAAGTTTTAATTTTGTTTGTAATTTGTGTATTAGTTTTTGGTTATTCTGTATAAATCCCAAAATGCTTTAATCCTGTATATCTCCTTACATACTAACAAACGTCCAATTGTAGATTTTTTTATGTAACTGTGGTTCATCACAAATAGATCATTTATAAATAGGTATGCGATTAGTGTGATTTTTCCTTATCGCAAAGGTACTTTAGAAAGCCGATACATACTAACGAACGTCCTTTGGTGTGAATTGTGTGTGGTTATAGTGCATTACAAAAAGTTTATTTGCAAAAACTTGTACAATCACATACTAACGAATACCAATTTGTTAGCAATATTTCGTAAGGAAAAGGTATAACCTAAGAACACATGTGTGTTTCCATACTTACAAACGCCCATTTATGTGCAATTTGTGTAATTATTCTATATCATTATATGGTATTCTATGTGTGCTAGGGTTTCTGCTAGTGTTAGGACTTTGCCGTTTGTAGATAATAACTGTAAATTAAATTTTTCTAGATGTTAAAGAAAGATCAGAGTTTGTAAATTAGTAGTAAGCAGTTTAGTTATAATTATACCTTGATTTATAGACATAACATAAATATTTAAAAGATTTAGAAAGTAATACAATGTATATCTCACTTATAAAATTTGTCAAGGGTATACCTTGTATTGTGCAAAGAAATTAAATGATTCCAAGGTAAGGTTTTTATGTGTTATTATTAAAACGTTAGAAGCATGTGAGGTGAAATCGATAAATTTACATTAAATATATGTGATGCTGAATATGATGTCGTTGCGATAAGCGAAATATGGTCATCGGATGGAATGAAAAACAACGAATTTACATCCTGTGGGTTTTAGGTATGCTGGATGATCAATAAGACTCTTTTTTATTACTTACATAAATTTTCGAATATATTTATATTCTACTTCAGAGGTACTATAAAATATATAAACGCATTAACAATAAATAATTACATTCAAGATTGTAGTATATAAGGTTAGTTGTAGCACTGCCGGTCATTTTATGTAACAGGTAGGCGAGACACAACGACCACGACTAGCTTAAGCGTTGTAGTAGTATGCGGCAACCAAGTTTTGTAATTACTATATGTTGTAATATTAAAGTCTTTAGAAACCGAAATCAATAGTTATTTATAGATATTACATGGTGTCAGCTGTGGCAGCTCGGTTGCCATAATAATTTATCACACGATTTTGCTTAAAACAAAAACTTGATTTGAAGGTTAAAAAATTCCCCGTGGATCTTAGATTTATATCCGAACTTCTTTTTCTCGTTCAATCAATTACCGAATTTAAGTCTTCAACTGCGTTATTTGTTGAAGCTAGACCCGCAGATAACTGGAGTAGGTGGAAGCAACAATTCGAAATATACCTCACGGCATTAGGTAAAATCGAAAAATCCGAAGAAGTTAAAATAGCAAACCTTCTTAGTTATATTGGTGATGAAGGGTTAAATATTTTTAATACATTCACAGATGTCCAAAATTCAACTTCACCTATGTTAATAGAAGCATTTAATGAATATTATCTACCGAAAAGATTGTTACGAAGGAGACTTTTAAGTTAAATACGCTCGTCCAGAACGAAAATTAATCCATTGATCAGTCTGTAACTGAAGTTAAGAAACAAGCGCAAAATTTTGAATTTGTATGTGAGAGCGAAGTATGCAAAAAGTCTTACGAAGAACGTATGATCCGAAATAGGTTAATTGTTGGAATTAACTGTAAAGATTCTCAGTTGCGATTAATACGAGAACCAAAGCTATGTGTACAGAAAATAGTTGATTATTGCAAGAGCGTGGAACTAAGTAAACAGCATATTAAAGTACTAAATCCTAATCAGGAAATTAAAGCGGTAAAATGGATCAAAAAGATTAAATGCACGAAGTGCTTGTATGAACACTTTCCTAAAAGATGCCCAGCATTTAATAACACATGTGCAGTTTGAAAAACTAAAGGACATTTTGCAAAAGCCTGCAAGTCTAAGCAAAAGGCTGAGACAAAGTATCACAAAAGGAAGACATGCTACAAGCAAATCATAAAAAGGAGGTAGAAGCAGATATCAGTTAACTAGAGAATACATCACCTAATGATGATAATCAGCTATTTGTAAATTGCACAGGAACAAAAACACCATAGGACTCCTGGTATGAAAAAGTTGATATAGTAGGTAAAGCGATTAAATTTAAGTTAGATTCAGGGTCTTATGTGAGTATTTTGCCAAAAAAATTTTCGATCAATTGTCGAACAAGCCAAATGTATTTAGTAAGTCAATTGTTACGCTAGTCTCATATGGTAATTTCAAATTTCAGTCAATAGGTGAGGCAACCCTAGATTGTAAGTATAATGATTAGAATACTAGAGTTAAATTTACAATTGTTGACCTCGATGTTGAACCACTGTTAGGCCTTAGAGATTGTCTTTTACTTAACTTAATACAGAGGGTTTATAGTATAGATGCAAATTTGAATAAGGAAAAAATCTATAAGATGTACAATAAGGTTTTCGTAAGCTTAGGTGAGATTCCAGGACCTTGTAATATTGAGCTTACAGATGACTATAAACCAATCGTTCAATATAATAGGAAAATTCCCTTATTATTGCACAAACAATTAAAAGAAACTCTATATAATTTAGAACAGAAAAATATAATCCAAAAGGTAAATTATCCCACAGAATGGGTTAACAATTTAATGATTGTTGAAAA
Source organism: Platerodrilus igneus (assembly GCA_036346225.1). Lineage (NCBI taxonomy): Eukaryota > Metazoa > Arthropoda > Insecta > Coleoptera > Lycidae > Platerodrilus > Platerodrilus igneus. Next base: position 1,332,088 of record JARFIW010001175.1, on the reverse strand, counting down.
AAGCAACTAACACCTTACGCTTGTGTATTGATCCGAAATCGTTAAATAAATATATTTTAAGGGAACATTTCACTATTCCGACGTCTAATGATATAGTCAGTAAATTGTCTGGCAAATCTATCTTTTCAGTACTTGGCATGAAAGATGGATTTTGGCAACTTGTTTTCAACAAAAAAGCTGTGATTTGTACACTTTTAATAGTCCGTTTGGAAAGTATAAATTCATAAGGTTACCATTCTTATATTTTAAAAGTTCATAGTTACAACTCCGCTTGCGCGGTATACTAGACACCACGGGCAGTTGGTAACGCTAATCTTGGTACAGATTTTGGCGCGCCCATCTGTCAATGACGTCACACAATGCACAAATTAAATGCGCAATTAACGGAAAATATATATATAATTCGCAAACAAGTTAAGACAATAGGTACTCACCTAAGAAGTCCCGCTTCCCACGAAGTACGCCAAGGACGGCGTCCTCCAAGATACCTGGAGCCCCCTCTAAGATAGTTTACAGATGGTGACTGCTCCGGAGCTGTTAGCGGAGCATAGCCTCCAATTCGTTCCCGGAGTCGTGAACTCGGTTGCCCTAGGCGGCTTCAAATTACCTCCTACCTATGTAGGGAATGAACAAGGAAAACCAGGTATAGGGGCGACAAACAGTTAAACAAGGCAAGGATCTCCATGGATACAAGATAAGGCACGATACGATACCTGAACAAACCACCCTTCACGAAAGTCAGAGGCAAAAAGCCACGTTACAGAGAGCACCGGAAAAACCCACTTTTTCTGTCCTTTCACGCGTCGGCGCGAAATTATTCGTCCAACCCACTTTTGACGTGACGGAAACACGCGCATTGAGTCTTTTGAATTTAAGGCGCGAAAACACCCGCACATCAGAGCTAAAACTAAAGAAACGTTTAGTGCCACTTTGGCACGTAACAATAGCGACAAAGCCACAAAAGAAAAAAACTTAAAAAAAAGTCTGTTAGCACAGTAACAGCTTAAAATCTAAGTCCTAACGACCCTACATAAAACCTAACTTAAAACCTACAAAATGTTTATATAAGGCGCCACCTGGTTTTTTCGACCGATAACACGTCTACCGAAGTACCAGGTGTAACGGGCATTTTTATATCTTAACCTTTTTACGCTCCCTTTCTGTTAGCGTACTTAAAAATACATCGTTTCTTTGGGATCGCTGTTTGTATAAAGTAAATACTTCAGAATAATGCAGAATGGTATGCAATTTAACTCGTGTGTAGTAATTTAAAAATAGATTAATTGAAGATTGATTTTCATTAATAAATAAATTGCAAGGAACGAATTTTAAATTGGATTATTTGTAGTATAAATTTTGTTCCTTATGTTATTATCGAACTCGAGATAATAGTCGATAAGAGGTTGTAATAGCAACGAGTTGATATAAACAGATGAGCAGTTGTAGTTTGTGCTTTGTTTCTATATATATTAATTACGTTAAAAATACTGTTGGTTGTTTATTTGAAAATAGTGAGAATTAATGCGGGATAAATTTTCGAAGCCCGACACGATTTTAGTTGTTTTTCTTGTGAAAGAAAAGTTGTATATTAACTATAGGCAGGGTAGTTCTTATTGCTTTTGAAGGAAGTATGCTTTATATGTAACGTGTTTGATTGACCACAAGCGCGGTTTAAGATCATTGACTGACGGTTTTAGTGATACGCGTAACTTTACGAATTGTTTTTTGTTGCTTTTCTGTTGGAAATAAAAGTAGTAGAACTTGACGTGTGTTTTACGGAACATTGACTTAGTGATACGCGTTGCTTTACTAATTGTGCTTTCTTGTTGATTTATCTTTTTATATTTGAACTGTGTGTGCGATCTAGTCTTCGTGGTCCCTTTTTTTTTATCAGAGTAGTGCAATACTTTGGATTAGCCAAATACAGTTTTAAGCTGGAGTGTTTCAAAAGCATTAGATTTTCCTTTGTTACCATAGGTAGCAAATAAAACACCCCACGTTACTGTTAGTTTAATGCATTACATCGTGCCTTGAAAGCCCGTGATTCTAAATTTTATTACCATTTTTTTTTCGATTTGTGTTACAAAATATTTCGACATTATTGTCTCAGGAAATAGAATTAACAATAAATTTATCAATGCTACATAGTTCCATCAGCCTGATAATGTCTGCTGCTAACCCCAGTGAAATACGTAGGTGTGATTAGTGTAAAGTGTAAGAAATTCCATCAAAACCCTCACAGTCAAGGGTGAAGTGCTTCGTTAGTGCAGGACATCGTGAATCCCACACTTCAATTGCAAGGAAGCGTTACTGAAGGACTTTATGTAAGTTGAACTATTTCCTACTTGATATGACTTTAAATATCTATCCGTTGTTTTGCAATATCTTTGTCGTTTTGATACCTTTTACAATAGAAGTGCATGCTACTAAGAAGAAAAAAAAGAAAGAAAAACAAAATCAATACTACTGGATTACTCATATCAATTGTGTCTTATCTATTTATCTTTTGTTAACATTTTGTCTGATTTATGTTTAATTGGTGTGTGAGGAAACGTTTCTGCTACTCCCCAATATTACCTCACTTTGTGTTAAAAATTTTTGTAATGCTTTTATCATGATTAGATTATATAGTTTATCTAAACAGTTTTATTTACATTCTACAAAGTACTGAATAACTTAGACTATCCATTGCTGCTATGCTTTTTCTTTATTTCAGGTTTGCAGGACTAATTTTTTTTTATTGCAGGTATTATCACTAATTCCTTACAGCCGCGTACATTATATGTTAGTCTGCTTTCTACAACCCCCCCTAATCTCCGATTGAGCCCGGTCATTCCTTGACTTTCTTTGTGTTACGCACGGCTACGAGCCAACGTAGCATAAATTTGGCGCCCAACGTGGGTGCCACGAATGAACGTAACACAGGAAACGGAAAATGTAGCCCCATTGTCTTTGACTATACTAATAATCGACAGCACAAATTTGTCGGGGAGCATGAAACACTACTTAAATTAAAACAGATGCGACAAGTCGCCTAACCTATCTAAACTAAAGCTAACATTAAAGTTTCTTACGTGCAAACACACATGAGCGTTGCATCAAAACTGTTTTTTGTTGGCAAAAAGTGCCCAAATTTAAAAATGTTCATCAGAGTGAGTTAGTCTACACTCTAGCAAATTTTTGTTACTGGTACGTTGGTTTACTAACGATACACATCAAAAATTGTCCATGACATGGCTGTGAATTAACAAATTTACCAAAAGTACCACCCTACTAAATCCTTATGTTGCTAACCTAACAAATTACATTTCTATATCAGGTTAGCTTTTTCACTTAAATTTCAAGAAAAATAATTCCCACGTCTGGTCATAAATACCAAACGTTAGGAAGATAAAAAGATAAAACAAGATCTCAAATTGTTGTTAAAGATAATAGATAAGATAACGATATTGAGCTTAAATTGTTATCATCAAAGGTAATAGATAAGATAACGATATTAAGCTTTAGTTATTATTTGAGATACTAGGTAAGATAACGCGATATTAAGCTAAAGTTATTATTAGAGATAGTAGGTAAGGTAACGCGATATTAAACAAAAGTTATTACTAAAGATAATCGGTAAGATAACGCGAAATTAATTCAAAGTTATTACTAACGGTAGTCGGTAAGATAACGTTACTAACTAAAATTATTATTAGGTAATCGGTAAGGTAACGATATTAAACTAAAGGTATTATCAAAGATAATAAATAAGATAGAGATATTAGCTTAGTTATTATCAAAGATAATAGATAAAGATATCGACAGAGTGGCTTCGTGGAGCCGTTAAATGGAAATTTCTCGTACCCTCTAAAAAGAGCAGCATGTGAAGCAGACCCGTTTGCAGTAAACGGTACGAGGGACCGGCAAAGGCATTTGGGCGCATCCCTGCACCCGACGTTAATTGATATCGGTGATACAATCACCCGATATCCACACGGTATATACAGTACTTATATATAAACTCATGCACTCACACATTCACACACTCATACATACCTTCACTGCCAGTACCCATGCGCTGACAGCGGCACCGCATGACCTCACGAAAGATTCCCAGAGACGGGGTCCAGGTGTCTGTGAAAACCTCCCGCGCAACCACACGGTGACTTAGGGAAATAAAAAAGGCAGTAAAAATAGGAACGGCAGAAAGATGGAGGTGGCTATTTGGAATGCATAAGGGGCACTTCCAGGTAGAAAAAGTAGAGGAAGGGCTCGCATTGAGCAAAAGAGACAGAAAAAGGTGGATAGCAAAGCGCTACTCAACCAGCCAATATGGTCAGTAGCCCGGAGTGAGGGAACATCACTCTTATGTGGCAGACGGGTGTTCCGGGACAAGAACAGGTCCACCGAAGGAAAGATAAGGCATAAACGGAGACAGCGGGATAAGAAAAAGTAGAGTTTTTGGACAAGCGTCCGAGAGAAGGTAGAGAATTGTCCCTGTTGAAACACAGCGCTGTCTGAAGGACCACCTGCGATATTAATCCGACAAGATAAGGTATATCACACGTTAACAATTCACTAGACTCTTAAGAGAACTAGTACGATCATTTTCCTAACGAGTGCATCCACTACGATAAGAAAATCAGACAAAAGTTGACACAACAACTTAAAAGTATCATTACAGATACATTCACACAAAAACAAACTGTTTTAAGGTAGTTTTTTAAACGGTAGCACCCTAAACGCACAAAAATGCCTAATTATCAGCAATCAAATACAGACACACTGTCCCAATATGCTAAAACAACCGAGAATTTAATAAGATATCAATAAGAAGCAATAGCGCCTCCTCATAAAGTTCAACAAAAAACATTGAAAAAAATGTTTATAAGTTATGGCGATTTAGTAGAAAAAGAAACAAATAATGATATAGTATAATGTGGGCGACTGAAATAATTCAGAGAAAAAACACATGGAATAGACAATCCTAGTTTTTTGCAACTGTGAACATGAACTATTTCTTTCAATGGCATAGATCGCGCGTGTCCTATGTGAGCCCAAAGAAGAAAGACATCCACTCTAACATCAGCTAAAACCAATCATAAAAATTCAATGAGTTATTACAACTAAAGTTACGACAATTACCACACAAAATTAAATGACGTAAGATAAACACTAAAAACCAAATAATATGCTGTAGTAAAAGTTCGAAGATTAATTAAATGAAACGACATAGTTATATTGGGGGTGTAGAGAATAAAGCGGTATATAACTAACGGTAAGTTCAAGGAAAAGTGAACCAAAAGGGAAAAGATAGCTAATTTAAGGTAAGTAAAGTTAAACGTGTAAAAGGTATATACTGTATGATAGAGGGAATAGGTAATTAAAGTTAACTAATTGATAGTAGGGGCTAAAAACATTAGATACATTGTCAAAGAAGTAAAACGTGAAAAACTTTTAGATGTACGTAGGGTTGAACGATTTTAAAGATAATTTCAAGACATTTAATGAGGTTTGAATCGATATGTAAAGAGATAAGGGTAATCGAGACTCGATTCACTAATAAAATTGTTGAATAACAAAAAGATATTTTAAAAAGCATATATTTACTGGGATGGGAAGCTCTTATTCGAGTTCTACCCAAACCAATAAAGAAAAATTTCAACATCATTATTAAAAAAATTATTACAAATTCTAAAACGACAAACTTACCAACCAAATTCTCGTCTAGACTTATGATGCTTAACGACCGGCCCTTGGGGTCTCGTTCTAGACTTATAGACAGCTAGACGACCAAATCCGACAGTAAATTCCGCTTAATGGATCTTAAAGTTCTACGTTGAAATATCGATATCTAAAAAATATGCAATCAAGACAAAATCATACTTGCTACACGAAAGAAACATTCCACGATACATGTATAAACAGATAGTATTCCAAATTATTGGAATATTCTTTCGATATTGCGGGAGTTATCAACAACTATCGTAAATGAGTTTAAATAATAAAACGTTAACGGCAAGTCCTTTATTTCAGTATTAAAAGGAGCAGATATAAAGCAATTCAGTTTATTACAACGTTTTGGAAGGTAAAAGATATGGTTAGATAATTTCGTTAACTATATATAAAGGCAAAAACCTCTATAAAAGGCATTCGTAAAGTATAATATTTAAATTTAATCACGGTAAGTATATAAATCACTAAAAAAACACGTTTAGAGCTATACGAGAGCAAGATTAGTGTTTAATAAAAGAGATATATCGCTGTTTAGTTACAAAAAGACACTCCAAATTATAAAAAAGGTAGATAATGTGTTATTTAACAAATGCAACAACCCGTAGTTTAACGTTTTTTAAAAAGATATTGAAAAAGGGCAATTTATTAGGTTAAGTGCTTTTAAACAGAAGGCTTCTTGTAAAGGTAATTCGAATATCATTAATTCAATAGCTAGATTAGTAAAAGACACCTTTAGAATGTAAACACACAAGACAATTTATGTACGGTTTTTTTAAAACAAGCAAGGGTTATGTTTTAATTTATTATAAAGTAGATAATTTTCGTAATAAACAGTGTTTAAGACATGCATTACTTGTTTACTTATTGATTATTTGTTTATTCATATTCGTCCCCGGGGTCGTGGACTCGGTTGCCATAGGCGTCTTCAAATTACCTCCTACCTATGTAGGGAATGAACAAGAAAAACCAGGTATAGGGGCAACAAACAGTTAAACAAGGCAAGGATCTACATGGATACAAGATAAGGCACGATACGATACCTGTACAAACCACCCTTCACGAAAGTCAGAGGCAAAAAGCCACGTTACAGAGAGCACCGGAAAAAAACCCACTTTTTCTGTCCTTTCACGCGTCGGCGCGAAATTATGCGTCCAACCCACTTTTGACGTGACGGAAATACGCGCACTGAGTCTTTTGAATTTAAGGCGCGAAACCACCGGCACATCAAAGCTAAAACTAAAGAAATGTTTAGTGCCACTTTGGCACGTAACACCATTTGGAACTAGTTCTGCCCCTAAAATATTTCAAGGGCAAACTCTAAAAATTTTGGAGTTTTTGATAACATAGATGTCTATTTTGATGACATAATAGTTTCTGGTAAAACTAAAATTGAGCATGATATTGCACTACTAAAGGTTTTGCAAGTCGCACTAAGGAATAACATAAAATTTAATTTTGATAAATTCCATTATAAATTAAAACAGGTACATTTCATGGGATTTATCATTTCTGAAGAGGACGTCAAACCTGATAACAAAAAATTGAAGCAGTTTGTCGATTAGAAAGTCCTAAAAACAGGTCAGAAGTGTTAGAGTTTTAGGTATGGTTAAAATTTTTTCGAAATTCATTCCTAATCTCTCTACAATAACAATGTTAAGAAACCTAACTAGAAACAATATGCCATTTAACTGGACAAAAACTGAAACTAAGTACGCGCAAATAGAAAAAGAGTTACTGGCTATAGTCTTTGCTTTAGACAAATTTCATTATTTTGCATATGGTCATCGAGTAGCAATAAAAACAGACCACAAGCCGCTATTGGCTATTGTTAATAAAGATCTTGATAAAGTATCAGCAAGATTACAGCGAAGCTAATTAAATATGAGTTAAATTTAGTTTACTTACCTGGAAAAAAAATGGTAGTTGCAGACACTTTATCTACAGCTTATCTAAAAACTGATGTAGAAGATGACCCAGAAATGGAATATGTAGTGCACTCGTTAGCTAATAATATTCAAATGGCAGAAAATGACAAGTTTATATTTCAAAAGGAAATTGACAATGACGAAACATTGTCTCAAATAAAAATTTTTTGTATAAACTCATGGCCAGAAAATGATAAAAACTTAAACTCGGAAACGAAACACTATTATGAGTTAAACGAAAAAATTTATGTATCGAATAACTTATTGTTCCTTGATTATAAAATCATTGTACCTAAATCGTTAAGAACTGAAATGTTAAACTTTATACACGAACCATCTTTTGGCATAGTTAAATCTGAACTAAGAGCCAAGTGTACCAAAGGTCTAATAAAAAAAAAACACTAATCAGTCATGAATTACCAATAAGGCCATGGCAGTACATATTTTCAGATTTTTTTGAATTTTATAAAAAATCGTACTTATTACTTGTAGACTCATACTCGAAATGGGTTGAAGTTAAGGAAAATAAACAAAAACCTCACATAAGGTAATAAGATTTTGTATAGATAAATTTTCTTAATTTGGCATACCAGAAAAAATGTTTGCCGATAATGTACCCTATAATTCAGAAAATTTAAAAAAATTTACGAATGAATGGAACTTTGACATTATTTTCAGTAGTCCTCACTACCGTCAATCAAACGGTTTATCCGAAAAGTATATAGGAATAGCAAAGGACATGATTCATAAAGCTGATCCTGAAAAGGGTATACAAATTCTTTTCATGGAGTATCGCAATACCCCTCTAACAAACATTGGATACTCTCCTGCACAAATGTTTTTAAACAGAATATTGAGAAGTAAAATACCAGCCTCTAAAGCTAATCTTAATCAAACATTATTAAATCTTGCCATTTCGAATGGACCTGCACTTTGCCGAAGTTCTAAATTACTAGAACAGGTGAAATGGCTTGCGTGTTCTAATGAGCTAAAGAGCCAAACTACAGGTCCAACCAAAGTAGTAGGGTCGTTAGTGAGGAACCAGACTAAGACAGGTCCCCGAAAGAGGACAGCGGCTCTTTCGGTACTTAGATTGGCAGAGACCATAGGGGTCGGTATGGCAGTCTAAGACACACTACCGCGATGTGGAAGGCAACGGGAAACCACCACATTATCTCCCAAGTACACAGCGTACCTAAATTGTTACAAACATGATGGCATTCTCTGGGGTAAAAGATTCCGGAGTTAAAATAGTCCCCCATTCGGATCTCCGGGAGGGGACTACTTCGGAGGATGCGATCGGAAAGTTAAAAATAAGAGTCGGGAACATTCTGCGAGTCGGAGCGTGGAATGTTAGAAGTATGAAGCAAGTAGGTAAGCTAGAGAACCTAAAAATCGAAATGAATAGGTTATCACTAGACATAGTAGGGATCAGCGAAGTTCGGTGGCCAGAGGCGGGGGATTTTTGGAGTGGAGACTTCAGGGTAATTCATACAGGAGCAGAGGAAGGAAATTTGGGTGTGGGGATAGTTATGCGGAAAATGATAGGATACTGTGTAGAAAATTACTTACAAAAGAACGAAAGAGTACTCATGGTTAGATTAGAATCTAAACCGGTAAACACAGTAATAATACAAGTATACATGCCCACCTCTAGCTACAGTGACGAAGAGGTAGAAGCCATCTACAAAGATATCGAAGACATATTAAGATACGTAAAAAGACATGAAAATTTAATAATTACGGAGGATTTTAATGCCGTGGTAGGTGAGGGTAAGGAAGGAGCGGTAGTAGGTTTATTTGGTTTAGGCACGAAAACGACAGGAAATAGACTGGTAGAATTTTGCGACAAGAACAATTTAATCATCACAAACACATTATTTCAACATCATGCTAGAAGACGATATACGTGGAAGATGCCAGGAGATATAGGAAGATATCAAATAGATTACATTATTGTTAGACAACGGTTTAGGAATCAAGTAAAAGACTGTAGAAGCTATCCAGAAGCAGATATAGATACTGACCACAACATCGTAATTATGAACGCCGCACTTAAATTTAAAAATATGAAAAAAAGGAACGGAAAAAGGCACTTGGACTTAGAGAAACTAAAAGATAAAGATATTCAAGTAAGATTCGAAAAAAAGTCAAATGAATTGCTGAAGGATATCGGGAAAATATCTGAAACTAAGGAAGTAGAAACAGAATGGAATAACAGTAAATCCAGCCTAGACATGGCGGCTAGAGATATTCTGGGGTATACACAAAAAGAAAATAAGAAACCATGGATAACAAAGGATATCCTGAATTTAATAGAAAAAAGACGAAAATACCGAAATAAATCAGACGAAACAGAAAAACAGAGATACAAAGCCATAAAATGGGAAACTATTCGAAAATGCAGGAAAGCTAAAGAACAATGGATTGATGAAAAGTGCAAAGAGGTACAAACTAAGATGGAAATAGGAAAAACAGACAAAGCATACAAATTAATTAGAATGAATTTTAGGGATATAAAACCGTATAGCAAAAATATAAGGGACGCACAAGGAAACGTCATTATAGAAAACGTAGAGAACGTGAGTAGATGGCAAGAATATATAGGAAATTTATATGCAGGAGAGGAACTAACTGCATTAGAACAGGAATCAGACATTGAAAATGATGACTTGGGATATCCTATACTTCGAGACGAGTTTGAATTAGCATTAAAGAGTCTGAAAAATGGTAAGGCGCCAGGTACAGATAAGGTGCAAGCAGAAACTCTAAAAGCCGCTGGACAAGCAGTAACAGAACGTCTCTTCAAACTTGTAAGTTATATGTATGAGACAGGCGAGATACCCAAAGATTTCAAACGTAGCATCATAGTAACTATACCAAAAAAAAAAGGCACGGATAGATGTGAAAATTTTCGAACAATAAATTTGACAGCACACGTGTCAAAAATATTAACTAGAATTGTGCAAAGACGAATGGAAAAACGAGCTGAAGAAATACTAGGAGAAGACCAATTTGGGTTTAGGCGAAACAGGGGAACACGGGAGGCTATTTTAGCTCTGAGAGTGATAATGGAGAAAACAATAGAAAAGGGGGAAAGCATGTATATAGGGTTTGTAGATCTGGAAAAAGCATTCTACAATGTAAATTGGAAAAAAATGTTTGAAATACTCAAAAAGATTGGAATGAGTTATAGGGATAGACGAATAGTACATAGCTTATACAAAGAGCAAACAGCAGTAATAGAATTAGAGCAGGAACGTAGAGAAGTAAACATTAGGAAAGGGGTGAGACAGGGATGTGCCCTATCACCATTGATTTTTAACTTGTACATAGAAGAGGCAATGAATACTGTCAAATGCAGGAAGACATTTAGAATTACTATGCAGGCGGTATTAGCGTCTAGCAAGGAAGAGTTAGAAGTTGCTCTTAATGAAATGGAAACGGTTCTAACAGAGAGATACGGTATGAAAATTAACAAAACTAAAACTAAAGTTCTAGTTTGCAAAGGTAGGGAAAATAAATCAAAAACAAGAATACAAGTATTTAACACGAACTTACAAGAGGTTAAGGATTTCTGCTACCTAGGAAACCAAATAACGCAAAATGGGAAAAGCACAAAAGATATAAAACAAAGATTAGCACAAGGTCGTGCTACATTTAACAAGAAAAAGCAACTACTGTGCTCAAAGACCACAAACATAGAAACTAGGAAAAGATTGCTTAAAACATATGTGTGGAGCACAGCACTGTACGGCTGTGAAGCCTGGACAGTAGGAGAAGCGAACAAGAAAAAGGTAGAAGCCTTTGAAATGTGGTGCTACAGGCGTATGATGAAGATATCATGGACAGACAAAGTTAAGAACGAAAAGATACTAAAAAGGGTAGGGGAAGAAAGAAATATGTGGAAAACGGTAAAAAATAGGAGAGATAGGATGATAGGCCACATACTACGGCATGAGGGAATAGTGCGGAATATATTAGAAGCAGAGATAGGAAAAAAGAGAAGAAGAGGCAGACCTAGATTAGACTACTGTACACAGATAGTAAAAGATGTAGGCTGTAGAGGTTTCAGGGAGATGTGTAGGCTAGCCCAGAATAGAAATCAATGGAGGTACGCATTCAACCAATCTTAAGATGGATAAATTAATGACGAAAAGATAACTGTGCTTAAACATAATGATTATTATAAGTAACTACAAGAATTGGTTGGGCAATATTCTCAAATAATGTTAAGTGTGTGAAAGGACTTACTGGAAAACCATTATTTCGGCAAATGTCTAAGTGTTGGGGGATCTTGGTAGCCACAGGTTGCTTAACCTCCTTCACTGAATCTCGGTAAAATAGGGTATAAAATTAGAAAACAATAGAAAGGTAACAAGCTGAATACACATGCTGTGTGAGAATTTCAGGAAACTATGTAGGCTAGCTCAGAATATAAATAAGTGTAGGTACGTGTCCAACCAGTTTTGAGACGGAAAACCTAATGACGAAAAAATAAGCACAGATAAATCTGATGATTAGTATAAACAACTAGTTGTTGGTTGCGAAATACCTGCAACTAATGTTGACTGTGCGAAAAGATAAATTGGAAAATATATTAAATCGCCAAATGGTTAAGTGTTGGGGGAACTTGGCAGCCACAGGCTGCTTACCTCCCTTCACAACCATTGAAGGTCGGAGAAATAGGGCATATAACTGTAAAACAATAGAAAGTGATCGAACTGCATCTAACAAGAAAGAACAGCGCCTATGAGGAAAGACAACAAACATAGAATAAGAAGAAAATTGTTGAAAGCATATGTGTGGAGCACAGCACAGTATGCCTGTGAAATACGGGCAGTCTGAAACGCAGACAGAAAAACGCTAGCGCCTTTTGAAATGCTGTGCTTCAGATGTATGAGGACGATAGCATGGACAGACAAAGATAATAACAAATAAGTTACAGAAATAGTAGGGGAACAAGGATATCTGGGGAATAAGAGAAATAGTAGGGCGGAATGCGTTCTAAGGCATTTTTGGGGAATAGTATGTGATATATTACAAGCAGAGATAGGAAAAAAGAGGTAGATGTAGACCTAGATCAGACAGTTATAGATGCAAACTGTGTATATTTCAGGGAAATCTGTAGGTTAGTTAAAATAGGGAACAATGATGGTACGCGTCTAACCAGTTCTAGGACTGAAGACCTAATGATGATGATGATTAGATCTTGCTATCATTTATAACAAACTAAAAAGCAAACAAACCAAAAGTTCTATTATGATAAAAATGCAAAACCATTAAAAGCTTTGGATAAGGGCGAGAATCGTTTAATTCAGAAAGGTAAAGTGTGGGTTAGAGGAAAAGTAGATGATGTTGTAAATGATAGGTCGTATATAGTTAAAGATGCAAACGGTAGTCTATATAGAAGAAATAGAAAGTTTTTAAACAATACAAACTTACTTTTTATCGACAATACAGGACTATTGTATGATTTTGATTTGAAAATGTTTAATGAACCAGCCTCAGACTTACCGTTTAAAGAGGCTAATAGTAAGCTGAATAATTATAATGATATTACCATTCCTGTTATTGATAATAAAAATAAATCTAATGCAACTAGTAGTAGGGAGGAACACGGGCACACAGATAGCAACCTGCTAACAAAAAGAGTTCGAAAGCAACCAATCTACTTACAAGACTACGAACTTGATGTGACTGCCAGTGATAAGTGATTAGAATATAAGATGTTTAATCTATAGGAGTACTATTCAAAAGAAATCATGTAGTATATGTTTTAATCTATAGGTATTAAGTTTAAAAAAAGAGGAACGTGTAGTATATAAGGTTAGTTGTAGCACTGCTGGTCATTTTATGTAACAGGTAGGCGAGACACAACGACCACGACTAGCTTAAGCGTTGTAGTAGTATGCGGCAACCACGTTTTGTAATTGCTATAAGTTGTAATATTAAAGTCCTTAAAAAACGAACTCAATAGTTATTTATAGATATTACAGTGAGATGTACAAAAAAAAATATTTAAAGAGACGGACAGATCCAAATAATGGAACAACAAATTACTCATTCTAGCTAATCTAATCCTCAAAGAAGAGCGTATGAGCGACAACCACTGCTCGTGAAGTCATGCTTAATTGCGGTTCCGCGAGAAGATATTGGTATTGGGAATGCAGTGCATGTGGTTATTAGTAATGTAAGTTGTTTATGTTGAAATAAAAATATTGCAACTGTAAAAAACACAAACCACACACACACATACACACACACGCGCACACGTACACATACCCACACACACAAACGCGTGCGCGCACACACACACACACACACAAACGCGTGCGCGCACACACACACACACACACACACTCATACATCAGTTTGTATTTTGGATGCTTTATGTAAGAACTAGTGTTAAATTTGACATGACAACTGACTGTTTTTGGGAATTTTGGGCTGCTATTTTTGGTTACTATTTTCACACATGTATATTCATATAGAAATAACATGTGGATTAAACTTAACAAAATAATTTAAAAAAATGGATAACATTTAAAATATATTGAACAAATGGTTTAAACATAATAAATAAGGTTAAGAAATTAAATCATGTAAATAGAACGAGCTAATTTCATATACTGCAAATAAATTGTGTTCGTTAGTTTGTGAGAACATATAAACTCTCAAAGTGCTTTTAAGAGATGCAAAATTACATAAATCGTATAAATATATACGTTCATTAGTATGAGACTACATATGAGCTTTTAAGTTACCTATGAGAGATGTAAATTAGGAGCATAATAAATACGGAAATAACCTGTCATTAATACGTGAGGACATAAGAAATTTCTACATGCAAATAGCTGTTTGTTGATATGCAATTAATTGTATGTGACTCCTCAACTTACTTCTCCAGTATCCATGGTAATTACTTAAAGTGAATTCAAATGGACGTTCATAAATATGTGAGAAGATATAGACCTTAAACGGTTTTTACAAGAGTTTGAATAATTACTGCATACAAACGGATCTTCGTAAGAATGGGACCGCATGTGAGTTTCTACATAACTTTTAAGAAATGCAGAATAAGTATGGAAATGAGCGTGAGAATATATGAACTTTCGAGATATTTATACAAGATGCTGAAAATTTACATAAAAAACGTGCGAATGGTCGTTCATCAGTTTGTGAGAAAATTTTAAGACAAAATGCAAAATAAATACATTAATTGCACATCACGGATATTCCTTAGTATGTGATCGTTTTATTTGTTTGTTATGATACAAAAATCATATAAATCGACAGTCTTTGGAGATGCGTGTCTGTACAATTAGCACATTTCAATTATGTTCTACTTTTACATGGGCTTCTTATATGTACATAATTTGCATTTTCTTTTAATATCACACATCTTTGTTAGTAATAAGTACAAAGTCTACAGTACCCATTCTCATTCAAATTAGTTGCCGATCGTATCGTTTAGATGAGCTCGGTGAAGGAACTAAGTACAAAAAGTTGAGTACACGATTATTTAAACTGCTTTAATTTTAAATAAATATCCTCCGTAGTTATCTGAACATTAATGTTCGAAATAATTGTTCTAGGAACTTTATTTCCAAAATATAGAATGAGTTATCTTCAACTACTTCTAACATTGAGCGTTAATAAACCACATCGTTCTTTGTTGCTCTAAGACTTTCCATTACACAATCTAAACTATATGGCTTTTTGAAAATTATTCCAATGCATTCCATACAGTTTTAGTTAAAATTCTCAAAAAGAGCATTCAAGTGATGGCAGTTGTGTTGCTTTGGATTACATTTCACAGTCTCTAATTATTCATTTAACTTTTACCTTTTTGGTATATGTTGGACACATATTTTTAGGTGACACCACATGCTAAGCCATTGATTCTGGAGTACACTTTCCTAATCCATTTTTAGAATTCTTAGTACGTGTATGAATATGAATTTTTAAGTTACTTTTATGAGATACAGTATAACCATACGAAATGCATGCAAATTGAAAATCATTAGTATCGTATGACCTACGACGTAACAAATTGGTTTTACAACATGTAAAATAATTAGATAAATTGCATGGAAATTAATGTACACTAATATTAGTATGGGAGTGCATATGTTTTTGTAGAGAAGACTTGCGTGATGCGGAATAATTACATAAATTGCATGCAAATGGACGATCATTAGTATGAGCCCGAATATGCTTTTCCAATACATGTTTAAAAGATGCAGCATAATTACATAAATTGCAAGCATACGGACGATCGTTAGTATGAGTCCGCATATGAGCATTCAAATGACCTTTACAAGATGCAGCATAATCACATAAATTGCATGGAAATGGACGAATCTTGGTATGGGTTCGTATATGAGTTTTCAAATTACTTTTATGAGAGGTACCATAATTACATAAATTACATGCAAAAGAATAATCATTATTATGAGACCGCATATGAATTATCAATTCACTTTTATAAACTGTAGCATAATTGCATAAATTGCATGCAAATGAACGATCATTAGTATGGAACCACAGATGAGTTTTCAAATGACTTTTGCAAGATGCAACATAGTTACATAAATTGCATAGAAATGGACGATCATTAGTATGGGACCGCATATGAATTTTCAAATTATTTTTGCAAGATGCGGTATAATCACATAAATTGCATGGAAATGGGCGAATATTGGTATGGGTTCGTATATGACTTTTCAAGTTATTTTGCTGAGATGCAGAATAATTACATAAATTGCAAGCAAATGGACGATCATTAGTATGGGACCGCATATGAATTTTCAATTTATCTTTACGAGCTGCAGCATAGTTACATAAATTGCATGGAAATGGACGATCATTAGTATGGGTCCGGATATGAATTTGCAAATTACTTTTGCAAGATGCGGTATAATCACATAAATTGCAGGCATATGGACGATCGTTAGTATGAGTCCGCATGTGAGCATTCAAATGACCTTTACAAGATGCAGCATAATCACATAGATTGCATGGAAATGGACGATCATCGGTATGGGTTCGTATATGAGTTTTCAAATAACTTATACGAGATGTAGCATAATTACATAAATTACATGCAAAGGGATTATCATTATTATGAGACCGCATATGAATTATCATTTCACTTTTATAAACTGTAGCATAATTGCACAAATTGCATGCAAATGGACGATCATTAGTATGGAACCATAGATGAGTTTTCAAATGACTTTTGCAAGATGCAGCATAGTTACATAAATTGCATAGAAATGGACGATCATTAGTATGGGTCCGGATATGAATTTGCAAATTACTTTTGCAAGATGCGGTATAATCACATAAATTGCATGAAAATGGGCGAATATTGGTATGGGTTCGTATATGACTTTTCAAGTTACTTTGCTGAGATGCAGAATAATTACATAAATTGCAAGCAAATGGACGATCATTAGTATGGGACCGCATATGAATTTTCAATTTATCTTTACGAGCTGCAGCATAATTACATAAATTGCATGGAAAAGGACGATTATTGGTATGGGTTCGTATATGACTTTTCAAATTACTTTTACGAGATGCAGCATAATTACATAAATTACATGCAAATCGGCGATCATTAGTATGAGTACTCATATGACTTATTAAAAGACTTTTACCTGATGCAGCATGATTACACAAATTGCACGCAAATGATCGATTTTTAGTATGGGATCGCATATGAATTATCAATGTATTTTTAATTGATGTCGAATAAGCACATGAAAAGCACGTAAATGAGCGTTCGTTAGTATCTGCGGACATATTAATGTGCTGTATTATGTGAGCGTTTAGTGCAATTGTAATTTTGCTTTTGGTGCTACCAAGGTCGCGCACTGGATTGCTTTTGAGGATGAAATCGCATACGTGAAGTACAATAATGACACAAATTGTCTATCCAAAAAGCGTATTCCAATAATCTTGTACTATTACGTCGATCTAGTTAAATGTTCATAAGCATTTTTTATTTTAATTTCACATTCGCTGTCATTAATACCACAGATTCTACAAATTAATTTTCGCTCTAAAATTAGATATCGACCGCCTCGCTTACATGAACTTATTTACGAACAAATATAAAATCATACTATACTCTACACAGTTAAGAAAATTATAGATGGCGCTTGTAATTAAGTCAGATTTGCACTACTGAATATTTTTATATTGGTATCAATGTTGGTACTTTTACCGGTGTCATTTGAAATTTTCCGAGCATATTCAAATCCTGAAAAAAGCTTACATTTCACTGGACGCCATATTTTTTATAGGCATTATGCTTCTGCAAAATAAAGATGAAGCTGTGCGAGGCACTTTTTTTAAATTATAGAGGATTAGGAACCTTCCGATGCCCCCATGGTAACTTGCCATTCTGCCTTACGGCTACCAAGCTCCTTACCATGGAGAAGGCATTTACCGCGAAGAGATCGAATGCGGTAAGTAGTGTTGTATTTATATGTGCTCCTGTCGGGGTATACCGGCAAGGTGGAGTCCACCTCGCCGGGCCACCCCAGCAGTAACACATACTGGCCAATTAAACCCTTCCCTCTCTTCCTGCTTGTGACAAAGTGCCACGGAACCGCCGGGAAGCATTACATCGTGGCACTTGCAGGGCTGTGTACGGCTCCTGATATTATGGCCTTTGCTCACTCCTTTGTAGCTGCCTTTCGATCTCCTCCTTGTTTTTTAGTACGTATGTTACGAATCTTTCTATGTCTCTTCAAGATTTCTTCGATGTTCTTGCATTCTCGACTACTGTGTACGACAATGCAAGAACATCGGAAGACGAATGGCATGCACCCGGCGCAGTACGGATTTAGACAAGGACGATCAACCGAAGACGCCGTAAACAAAGCCATAAACTCTGCAACCACTTCAAATAAAAAATACGTGGCCCTAATCATGATAGACATAGAAGAAGCCTTCAACAACTTATGGTGGCCATCACTGTTCCATAGGCTAATCGAAATTCAATGTCCAAAACAACTACATCATACCTTCATAAGCTATTGCCAAGATAAATTTGTAACACTGTCTGGCACTAAAAACATCACAAAATCAATCACCAAAGGATGCCCACAGGGGTCAGTTTGCGGTCCAATGTTTTGGGACATTACGACTGAGGAGCTTCTGGAGCAGTTGGAAACCGCAAATGAGCTGAGGTCCGTAGTAGCTTATGCGGACGACATCATGTTGGTGGTGGAAGGAGGTTCCAGAAATGAACTACAAGCACAATGCAAACACCGCATTGAACAAAGTCCTAGAATGGTGCAACGCAAATAAGATGACGATAGCACATGACAAAACAACTTATATGGTAGTTAAAGGTTTTCTAGAAAGAGACCCCATCATTAAACTGAACAGAGGCAGAATACAAAGAACACGAGAGGCCAAATACCTAGGGCTAACCCTTGATGAAAAACTGAACTACGAAAAACACATTGCCACAGTGACTGCAGGTGCGAGTAAAGCTATGCAATACATATCAACTCTTGCACAACGTACGTACAATATCCCCTTAAACTGTGTAAGATTATACTTTTCCAGCGTACTTGCAGCAATAATAAGCCATGCAGCGAGCGCTTGGGCAACCAGATTACATCTAGTAAAACCCAAACAAAAAGTCAACAGTGCACAAAGGGGGGCACTAATAAAACTTACTGGAGCATACCGGACCGTATCACACGACGCCCTCTATGTGATATTAGGAGTCCTCCCTCTTGATCTGTATATCAGAAAGAGAGCGACGATATACTGGTTAAAAAACAACGAACCAGAAAGTCCGGGAAATCCTAAAACTAACATAAGAAATTCGAATAAAAAAGGAAATTCAGGACACAATACTAACCGAGTGGCAAGATAGATGGAACCAGAGCACAAATGGGAGGAGGGTATATGCGCTAGTCCCAAACATCCGATACAGACTAAACTGTCACCACTTGGTCCCCTCACAAGGGCTCATTCATTTTCTCACGGGGCATGGTCCTTATCCAACCTACAGGAACCGCTTCGACTTCCAAGACAACAACAACTGCACATGTGGTGAGGTGGGGACACCGGAACATCTGGTGTTCCACTGCACCGAACTGCAACAGGACCTAGGAATGGACAGGACAATCCTACGGGACATACTCCTCTCGCACATGCACTGGAACGAAAACATATTTCCTTACCTAAACAGAATCACTCACCAAACTACCACTATACTACACCAAAGGTACATAAACGGACTCTGACAGGACACACACAAACACCATACAAACCCCACACATCACAAATACCACAAACACAGATCACACGAAACACAGAAGTTTGACGTAACGCATCGAACGTGCAACACAAAAGCACAATCCACCCAACACACGTGGGAACCGACAACAAACAAGCGGCATTCTACCAAGGATATACCAGGAACCACGTGTCTCCTGCAGATCTACCAGAAGGCTCGTGAATCCTGACGACCGGGAGTGATACCAGTGAAAACGAAGTGAAAATAGTGAAAACGGCAAAAGTGCGGCAAACGTACCTCAAACACAAGTTTCCCCCAGAACACTTATTAGCATTAGAATACTAACATTAGTAGGATAAGGACTCAATACTAACCATCTAATCAAAAAATACAACTAACTAAAATAAACAAGAAAAAACACTAACCATATTCGTAATTGCTTCAAGAGATCTAACCCTAGCTTCAGTAACGTAATGTTTATGTTTTCAATGTTGTAGCGTAACTAAAAATTAGTACAGGGAAAATATTCTAACAACATAATTACAACACATCAGCACGACAAAATACACACAAACACGCACAAGCACACACACACACACACACAACAAGGACTGTACGTGACCTTCCTGGTTTCCGGCTGCTGACGGCCAGGACACGTACCGGAATGCGTACTTCTCGGTTTCTGATTTCCGGTTACCGGCGGTTGGAAACCGGGAGAGGAAAACAGTTTCAAGGACCTCGCCACAGACATAAGCGCACGCACACACAAACATGAAAACAATAAACACATACACCATTACAGCACACCGGCACGATAAAACACACACATACACACACCAAAACACACACAAACACGCACGTACACGTACCTGCACGCACACGCATACGATACAGACATATACACACATGCGCACACATACACATACACACCAGAGACTGTACGTGGTTCCCTTGGTTTCCGGCTGCTGACGGCCAGGACACGTACAGGAATGTGAACTTCTCGGTTTCTGATTTCCGGCTGCCGACGGCCGGAAGCTGGGAAGGATAGCAGCCCCAAGGACAACACCACAGACGGAAACACACACACGCACAGACACAAACACACTCGCACACATACACATACACGCCAGGGAATGTACGTGGTCCCCCTGGTTTCCGGGTGCCGACGGCCGGGACACGTACAGGAATGCGAACTTCTCGGTTTCTGATTTCCGGCTGTCGACGGTCGGAAGCTGGGAAGAAAAGCAGTCCCTAGGACATTACCACAGACAGAAACACATACACACACACACTCACGCACTCACACGTGCGCACAGACACAGACACAGACACAGACACAGACACAGACACAGACACAGACACAGACACAGACACAGACACAGACACAGACACAGACACAGACACACACACACACACACACACACACGCACACACACACACACACCAGATTGTCTTCGGTCATTTGCACCCCTAGATATAAATTAACTGCTGTTCTTCGCCCACACCACCTTGAGCAATGAAATGGCGTGTGCGAGGGATCATCGTACTCCTCGCAGACGATACAGTTTTCATTCACATATATTCCCATTGAGGTCAGGTATTTTGCATAGCAACCATGTCCGCTGAGGGCTTGGGTCATGTAGTACCCCACTTCACCGTACTTGCGGTTAATCTACGGTTCAATTCGGGATATCAACTTCTTTGTCCACTGGCATTTTAGGGACTCCTCCCACCTCTTTTGCCAGGTTTTCATGGTGATATCCCTTGCCTCTGTTCTTGTCATATCGAAATTTCTAATGTTCTTTCTCGCTATGGCCAACAGGTCTACCGGTATAGTCCCCGCAATCACTAATATCGCTTTCGCAGAGACGGTCTTGTAGGAGCTGACGATTCTAATGGACATTGTCACCGCTGATGGTAAACCAGAAATAGAACGATAGGTAATTGGTCCCTGTTGTAACGATGGCAGAAGGGAAGGGTGGCTTGCTCAGCCAGGAGGTCGTGGGCTGACGGCTTCGACTAAGGACCAGAATGGCGAAGCTCGATGAGTAAGGGCGCCAGAGTCTTGCCACAAAGAAAATATAGAACCGTGACTCAAAGGTTCCAACTCATACACAAGTTCCCAAATACCATATCCAAGCAGCACAAAGCGGCACAATCGTCACGCGCTAACTCAAAACAATAATAAAAATAATAATCAAGGAACACGTATAATATTTACTTGGCACAAATACAGGTGACACAATGCACAAAAAAATATATATATAAAGTACGGTATACAAGGGGTGAATACTGATCAAAACTGGTGAAAATGATGCTTATCTTAAAATAAGAATATTGTGTAAATAATGTACCTAAGGTGGTGCAGTACTAACAGAAAAACAAGAGAAAATAAAGTGGTGCGTGGAGACCCACGAACGGTTCGGTACATACACGGGGTACCGCAAATAGGCGAATGAATAAGTTGTAACTAACGCAAGTTAAAACGCGACGAAAGGCATGCCGCTCATCCATCCGTTATATAAAGGCGCGGAGATAAATAATCTCTAAAATTTATAAATATATCGCGTTCGTTGGTGGATCTTTTACAAAACAAAATATCGTAGCATAAAAATAAACCTGAAAAATATAAAAGTATAAACACACTGTAGGTCACAATTGTTACTACAAAACTTCGGTATCTAAAGAAAAAGTACACACAATAGTTCGCCTGAATAGTGATTAAACATGTAAACACCTAGGGGAAAGCAAAAGAATTTATCAAACGTTACTTCTAATTTCCAAAAATGTAAAATATAACTTTCGTTGTGATAAAACTGGATTTTGTAATAATTAAAGCGTAAATAAATTTAGCTGATAACGTAGTTTATATTGGTTGTTGAGGCGATACCAAAAAAAAAAAACAGGTATTAAAGTAAATAGGTATACGACCTTCTAGATCCAGGTGTCCTGAGTACTCTTAGTAGTAGCAACACAGCTCTGGGCTCGATAATCGGCGGGGCGGCTTTTGCTTCCTTCCAGAACAGCCAATTTAAATTTGTAAACGAAAGCAAGGAACAAGCAGGAACGGTGATCGAAAGCGAAAACTAAAGGTACTACTAAAAGTAGTACCGACGGCAGTCTACAGCAGGTAGTACTAAAAGATGGTATAAAAAAACCGAAGAAGAAGGCCACTAAAATGAGAAAAAAATAATTAGAATACCACTACTGTACCTAAATAATTACGTACGTTGGACGGCCTTATCGCAAAAGCGAAGAGTCGGAGACGCAAATAAATTCCACAAACGGAAGTGGACAAACGCCACTAACTTCTGTTGTATAATTACAGATCCTCCCCAAGGAGATGCTAAAACAAATGCTCAATACGTACTTATAAAATTACACAACAAAACCAAGAGCGTTCACTTTACTCTTTTACAAGCTTCAAACAAACAATGAATATCGACTTCATGCACACTACACCTGCTAGATAAGATAATCGACCCATTCAGAAATAGAAATAGACAAAGAATTAAAACGAGTTGGAAATTAACCTCGAGAACCGGATAAGATTTTATAGAAAACACAGAATAACTTCAAAACTGGAAAGCTACACGTAACAACATCCTCCGTTGGACTCTTACTATGACATTCCTTTTATTCTCGCTCTGTAGGCAATCCGCCCAAATCGGTACTACATACAAAGTAATGGAGTTCGTCACCGACGCTAAGACTCTCCTCTTCCCTGAGTTTGGCCCACCTAGGTTCGACATGAAACGGCTGATTGCATTAACAGTAATCTGTGCCCTGTTGGCCCGTTTTTGCAAATGGGCCTTAAACGACAGCCCACGATGTAAAGTGAGATTAAGGTACCTAACGTTCTGTTGAGGCGATATAACCCGATTTCGTACTGTAATAATAATATGCATAACCTTCTTCCTACCTGACATGCAGATGATCTCAGTCTTCTCTAGGGCGGGGCTAAGACCATTCTCCAACATCCATCCCAAAACCTTCTTAATTGCTTGGGTCACCATTTCACAAAGCTGTTTTTCGTGTTTCCCTGCAATAACCAGCGCAGCGAAGCCTACTATTTTGCTCTCTTTCCAGAAAAGTTCAAGTCTAAGTACACGATCGTACATCACGTTCCAAAAAACGAGTCCTAGCACAGATCCCCGTGGCACTATACATGTCAGGGTCCTGCTGTATACAGTCTTGTCCCTTCCAAAGTATGTCATGGATCTGTCCCGTAAATAGGAACCAACCAACTCTGTAGATAAAAAGATATACCTAGGTCTTTAATAGCTTTCATTATGCTTTTCCAGTTAGCGCTATTAAACTCATTACGTACATCTGTGCTATTATCAGACATAGCTGTCTCGTGCGCCAGGTACCTTACATGACATATCTTGCAAAACCACCCACCTTCTCGATTGCATCAACCGTAGAGCGGCCTTCCATAAAACCGAACTGCATCGGTAAAATGCCTCCTCTTCCTATGATCTCTCTTTTAAGCCTTTCGTTGAATAGCTGTTCAATCAATTTTGCGGCCGTATCGATCAGGCAGATTGGCCGATATGAAGATGGATTGCCTTGCGGCTTGTCAATACCAATACCACCTTGGAATTCTTGCCCTCTACTGGATATATACCATCCAAAAGGATTCTATTCGCCACCGAAAGTATAATGTCAGGTATAGTGTCCGCTGCTATACGGACCACCTCTGGCGGTATTCCATCCCTTCCAGGGGCTTTTTAAGTTTAAGCTTACTTGCCGCTCTCTTTAACTCCTCGCTCGAGAAGATTGCAACTTGTCCTATTTTTTCCTTCACGTCGTGCTCTTCTACATTCACATCATTCCTTGTGAATAGCGATGCAAGAATCTTCTTCACATCTTCCACGGGTAGTATTTCCGCTTTTTAATCTTTGAGGTAACGATTTTGTAGCCTAACCCCCATACGTCATTGTTGAGCTCATCGCATAGGGCTCTCCAGCAACGTTTTTGGTTCTCCTTTATTGCGTTTTTAAGTTGCTTCTTATTGTTCTTGTACGACTGCAGTTCTAAGGCGCAATTGTTAGGTGCCTTCCTTCTTTTACGTTGGTACTTACGCCTAGCAATATTAACCTCTGCTTATAGGCATGATATTTCCGCGGTCCACCAATAGACCTGTTTTTGTCCTCGCGAAGGATCTTTATCTTTGGCATTGCCTTATTGCATGCCTTCAACAAAGCATCTACGAAGAGGCCATAATTCCAGTCACGTCTATCTGTCATGCAAAGAAGCTCATTTTTAAGAGCCATCTTATCTAGCTTCCCCGAAGCCCATCCCTTTAATGGGATTATGGGTTGCTTGCTCCTATGTTCAAGCTGGAGTGTTATGTATCGATGATCACTCATTGATTTGTAGTCAACAACCTGCCATTTTTTTATACTTGCTACGGTGAGCGGAGTAGCCAAAGTAATATCTATAAATGATGTCGTGGCGTTTCTAGCAAAGGTTGGCATGCTCCCTCTATTTATCGTGACAAGGTCTAGACTAGCCAGCCAGTCGAGAGTTTCCTCTTCACGAATGTCCGTATGGTAAGATCCCATTGGGCCGCCTTGGCGTTAAAATCGCCTGCCACGATGACTTGATCTCCTTTACCATTGATGTCCACCCCTAATTCGTTTAAGAAGCCAGTATATTCCTCAATTGGCCTGTTGAGCGAGAAATAACAACTGAAGATCCGCAGATCCGAGTCTGCTATGCGGACCCAAGCGTAACCATCTCCCTTGCCTATTTCTCTTATGCTTAGCGTACCATTTCTGATTACTAAGGTCGCCAGTTCATCATTATCCCTCAGCCACCACCTCCCCATGTATTTATTAGGCTCACTGACAATAACGATGTCAATATCGGTCTCTAAATACACCTCTAGCAAGTTATGAGCGTCTATTGATTTATTCGGATTTATCTGGAGAAACTTTAGGGGCACATCAGAGATGATATGTTTGTACGTGGTTGCCGCACCCATATTGTGGGTGGTTCTAAGTGCAATTGCTAGTGGCAAATTGTCCATAAATGAATAATAAATAGAATAAAAGCAATAAATATAAATCTACTTAATATAGATAAAACTTAAAGTCTAGATAAAACCAATAAATGTAGGACTTAAACTTATATCACAGTATATCATATACATCACAATTATCTTGAGGGCGCTTGTCTCGCCCACAACAAGAATTTTCTGTACGCCGGGTATTTGTTTCCTCCCGCAAACTGTCCAGACCGGTCACATACAACGCAGTGTTCCGCTTCTACACATTCCTTGGCAAAGTGCCCCTGTTTGCCACATCTCCGGCACGAGTTTGACCTATCTGGGCCGGTGCATAACCCAGTAACATGTCCATATTCCCAGCACTTATAGCACCTTGCCATCTGGATGCGCTTCTTAGCCGTGCATACAGCAAGACCAATCCTTAATTTTCCCAATATTTTGTGGGCTTCAACCTTATTAATTACTATTGCTGTCGCCATGGTGCCATTTATGTTCGGTCTGAGCTCACTCGATTTGAAATTCTAACCGCCCAACTCTTTCCTGAATAGCCACTAAGATTTCCTCTCTATCAATCGCCGCCTCAATCCCCCTAATATGGATGACTTCTATTATTTGGCCCAAACCGGGTCTTCTGGTCTGAAATTTGTCATTCGATCCCTCAATTGCTTGTTGGACCTGTCTTACAACATCTTCATGCTTTTTGACGGCCAACAAGAGTTTCTCATCCCTTGTCTTTGTGACCTTCTGGACCAGCTTCCGGTGCATCTTTAAGGTTGGTTTTTATTTTCTTTAACATACTTTTAAAATCGCTTCCTTTCCTCTCCACGACTATCGCAAAAGTGTCTTTCTCACAAACTTTTTCAACACTAGGCCTTACTTTCTTTTGTGGAGTGGTATATAAGACCACTGTCGTACCGCTACAGTGGTATACCCACTCCGTTATTTTACGCAGGCTTTCCATATTCTTACCTTCGACGTGGTGCAAGACCACCCAACCATCTTCTCTTATTTCCTCCTGTACTTTCATCAGGATACTTAGGATACCTGCCTCTGCGCCATCATGTGTTGCTTTAATGACACGCTTTTTTGTGAAATCCTGGCCTCTCACTTTAGTTATGCTTTCAATAACTTCTACCTTACCGGTGAGAGCCGACAATTTGGGGTACCTTGCCCTATACAGCTTCTGTATCGATTTGTACATATTAGGGTCTTTGGGCTCTACCAGGACAACCTTGTTGACATTATCCTTAGTGTCCAGGGGGTTGCCGATGACGATATCAGTATTTGTATAGAGGCCCAGATCCCAATTCCTATCACCAATGCTTTGCCCCTTGTCATAAGTGACAATCACTGGGTTCCACGGATTTGTTTGCGTTGAAACCTCTTTTGTTGGAACATAGTACTCTTCTAGAGAGGCACCTGCTTTATCTCATGTGAACTATTGCACGTCATTAGGTCACTTATCTATGAACTCCAAAAGACCGAAGGAAAACGTCAAGGAAGGTGGTATATTAAAGACCTTAAACCGTTCTCTGCTGACCCAAGTGCTAATTAATTTTTCTACATTTCATTTCATTAAAGATCTACTAAATGTTTTTGTTCCCGTGCTGAATTTTTTAGCTTTATCTATTCATTTCCTTTCTCATACAGCATTTACCTTCTACACTTTTGTCTTATTTACCTCATTTTATTTATCTTTTTGCTGGCTATTAATTCTCCCTTGAATTTATTGTCAGCCATGTATCTGTTTATTATCTAGGTCCTCCAATATAACTCTGTCGCTTCACCTAATTAATCTTGGCACCTTCTCTGCATCATATTATTTTGTTTTTAGCATTAATCTTACGTTGTTTAATTTTGTGGTGATTGCCGTAACTTTGGTTGGAGTAATTCATTGAATCGTTATGATTGGTTTTAGCTGATGTTGAGTGGATGCTTTTTTCTTAGGGCTCACATAGGAGCTGCGGTCTATGCCTTTGTAAGAAACAGTCCATATTCGCAGTTGCAAAACTAGGAGTTCCTATTCCATGCGTTCTTCTTCTGAATTATTGCAGTCGCTCACTTTATTTTTTATCATTACTTGTTTTTTCTGTTAAGTTATCAAAACATTTAAACATTTTTTTTTTGTTTTTATTTAACTTCGTGGTGAGGTGCTATCGCGTTTAATCGATATCTTATCGAATTCTTGGTTGTTTTTAGCATAATGGGACAGGATGTCAGTATTTCCATTTAACTGTTTGTAGTTAAGTATTCCTGTGTGTTTAAGGCGTTACCGTTTCTGAAAATTACCTTGGAACACTTAGTACTTGCAGTGGTACTTTTAAGTTGGTTGGTTCAACTTTTTGCCTGGTCTTCTTATCGCAGTGGATGCGCTTGTTAGGAAGATAATCGTACTAGTTCTCATCAGGGGTCTAATAATTTTTTAACCTATTATGTGTCATTATTTGTTTGGTTAACATAGCAGGTGGTCCTTCAGACTGAACTGCGTTTGCCAGAGATAACTTTCTACCTTCTTTCGGACGCTTGTCCAAAACTTTACTTTTTTCTTATCTCGCTGTCCTCGTTTCCGCTTTATTCTTCCTTCGGTCGACCTGTTCTTGTCCCGGAACACCCGTCTACCACATAAGAGTAATTTTTCCCTCATTCCGGGCTACTGACCACATTGGCTGGTTGAGTAGTGCTTTTATATCCACCTTTTTCTATCGCTATTGTTCAGTGTGAGCCCTTCTTCTATTCTCTTCTACCTGGAAGTCACTAGTACGTTCCAAAAATGCCTACCTCCCTCTTTTTACCTTTCCTATATCTCTATTGCCTTTTCATTTCCGTTAATCACCGTGTGGTCGCGCGAGGGGTTTTTATAGACACCTGGGTCACGTCTCTAGGAATCTTTTGTGAGGTTATGCGATGCCGCTGTCAGCCGCACGTGGCCGCTAACAGTGGAAGTATGTATGAGTGTATGTATGTGTGAGTGTATGTATGTATTAGTATATCTTATCGATATCAATTGACGCCGGGTGCAGGAATGCACCCACATGCATTTCCGGTCCCTCGTACCGTTATACCTAACAGGTCTGCTTCACAGGTCGCTCTCTCTTAGGGAGTACGAGTATTTTTCTGCCTAAGGGCTTCAAGGAGCCACTCTCTTTTGTATCATAACGATGGAGGACAAAATGGCTTGGTAAGCTGGGAAATTCTACGCTATATTTTTAAAGTGTATAGTTCTAGCATGCATTGGCGTACTACAGCGTTTTGGATCCATCTATTGTTATCTAGTTTTATCTTAATATCTCTATCTTACCTATTATCCTTAGTAATAACTTGAGGCTTTGTCTTACTTTTTTTGTTGCCCTGACGTTTGGTATTTATGATCAGACGTAAGAAAACTTTTGAGTATTGAGTGAAGAAGCTAACCTGATGGTAGAGTACAATTTATTTAAGAAGAGCCTGTACGTCATTTGACATATGCGCAAACCTTAAAAGTCAGTGGCGTAGCGGATTTAATAATTTTTATCAAACTCCCATTGAGTAAATATTCTAAAATCAAGTTTTATTTTGTTGGTGGTATAGTGGTTTAAATTTACATGGCGAATACGCAAATAAGCAAGGTATAAAACACAAAGAAACAGAAAGAAAACTAAGAAAGCGTAAGAAATAAACATTGAATATCAAAATCACAAATATCAATTGACATTTAACAGCAAAATATCTACGCCACTGATATACTGAACGAACACGCTTGCTTATAAACAATGGACCAATCTGACATCGTTTTAGCCGTGTGCGCATGATGACGTACAGGCTCTTCTTAAATAAATTCTACCACAGCAATGTAATTTGTTAGGTTAGAAATGTAAAAAATTAGTAAGATGGTACAGTAGGTAAATTTGTTAATTCACAACCATGTCATAAAAAAGTTTTGATGTGTATTGTTTATTAAGCCAGAGTACCAGCACATAAAAGTTTGTAAAATATATAGTGACTTGTTCTTTTGGGCATTTTTTTGTCAAACCTGAAACAGTTAAAATGCAATGCTTATGTGCGTGTGCACCAAAAAAACTGTTAAGTTAGCTTTAGGTTATTGTAGAAATGTTAGGCGACTTGTCGCATTTGCTTTTAGTTGTAGTAGTGTTTTGTGCTCTCCGACAAATTTGTGCTGTCGATTATAACTGCGTCACATCTAAGACTCGTGTGTGCATTTATAGATGTAGTTCGATAATCTTGGGACTACACATTCCGTTTCCTGGTTACTCGCAGGATGCGTATCAGTTGAAAAAGCCAGGTAGCGCCTAAAATAAACATTTAGTAGAATGTAAGTTAGTTCATATGTAAGTAGGGCTCTAGACTTTAAGTTCCTACCGTGCTAAAGGTCTTTTTCTTTTTTTAAGATTTTTTTTCTTTATGGCTTTTTTTGCGATTGTTACACGCCAACCGGCATGTATTACGTTAGATTTAATTTGTAAATAAATTGCCGCGTATTTTTAAATAAATACGTCATTTTCCGTCGTCCCTGTGAGCTGCGTCTGCGCAAAAGGATGCGGAGTGCGGACGTGGTGTTGAAAGACGCCAATAAGTTACGAGCCTTCGACGAAGCAACATTTATCTGTGTCGTGTGTCTTTTCTTTTTAGGTACGAAGGTTCCTTTTACCTTTTGCCTTTGTGTATCTGTTACCTAATTCCTGTCGTTCCCTTACGAGTACAGAAGTCACAGGGAGGACGGATGTAATTTGATTCAACATGGCGTGAATTGAACCCCAACTTGCAAAACCATCGTAGGACTCTGTGACGCCATGTAAGTAATTTGTTTTGATTTAAATTGTGCTTGAAAATTGACTTAAAAAGCGGGTGCATCACTTTTAAAGCGTGGCCGGTATAAGTTCTAATATGGCGGGAATTATACCGCGTAAAACGACAACCATTGCGCAATAGTATAAGAAATGCCCGATAGTATAACAATGGCGCTCTTACACGTGTTGGTTGAAATTAAATCCCTTTAGAATTATCACTATTTTAAACTTGTAAGATGTTAATCTGTAACGTGAATTTTTGTACCTTAACATTTTAGGCTTTTTCCCAATTAGTAAATACATTGTTTTTGGATCGCTGTTTGTATAAAGTAAATACTTTCGAATAGTTTTCAGATTTGTATGCAATTTAACTCGCGTGTATTAATTTTAAAAGTAGTTTAATTGAAGATTGATTTTCATTAATAAATAAATTGCAAGGAACGAGTTTTAAATAGGATTATTCGTAAATTACTTTCCAACATATCGAAAATGATAAACAGCTCGTAATTAATGAGTAGATATGATTGCGGCATTCACGTTTTGGATGTTCCTTATGTTATTAACGAAGTCGAGATAATAGTCGACAAGAGTTTATGGTACAACTGGTTTATATAACAGATTAGAGTGCAGAGTGTAGTTCTGATTGCTTTTGAAGGAAGTATGCTATATAATCGAACGTGTTTACTCGAACGCACGGGTTTTAGTGATGCGCGTTGCTATACTAATTGGTTTTTTTGTTGCTTTTCTGTTGGAAATAAAAGTGATAGAACTTGTTGTACTCGACCGGCACGTGCGTTTTACGGAACATTGACTTAGTGATACGCGTTGCTTTACTAATTGTGTTTTTTTTGTTGAGTTGTCTTTTTATATTTGAACTGTGTGTGCGATCTAGTTTTCGTGGTCCTTTTTTTATCAGAGTAGTGCATACTTTGTATTATCTAAATACAGATTTCAGCTTGAGTGTTTAAAAAAAAATGATGATACAGTTGTAGCAGGTTTACTAGAAAAAAAGGTTGCTTCTTATAAACATGTATCTCATTCACATGTAAAGACAGTTGATACTGTAGTTTCTGAATTTTCTAACCCCAAAGAATCTAAAATAGATCATGGTTTACGCAAATTTCGTTATTCAAAAGCATTAGATTTTTCTTTATTACCATAGGTAGCAAATAAAACACCTCACGTTACTGTTAGTTTAATACATTACATCGTGGCTTGAAAGCCCGTGATTCTAAATTTTTATTACCATTTTTTACGATTTGTGTTACAAAATATTTCGAAATTATTGTCTCAGGAAATAGAATTAACAAGAAATTTATCAATGCTACATAGTTCTATCAGCATGATAATGTCTGCTTCTAACACCAGTGATTAGTGTAAAGTGTAAGAAATTCCATCAACCATCTCACAGTTAAGGGTGAAGTGCTTCGTTAGTGCAGGACATCGTGAATCCCACACTTCAATTGCAAGGAAGCGTTACTGAGGGACTTTTTGTAAGTTGAACTATTTCCTACTTGTTATTACTTTAAATATCTATCCGTTGTTTAGCCATATCTTCGTCGTTCTGATATCTTTTACAATAGACTTGCCTGCTATTAAGAAAAAAAAAGAAAAAAAATCAATACTACTGAATTACTCATATCAATGATGTCTTACCTATTTATCTTTTGTTAACATTTTGTCTGATTTATGTTTAATTGGTGTGTGAGGAAACGTTTCTGCTACTCCCCAATATTACCTCACTTTGTGATAAAAATTTTTGTAATGCTTTTATCGTGATTATATTATATAGTTTATCTAAACAGTTTTATTTACATTCTACAAAGTACTGAATAACTTAGACTTTTCATTGCTGCTATGCTTATTCTATTCTTTTTTTTTCAGGTTTGCTTAACTAATTTTCTTGCAGGTATTGTCACTAACTCCTTACCGCCGCATACATTATATGTCAGTCTGCTTTGTACAACCCCCCCCCCTAATCTCCGATTGAGCCCGGTCATTTCGTGATATCTTTGTGTTACGCGCGGCTACGAACAAACGTAGCATAAGTTTGTCGCCCAACGTGGCTGCCACGAATAACGTAACAAGCTTTGAAAATAAATAGTGGTTATTTCACTCAATTATACCTATAAAAATTAATAAGTTTGATTTCTAGTGACTTTTGATAGTTAATATGGCAACCTTTAAATTTTAGTTACCTTCAGTTATTTTTTTTTTGTTGGCTGCATTAGATGGAGCATTGAATGTCAATCTAACTGGTTGAAATTGTTACCTTGGTTACTTGTTTGTTTACTTTCACTAACCTTAAAAATGCAGTTTCAAGTTTAGTGTAATTTACTTTTCTTTACAGAAAACAGTTATTTAAATGTCCCTTACAAAAACAGTGTATTTATATTTAAAATGTGCTAAACAATTATTATCTAACCTAATTTGGATTAAACTAAAATGTGTTACCTTGGGATATAAATAATTTCTCCAGTAAGTATTGTCATTCATAGATAACTTATTACTGTAAGAGCTTTATTTGTCATTCATTATGCTAAAATTCTTAAAAAACTCATTGGTTAAATACTTGTCTTGATGTGATTTTTTTTAGATTACTAAAACTTGCTTTTCTGTTCCAAATCTTAGTATAACTGTTATATATGTAACTGATATTTATTAAAGTAAACCCAACTTAAATAATTAACTAGTTTTTATGGATCATTTTTAGAAAAAATTTATTTTGTTAAAAAAGCTATTATCCTTATTTACCATAATCTTATCTTAGTATATCTACTTCTTAAAATACAGTAATATGATGAATCCCTCACATCTTAAGTCTATTGATACGATCTTCAAACTGGAATCGCGCAGTATCCAACCTGCGTCAAACCAAAACGACAGGCATTTGCAATTAAAGGCCGTATTAGCACAAGAAGCTGACAGACAATTAATTTCTCGTACACTAACTTCCGATCTATCACAAAATACCTTTGAGATCAAACAATGTCTGGACGATATTAATAATATAGTTCTGAAAATAAATTCAGCACCTTCAATTTTGAGTTAAAGCGTGTTAGCTCTCGTGTAATACATTTAAAGCAACGTTTAGGCTTGTTATCATTATTTAAGGATAAACAGGCTAATGAAACGAAGCAAACTTTCTTATCTGACGTTCTCTTAATTGAAGGAATCATTCTTGAAAAACTTAACATAGATTCAGATGAAAATGTGCTTTCTGCCTTCCCTAACCTTACAATTTCACAACCGAGTACCTTGTCTTTGAAATCTATACCCGTTTATAAATGGGGTATATCTTTCTCAGGTTTCGACTCCCA
Organism: Platerodrilus igneus; assembly: GCA_036346225.1. NCBI lineage: Eukaryota > Metazoa > Arthropoda > Insecta > Coleoptera > Lycidae > Platerodrilus > Platerodrilus igneus. The sequence continues at coordinate 1,298,051 of JARFIW010001175.1, read as the reverse complement.
AATTTCTTTAATGTCATTTCTAGAACGCGTAAATCATTTTTAAATTTTTTGTAACTGTACAGACCAAGATTTATTTCTCTCAACAGGAGAATTATTTTCTAGCTCTGCTTTGATTTGGTATAGAAATATACGAAACCAGATTTCTACCTAAAAAGAATTAGAAACTAGCTTGAAACGCGATTTCTTACCTCATGTATATATAACTGATTTCTGGAATGAAATAAAAAATCGTACCCAGGGACCTAACGAAAACGTAATCTCTTTTATCACCTCGATTGAAGCTTTATATGGCAGATTAGATAAAAAACCACCCGAACACGAAATTATTGATCAACTTTTAAGAAACGTAAATCCATATTTTTCTGAACGTTTAGCTTTACAACACATTTTTCTTTACCTCAATTTAAAGATTTATGCCGCTTTCTTCAAGTGAAGTTACGTATAGATAAATATCGTCCTCCCCCGCAAAACAATCTAGCTTATTAGAACCTGACTTAGCATGCCAGTCAGAACCCTCTCGTAAAGTATCTATTATTAATCTTCCTGTTTCCCCAGCGACAAACTTAGTTACCTGCTGGAATTGTAAAAAAAGTGGACATACTTATAATGTTTGCACATACCCAAAAAACTTCTTCTGTTATGGCTGTGGTCGTAACACTACCTATAAATCAAAATGTATAAAATGTAACCCTAACTTATCGGAAAACTTTGTCAGAGATATTCCTACTCGGGACGTGAATATCTCAAGGAGTCAAAATCATTCTCAACAAGAACAATTCAACACACCCAGACGTCAACAGAATTAAAGCATAAACCTACCCCCAATGTTAAATCTTTACTTAACGTATCTAGTAATAATAACATTACCGCTACCTTAAATTCAAAGAACAACTCACCTCCACTATCTGAAATATGTCGTTCCATCCTTGCCAAATAGTCAAATTGGTTGATAAGAGTTCATTCCTTTTAACATAAAAATTCTGATGCCTTATAACTTGTTAAAAAACCTCTACATAATCGCCTGCATTTACCAATCTTTATTGGCTCTCTAAATGTAATTGCTTTCTTGGACACGGGTTCGTCATGTTCTCTTATAAATAACGAAGGCTTACAGCAGTTATCTAAACAAAAATTAAATTTCAGGTTATTCCAGAAAAAACCTCTATCAATTTAGCTGACGACAATAAAATATATGTAACTGGTTCTCTTAAATTAAAAATTCGTCACTTGAACGAGATGTTCCATTTTTAATTGTACCTACACCAGCTTACCTATTTTTACTTAGCGTTGACTTTTGCCAACTCTTTAATTTATCTTTATATTTTCAAGACGTCTCTTGGCAAGCTTCTCTTAAAACTCTTGTGCGTCGGCCAGCATATCTAACAAAATTTCTCTTACCGATTCCCAGAAAGAAATTCTTAACTGTACAATTGACAAATTTCGTAAGTTAAATACTTCTAAACTTGGTTGTGTCACTACGGCAACCCATATTATCTCTACGGGTGATGCTGTTTCTTTTAAGCAACGACAATATGCGTTATCGCCTGCATTACAAAAACATTTGCATTCCGAAATAGATAAAATGCTTGAATCCGGTGTTATCTCTCTTTCAACTTCGCTATGGATGTCTCTCGTGTTATTGGTTCGTAAGAAAAATGATAAATGGCGTGTATGTTTTGACGGAATAAAGCTTAGCTCTGTAATTGTGGCCGATGCCTATTACTTACCTCGTACTGAGTCTATCTTGAGTCGGCTTTGTAATGCTAAATTTATCTCATCTATCGATCTTAGACAAGCTTTTTACTGGATCCCTCTTGACTTAACTTCACGTCCAAAGACTGCTTTTTGTGTTCCAGGTCGGGGTTTGTTCAAATATAATTTCTTGTCGTTTGGTCTCTGTAATGCACCACAAACTTTACAGCGTACTATGGATCAAACGTTATGTCCTATCTTACACCAAGAACGTGCCTTTGTATTTTTAAACGACATATTGGTTATTTCAAGTTCCTTTGAAGAACATATCGCTACACCCACTTAAGTCGCTGAACGCCTAAATGTAGCAGGTTTTAAAATAAATTGGGGAAAATGTCTATTTTGTTGCTCTTCTCTTACATTTCTTGGCTTTATTATCGATGGAACTGGTTTTCGGGCAGATCCTGCTAAAGTCGACGCTATTACTAAATTTAAAACACCCAAGACTGTTACCGAAATTAAACGCTTAATAGGAATGATTAGTTACTATCGCATTTTTCTACCTAATCTCTCAACTATATCTACACTCATTACTGCCTTAATTAAAAATAAAAAAAAAAGTCTATGTGTTGAATGGAATTCAGAAGCTCAGCAGGCTTTTGAATAAATTAAAACACTAATCACTTCTGCACCTATCTTAATCTCGCCCAATTTTGACGAAAAATTTTATATACAAACCGATGCCTCACTTAGTGGTTTAGGTGCAATGTTGTTTCAAGTAAATAATGGATTAGAACATCCTATCGCTTATGCCAGTCGTGCCTTAACTTCCGTTGCACAAAAATATTCAGCTACCGAACGTGAATTATTAGGGGTTATCTTTGGTATTGAAAAATTTAGAGGATATGTTGAAGGTACACATTTTACAGTAATTACTGATTGTGCAGCTCTCACATGGTTAAACAACTTAAAACAACCTGCAGTACTTAAAATATTTCTTGTGGTTAAGGGTTTTTTATTAATTTTTTTTTATAGCAATGAAGAAATAATACAGTTGCATTTGCAACTCTCTGCCTTTTAGGGTAGTCATGTGTCTAGCAGCTTTCTGCACACTCGAACGGATTGAGATAGAAGAGGAATTCAGTTTTACACTGAAGTTGTGCAGACATCGCTGCCTTTTTGCTTTTTTGTAACTTGTTTGTGCTCGGGCCGAAATCATTCGATATGTTGGCGCACATGTATAATCTACCAGTCATCATCATTTTGTTATCGACCTTACTTAAGGTCGGTTTGACGCAGCTCTAACTTCTTTTCTATTCTTGCTAATCTAAAAAGCTCTACATACCCTTCACAACCTAAATTTCTAATATTTGACTAATATAGTTTGGTCTAGGTTTTCCTTTATCCTTCTATCTTTTTCCTATCCAGCTGGCTCTACATAGATATTAGCAACCTGATGGTTGTTAAAGAACTTTAACATGTTTACATGATTACCATTTATAAGGAAATGAAATATAACCTGGTTATCCGCTTCAAAAAGCAAAAGTGTTAAATTATATGTTATGGTAAGGCTTAAGCAACGAATCGCTGCCAACATGCCAGACCGCTACCTAATTGTGGGTTATGTCATGGTGACGTTTATTAAATTATGTTGTGGTAAGGCTTAAGCAACGAAACGCTACCAACATGCCAGACCGCTAACCAATTGTGAGTCATGTCCTGGTGACATTTAGTTAACTGATTTTTATTTTTCTTTTTGTATTGTTTTTGAACTTACTTAAAGTCGGTTTGACGCAGCTTTAAATTCTTTTCTATTCTGAGCTAGTCCAAAAAGGTCTACATACCCTTCACAACCTACATCTCTAATAATTTGACTAATATAGCTTTGTCTAGGCCTTCCTACTCTATTTTTATTTGGTAGTCTATAATCTAAGACTTTACTAAATAGTTCCTCATGTCTTAACTGGTGCCCTATCATTCGATCTCTCCTGACCTTCAATTGTTTCCATATACAGGGATCCTCACCTATCCTTCTATAAACTTCCTCGTTTGTTACTCTATCTGTCCAACTAATCTTTAACATTCTCCTATAACACCAAGTTTCAAAAGCTTCTATCTTTTTCTTATCAACTTCTTTAATTGTCCAAGTCTCACTACCGTGTAGTAGAACGCTCCATACGTACGACTTTAAGAAACTTTTTCTATTATCTAAACTAATACTATTAGCTATTAGTTAGTTTTTCTTTTTTAAAAACATTTTTCTAGCTTGAGCTATTCTAGCTACTATATCCCTTCTGCTACGTCCATCTTTTGTAATTATACTACCTAAATAGCAAAATTCATCCACCTCCTCTAACTCGGTATTACCTATTTTTAATTTTGGTTTAGAACTAGGCTGTAACTCACTTGTCATTATATTTGTCTTTACTGAGTTAATTCTCATACTATAGTTACTCCGTAGTATCTCATCTAAAATATTTAAAAACTCTCCTAACTCTTTTCTAGGCTTTGCTATAATGGCTATATCATCTGCAAAACGTAACATGTCTATTTTCTGTCCCTGTACACTAATACCTATCTCTTTTCTCTCTCTAGCTAAGTTTAAAGCTTCCTCAATATAAACATTAAAATTAAGGAGACAGTATACAACCCTGTCTAACACCATTTCTAATCTTAGCTTCCTTTTCTATTTCATCAAATCTAATTACTACGCTTTGGTTTTATATAGACTGTAAATAATTTTTCTATCCCTATGAGAGATTCCTATTTTTGCAGAACCCTGAACATAACAATCCAATTAACCCTATCAAATGCTTTTCTAAATCTACAAACGCGAAATGAGTCTTTTATTTTTTGTAACCTTTTTCGATAATTACCCTAATCATTAGTATCGGTTCTCTAGTCCTCTGTCTTTACGAAAACCATATTGGTCTTCGCCTAAATAATTCTCAGTCAAAGCTTCTACTCTATTTTTAATTATTATTGTTAGTATTTTGGAAGCATGAGAAGTTAAACTAACCGTTCTAAAATTCTCACACCTATCAGCTCCTGACTTTTTTGGGATTGGGATAATAATATTTTTTTCGAAATCTATTGGAACCTCACCTGTGTCATATATTACTTTTACTAGTTCATATAATCTGTCTAAAGTTTTCTGACTTGTATATTTTATTAATTCTGCGGGAATATCGTCTATTCCTGGCGCTTTATTTATTTTAAGATTCCGAACAGCTCTATCAAATTCCTCTCTTAATATTGAGAACCCTATTTCTACATCCTCTTCTTGGTCGTTTTCTAATTCATCCATATCGTCTCCCTTATATAAATCTTCTAAATATCTTTTCCATCTATCTGCTACCTCAACTTTATTTATTAGAAGCTCATTATTCTCGTCTCTAATACCATTATATTTTTTCCTATCTTCCCCAAAAAACTTTTTAACTGCCCTGTAAGCCCTGTCTGTCTTACCTACTCTCAAATCATCTTGTATTCCCCTACAATTCCTTCCCATCCATTTATTTCTAGCTTTTCTACACTCATGTACTATCTTATTTCTAACTGTATTATATTTTTGCTTACTTTCACTACCAGAGCAATACTAAATTACTTATTTTCAAAAATTTTATGACAATGTACAAAGCTGAATATTATCGAACGAGCTAGCTTCGTTTATGTGCTTTAGTAAATTAAAAAAAAACATTGTTTAATAGGAAGTTACTTAACTAACAGCAGATTTCGATTTTATTTCATGCTTTGAATAATTTGAACTCAAGCGATTTTTGCTCGAAAATTTGTAGTTAGCTTTTCTGATTTTTTTTGGCGGAGTGGAAGGCGAATCCGACGTAAAGACTACATTCAACAAAGTTGTAAACAATCAAAAAGCCTTCAAATCTAGAAAGTTGATCTTTTTCCGTGGTGGGTTTAGAACTGGCTAAAAATAGTAGAAGGGAGGTGCATATATGGTGCTCAGTGGACGTTGGTTTTGTGTTTTGTATTTCTTCATGGCGTATTTTATTTATTTATGATTAGTAGAAAAGCACGTCTTATCTGAGACTCTTTTATTACAAATTTATCTTTTACTTCGCACAATCAGGTTTACAAGTATTTTATTGCTCTAAACTTTATGTGTTAATTAAATTTTTTGTTTTATAAACTTTCGGCGTAATTTAACTATATTTATGATTATGAAATGAAATTAAGTAATTCAATTACCATCAATATAGATAAATATGTGATAAAGGTTATAAAGATTCTTAAAGAGGATAAAAGTTGCTAAGTAAAATAGTAATTCAACTGAATGTAGTAAAGCACTGTGTAGAGCGTTTCTTTTTGTGAAGAATTTTGCTTTTATGCTTTTTTGAGTAAAATTAATAGGTGAGTGCCAAAACTATTTTTGTCTATTTGTGAAACAAAATAAAATCATTCAAGTCTTGCTACATATGTAGTACACGGGTACAAAGTAAACTCCTATTTATTAAATGTAAGCGATAATATTAATCTAAACTTTTGTACCTCTTAATACCAGGGCGTATGGTATCAGTAGGGTAAATACAGGCTTTCTGTGACCTCATTTCCCCCAGAATCCTCATTTCCCCACACATCTGAACCAAATTTACATGTAAATTCCCATAAGGAGGAAATGAGGGAGATTAATCTCCTCCTGCTCTCGCCCTGTGGACCGCCTTGCGGAATTTTTTACCCCAACCATTTTGATTACGTCACACCCGCATTCTTTCCACCCGCGAGATAAATCTTTCTCTACATTTCCACCCACGAGATAAACCTATCTTGTTTGGTATCAATTAATATTAGAATTTTCTCAACTACCCGAATTTCTAGGAATTTTTTAGATTGCATCACTCCCAAGGGAGCTACCCTCATTTTAAGATTTCTTACCTGTTGCGATTTCTGAGCGTTCTTATAAATTTTTTAGTCATGCGATACATTAAATTAGCTTAGAATTTTACGCAGAATTCGAATCTGCAAACAGATTTAAAATCGGACTACTCCTTACAAAGTTACACACATACCTTCTAGCGAGCATACCGCGACCGTACCACTACTCGCTTTTAATGTTACACCATACTTTCTATTTTGTTTAGCTCATCTTTCGAGATAAATGTACTTTGTTTGGTATCAATTAATATTAGAATTTTCTCAGCTACCCGAATTTCTAGGAATTTTTTAGATAGCACCATCCCCCAGAGAGCTACCCCAATTTTAAGATTTTTTGCTGGTAGCGATTTCTGACTGTCCTTATAAATTTTTAAACATCCGATACATCAAATTAGTCTAGAATTTTATGCACAATCTGAATCTCTAAATAGATTTAAAATCGAACCACCCCTTACCATTTTACACACACCCTCTAAATTATAACTTTCCTGCAGCTCATACCTAAAAGAAAATCTAAAACAATTCTTAAAACTTTTTATTACAAACAATTTTACTAATACAGTTTAAATTTGTAAACCACATTTCTAAATACATATTCACAATTTTTTATTCTTAACCTAGAACTCATATCGGCTTATACTTATTAACATTTATTTCTAAATAGAGCACCTTTTCCAAAGACCAACCGGACCCGCATGTTTCAAATTCCTCTGATTTTGTTCTTATGGTTTCGCTTAAGACCTCGTACATATTTTCCAGATTACTAGAAGACGTTAAAACAATACTTTTTGTGTTAAAGGATTTCACATCGGTAGTCTTTTTCCCATTTTGGTGTAAACGCCATAGAGTTCGCAATAGACTTTTACTGCTGTATGTTGTATTCTTTTTTCATTAATTAATCGAATAAATCGCTCTTTCTGCTTCCAAAGAAACTCGGGCACTCCATCGTCGACACTGGCATTCTTTATGCGATAGCTAGCCATACGGTTGTTAAACGCTGTGCTAACCACTTCTACACAATTGTCGCTAGTAGCGGTAACTAATGCATTTTTATGTCTATTGCTTCTCAAGTGTGCGGCATAGGTAGTCTTTTCCATTTCGAAATCGCATACTTTACACATAATTCGTGGTTGTTTCGTACAAGACCCTTTAACAGCTGGCGGAGCTGAACGTTTACTGCTTAATGACATACCGTGCTGTTTTTCCTTGTGTCGCTGTAAGTTGCCCATTTTCGTAAAAGCGATACCGCAAGACCCACAGTTTAAGTACTTTGCTGCGGACGGATGTATAAGCTTAACCGTAGACGATGTTACACCACGACATTTGTTCAGGTGCCGTTTGAGAGCATTTCTCCAGGTATAGGAAGCACCGCAAGAGTTGCACTTAAAAACGTTTGCAGATACCATTTTAGTACAAAACAAAATCCGCACTATAGCACTTTGGTTAAACTTGTAAGCGAACAAACTTATAACTAAAGAGTTTATTCGAGCTTCCACGCACTAACACCTAACGTATCTTTCCTACTATTTGTTAAACAAAAACTACCAGTATCGCCATGTTCGTATACGAACGTAAGCAGATGTTTGTGGATGTGTACGAGAATATGTGATATACATTAATCAGTCTAATCTATTTTATTTAGTCCACGAAAACTACTATTTTTCTAAACCACAATTAATAATCGCCTTTATAGGTTTAACATTTCTACCATTACCCAGTGACTGGTGCTACGTACATGGAAACTTTAATTTCTTATTGGAGAGAATCCTTATTCTCCCACGCACTGTTGCGTAGCTGCATGCCCACCCCTTTTGGGGAATATATGCTCGTTATAGGTTGTAGCACCCGCGGTTTTACTTAACTACAATTCGTGAGACCCCTTTAATCTTTTCAATCGTATCTTTCTCGCCTACAGTACAGTAGGACTTAGCCCTACTACCAACAAATTCTAATACTGAACCCACATTAAAGTTGTCTTTGAATTTCTCTACAATTTTTTGTTAACATGCGGTATATTGTGTTTATTATTTGCGGGGCAGTCACTCTTTTAAGATACCTATATTTTGTTTGGTATCAACTAATATTAAATTTTTCTAGGGACCCCAAATCTGTAAATAGATTTTAAATAGGACCACCCCATACAAAGTTATGCCTTTAAAGACTAATTTTTACCCATCTTTATTTAACTCCATCTTTAAAACCCTCTTTTTTTGCTACCCAAGACATATGCTTTGACCAACCGTTTCCCTAGAAATCTAAAACCGCCGTGTCCCGCGAATTCCCAGTGGAGATAACACGTATACTCTGTCAACCAGGATAGAAGCCGGAAGGATTTCAAAGATGGGAGAAAAACTTAAAAATTATGGAATCTTAAAACTAATATATACAATAGATTTACAAAATCCATACAAATATAAACAACTATCTTATATCTTTACGCCCCCATGCGTAGATTGTTGTACTATTAGGAATGATGTACCTTTTGTCATCGTCCCTCGATAAACTAATTTTATTAATAAGCTGCGTATACAAATCGTATTCTTTTACTCCGGATACATACGCAGGCAAGTACTCGGTACCATTCAAATAAAGAATTGGATGCTTGGTGACTGTTAACATCCGCTTCCCCCGTGTACGCCCAGACACATCCCATCCCATGAGCACCCCTGCGCATGCACACCCCTGCCCATGCGCACCCCTGCGCGTACGCACCCCTGCCCATGCACGCTGCCCATGCGCACCCCTCTCTGTGCGACTGCTATTTCGGGGTAACGTCACAGCCTTTTATAAATAAAGAACAATGTTATATACTATTATAAAATGTTTATTCTGACATTATACATAACAAATTTAAAAATATTTAATACCAAGCATGGAGTTATTTAAACTTAATTTTAATACAAAGTTATACACAGAAGACAGTCCTTTCTTTATGTTTGTTTGGAGTGGTTTTAATTTTATCTAATTTTATTCGCAGCTTAAAATTTAAATCGACACCCAAGTCTTCTATCTCCTTTTCTAGCCAATAGTTTGATACATAAAGACCGTCTAGGTTTTCGAATTGTAAAATGTACCGAAGTTTGCCTCTATATTTAAAGTCTTTGATTCCACCGACAACCAGATCCATTCCTTCGTGTAATTCTTGCAGCTTGTGACAATCTTTTAATCGCAGCTTTCCCACTATATCCTGCATACGTATCTTGTTAGCTTGATCGACTTTTTCTTGTCGGTATTGGAGGAAATCCTTTTTCTCCCACACACTGTTGCGTAGTTGCATGTCCACCACTTTTGGGAATATATGGTTGTTATAGGTTGTAAGACCCTCGGTTTTAAATGATCCGAAAGGTTCTTTACTAGGTAAATATACAATGTTTAGCGGAACCCCTTTGCGTGTGGTGTACGCTAAGGTTACGAAACTCGTATTCCTTAGTTCGTCTTTGTTATCTGCCATTTTGATAAATACGTTTTTAGAATAACCTTTTAAAAAGTATACGAATTTAGTACCATCCTTTTCTGCAAGAACACCTACATAACTAAAAGAGTCTTTCTTACTAACCGCAAATGCATACAGCTTGTACAACCCGGATGTATCTAAGTCAGTCCATCGGCACATACATCCGGGTTGTACAAGCTGTATGCATTTGCGGTTAGTAAGAAAGACTCTTGCCAGTAGATATAGGAAGAAATCAAATAGATTACATTATTGTTATACAACGGTGAGGAATCAAGTAAAGGACTGTAAAAGCTACCCAGCAGCAGATATAGACACTGACTATAACATCGTAATTATGAAAGCCGCTCTTAATTTAAAAATTTGAAAAAAAAGAAACGGAAAAGGCACTTTGATTTTGAGAAACTTCAAGATAAAGATATCCACGAAAGATTTGAGAAAAAGTCAAATAAATTACTGAAAGATATCGGGAAAATTTCTTATTCTAACGAAGTAGAAACAGAATGGAATAATATTAAATACTGCTTAGACATGGCGACCAGAAATATGGGAGAAATATGGGATATACACAAAAAGAAAATAAGAAACTATGGATAACAAAGAATAATCCTGAATTTAATAAAAGGAAGACAAAAATACAAAAATAAATAAGACGAAGCAGGAAAACAGAGATACAAAGTCATAAAATGGGAAATTATTTGCAAATGCAAGAAAGCTAAAGAACAATGGATTGATGAAAAGTGTAAAGAGGTACAAGCTAAAATGGATATAGTAAAGACAGATAAAGCATACCAACTAATTAGAATGAATTTTAGGAATATAAAACCATATAACAAAAATACAAAAGAACGCGGGGGGAAACGTCATTATAAAAAATGTAGAGAAAGTGGGTAGATGGCAAGAAGATATAGAGAATTTATATGCAGGAGACGAACTAACAGCATTAAAACACGAATCAGACATTGAAATAGATGACGAAGGATATTCTATACTTAGAGATATCTTTGAATTAGCATTAAAGGGCCTGAAAAATGATCAGGCGCCGGGTACAGATAAGGCGCAAACAGAAACTCTAAAAGCCACTGGACAAGTAGTAACAGAACGTTTCTTCCAACTTGTAAGCTATATGTATAAGACAGGCGAGATACACAAAGATGTAAAACGTAACATCATAGTAACTACACCAAAAAAAGAAAGGCGCGGATAGGTGTGAAAATTTTCGATAAATAAGTTTAACAGCACACGTGTCAAAAATATTAACTAGAATTGTACAAAGACGAATGGAAAAACGAACTAAAGAAATAGTAGGAGAAGATTAATTTGGATTTAGGCGAAACAGGGGAACATGGGAGGCTATTTTAGCTCTGAGAGTGATAATGGAGAAAACAATTGAAAAGGGGGAAAGCATGTATATAGGGTTCGTAGATCTGGAAAAAGCATTCGACAATGTAAAATGGAAATAAATATTCGAAATACTCAAAAAGATTGGAATGAGTTATAGGGATAGACGAATAGTACATAGCTTATACAAAGAGCAAACAGCAGTAATAGAATTAGAGGAGAAACGTAAAGAGTAAATATTACAAAAGGGATATGCCTTATAACCATTAATTTTTAACTCGTTGTACTAGGCCGCCCCTTATAATAATAGGTAGAAGTATCCGTAATGTTTAAGTTGGTCCGATAGGTAAGGGTCAGTCGGGGTTAAGCGTGCGAGAGAGTGCGGCACGTTATCAAAACGCGTGTCGGTTGTTCGAGAACCCTGTTAATTTGTGAACTTTGCGTTGCAAATAAATTATACATTTATCCGTAAGAGTGTGGCAGTAATAGTTGATGCTAATGAGGATCAGTTGGATTGTACTTTACAGATAAGTTATAGTAGTAGTAGTAGTTTCTTTGTTTGTTTTTTAATGGCAACGCCGCTGGCGACATTGTAGTTACGGTGCGTGCTGCATTTTTTTATTTAGCTGTGTTTGTTTTTTTTTTTATTTTGTGACATTGGTTACAATTCATTAAACTACATAAATCCATCTACGAGTTATTATTACATATCCACAGGTTGTAACAGGTAAAAACTTAAAGGATCACGGAAATACCACATGAGAGGGGTTGCCGCTAGCCTGGGCCTACATCTGCAAGGGCAACCACTCGTTTCCGCAGCTCCTGGAATTTCTGAGCTTTCTGAGGGAACCGGTTCATTGTACATAGAAGAATCATTGCTTCGCATCGGCCTTTTCTAGATTGGTGACCCGCTCCGTTGCAAAGGATGCAAAATTCTTCTGCGTTGCAGTCACTAGCCCAGTATCCTTCCTCACCGCATCTGATGCAAGCTTTAGACCTATCCGGGCCTTTACATGCATTCCTGATGTGCCCATGATCCCAGCATCGGTAGCAACTGAGAATTTCAATCTTATTCCCGATTTTGCATGTCGCCAATCCTATTCTCAGACCCTCTTTTAGCAGTTTACCTGCATCCTCTTCGCCAAGGGACAAGGTAGCCGCCTGTGTATCCCTGGCATAAGGTCTCAATTCCCCAACTTACACCTCGTCTCATCGATGTTCCCAAGCTTCTGTTGCAACACGTTTATAATTTCTTGCCTGTTCGTCGCTCCGTCCAGGCTTCTCAGGTACAGTGTTACCCATTTCTCACGTTTACCTAGTTGTCTAGTTGAAATTTTTTTGTCGCTTGTTCTTATGGCGTCCCTAATCTTTTTCGCCACATTTTCATCTCTGTTCACTTTAATCAGTAATTTTCCCTGCTTAGTGCTGCGTACTTCCTGTATACTTTCCAGCGCCTTGCAGTCTTTCAGTCCAGCCTTCACTTCGCTGAGTAACGATTTATAGTCTAGGCCTTTTTTCTCTAATACCAGGGCATATGATTCCCGATTCCCTGCCCGATGGTGCTTTTCTATAGTTAGCCTCCGTCTCTCTGTTTTTCCCGGGAGTATAGATCTCTACTTTTGTGTTCGTCTCGTTGAATCTCCTGTCACCATTCTGCTCACAGCCGCTACATTTACAGCCTTGACGCGGTGCATTGCTATCTGACTATCTTCCTTAGTCTCTTTCTTTAATTTTAGCATAATCTCGAAGATCCCTTCCTCAGTGCCTTCATAAATAGCTTTCACTACCTTCTTTTTACTTATTATCTCGGGGCCTTTTGATCGGACCCGAGTAAAGTTCTCTATTACTTCTACCGCTTCACTGGTATTTAGCAGATCCGGGAACCTGTCCCTGTAATACCGCTGGATACTATCACTCATATCGAGATCTCCGGGCTCAACTACGACAACTTTGGTAGTTTCGTCCTTGGTCAATATGGGATTCAACACAACCACCTCAACATTCTTAAATAGGTTTTGGTCCCAATCCCTGCGTTTGATATCTTGCTAGATTTCCCAAGATATCTCACGTGAGAGCTCCATGACCACTTCTGTCCCGTAGGTATGGGTGCACATCTCTTTGTTGTTCTTGCTTGTACTGATATTAACAATCTTGAGTTTTCGACATTCTGCTCCGAGGGCTTTGATTCTATCTTTTAAGTCCTTCTGACCCTTTTCTAATACAGCATATTCCGAGATTGCTTCCTTTGCTAGGACTAGCGTCTCGTCTATACCCATTTTCAGCTCAAGGTGAACAGACCTTCTACTATTTTTGAAGATTGCCATCTCTTCAACTCTGTGTAGTAGCATCTGCATGTTCAAGTTCCTCGGTAGCCTCGGTGTTGCCTCTTCGTTATCAGATTTTATTATCCTCCTTTTCCGTTTCCTTTTCCTTTTTTTCACCCTTTACTTCCGGGGTTGACGTCTCCATAGCACTACTGTCTTTAACCTTCTTTTCGCTAATAACCCTAGTTGTTTTGGGGATTATTCCATCAGTTTTCTCTCCAACCGGTACCAGATTTCTGCATTTTGCTAGTTTTTTCCTTCCAGTGCTATTCTTGCCCAGCGGCAAGTTATTAAAGGTTTGTGTTTCGAGACGTGTGGGCGTACCTGGCATACTCAATGGAATATGCCAACCCTCGGCTCTTATTTCCTCCATATATTTCAATGTGGCTATCGGGTTCGGTTGGGGATCTTGAAAGAATAGACCCCCTCGCTGTTGGGTCTTGAACATTTTCCTAGTCGTACTGGGTATAAGGCGCCTTTACTGGATTTTTGTCTATAGTGGTCACATTTTGGTTCTCTTTCTGATCCACATCTATCAGCTTTCCTACTCTTGCAGCCTCAGCTCCTACCTGCGCAGACGAATTCTCCTTAATTACAATTTGCACACATTTTGGTTGATCCCTGATCTTGGAGACTTTCTTGTTGGAGTGCACCCATGGTGGAAAAAAACCGCCATCACTAGCATGGACTCATGCTGCAAAACGATATTCCACACTGGGAGGACCAATCAATCCCCTGGGGCTCTTGCCTCTTACTAACCCTTTGGGTTTTCCGAGGTTCCACGCTTCCGACGACGAGGACACCCTTCAAGGCGCTTGCTAGGTCGGGCACCCAACAGACGCTTTATGCCTTTCTCGATATGGTTCCCATATCTTCGTCACTATTCGTCGTGGCGTCAGCTCCAAACGTTAAAACCAATCATATCCTAATCAAATCCATTTCATGCGGTTTAAAGAAGAAAAGAAGAAAAAGGAGAAATGTGCCTTTCTGCCCTCGGTTAACCTAATAGCCAAGAAGAACTCGAAGAAAAAAAGTCGGGGACTAGAGAATCCCCCTAATAGGACAGAAAAAAAAGATGCTGAAAGGTACAGCTTGTGTAAATGTGAAGTGTTAGGGCATGCACGTATGCACGTGCACGTATGCACGTTAACGTGCGTTAAGTGTGTTTGTAAGTGTAGGTGATATGCGCTACCCTTGGCTTCCCCTTTGCATTGGACTTCAACGAATTGAGCTCCCTCGCAAAAGTCTATTGCCCCCTCACTACTACAAGGTGGATAGCACTGAGGGTGACACACGCTAGCCTACCTTAAACTGACCTATGACCTATCTATCTAATTATAACCTACAAATTACATAGTATTATATATCACAGTGTTTTGTTTTTAGCATAATTTAAATAAAGTTGAGAAAAGTTTGGATTTTGGCCGAAACATTCAAAACGTAGATACTTTGAAATTAATTCTAAATTAAAAAAGGCCGAAACATCCAAGAACCGCTGGAGTTTTATATTTTAAAAAACGGCTAACACCATAAAATTACACATTTTTTAATAGGTACAATGAAATTTAAATATCTTACAAATTTCAAATAAAAAATTTCAAAAAAGTTCATGGTAACATATTCATTAGCTGTTTTATGTTATATATTATACCACGTGTTCATACCAAATTAGTTTTATCTAATCCTGTTACGAAATTTCAAACTTTAGGTGTGACGTTATGTTACGTCAAATTTTTTATAACTGTCAGTCCATTACATCACTAGTGATGTAATGAAATGTTACGTAACGAATACTTAAGCCTCTGTTAGCTAACTATAGATATTTACATAAATATCAATCAATCCATAGCAACATTTAGCTAAAGCGATGAAGCCGAATTTTCAACATTTGGAAGCGCACAATCCTTTTATTATATTTTAAAGCGGGGTTGAATAAAATACGTCATGAAACCCTAATTTTATTTGAGTCATGTAATTTGCAAAACTCGCTTACTGCGTTCCCTCGTTTTGGCAAATATTACATTCTTCAAATAGAATTAGTTTTGTCATAACTGGTTACTACTCCCTGTATGTTTGTTGTGGTTTGTATAGTATTCTTCTTAATCTTCTTTGGGTATTAAACCACTCATAGTTTTTAAAATTATCTTTATTAACGTTTCGATCCATAACCTAGGATCGTTTTCAAAATAATAAAAGCTTCAAGTTTGACATTTATGACATAAATTGAAGGTGACTTTGATTTATTGATGTTTGAAATATTTGGTTTGAGTACACTAAGCAAAAATTTTTAAAGTTTAAATGAATAATTGCTTTCAATTTGTGTTACGGCCTGGGACCGACTTTTTAGGTGCCAATAGCTTAACGTGAAATCAACTGATTAATTTTATTGTAAAAATTCAATAACTGGTAATTGGAAAACATTTTTAACATGTTTCTATTTATACAATTTAGAGGATGGTTATTAAAGTGTGCAATTGCATTATTAAAGGCTTAAGTAGTCGTTTTTTATATTTATTTTGAAGGAAATCATTATGATTTAGGCTACCTCTTTGGTAGATTTTAACATTGTTCTGAGGTAACCTTATGGTGGGTTTACACTTGTCAGATACCAATGTTGTTCTATGAAGGTTGTATATGGATCTGAGGCGACCCTATGGCGGGTTTACACTTGTCAGATACCAATACTGTTTAACGGAGATTGTATATGGTTGTGAGGTAACCTTATTGCGGGTTTACACTTGTCAGATACCAATGCTGTTTTACAGGGTTGTTAATATGCTTCATCATCATCTTCATTGGATCTTCATCTCAAAACTGGTTGGACACGTACCTGCACTTATTTATATTCTGAGCTAGCTTCCCTTCTATAGTTTTCTAATTTTATGTTTTATTTCACCGAGGTTGCTTAACCCTACTGAATCTCGGTGAAATAAAACATAAAATTAGAAAACAATAGAAGGAAGCTAGCTCAGAATATAAATAATGCAGGAGTGTCCAACCAGTTTTGAGATGAAGATCCAATGAAGATGATGACTGATATTAACACCCCTCGCATTGGTATCTGACAATGTAAACCCGATGGTCTCAAATTTCAAGTAAAATGGTATCTGACAAGTGTAAACCCGCCATGGTCGCCTCAATCCATATACAACCTTCATAGAACAACATTGGTATCTGACAATGTAAACCCACCATAGGTTACCTCAAACAATGTTAAATCTACAAAGAGTACCTAAATCATATGATTTCCTTCGAAATAAATATAAAAACGACTACTTAAGCCTTAATAATGCAATTGCACACTTTAATAACCATCCTCTAAATTGTATAAATAGAAACAGTTAAAAATGATTTTCAATTCAAGTTATTGAATTTTACAATATAAATTAATCAGTTGATTTACGTTAAGCATTACCTAAAAAGTCGGTCCAAAACAAATTGAAGAATTATTATTAAATTTTAAAATTTTACTAAGTAGAATAAAACCAGGAAATATGTTATTCATTAAAGTATTATTTATGTTAACCATGTCAACTTACATAACTTTTGTAAACGAAACAATTATTATTAAACTTAATAAAATCGTTTTAAACTATAGTGATACCTAAAGAAGATAAGAACGAAAAACTAATACCTCTTTTGCGGGCATACTTAGCTTAATGAAACATACTTAATATCTGAAAACATTAGAAGAAATTTATCTATAGTTTAACCAAAGCGAAAAAACCTGACGTACTCGTTACTAAAAATAACTATTACATGTATCTATTTACCAGTGGAGCGAATTACATTTATTCCATAACCTTCAAGCTTCGTTTTGAAACTATCTACTCATTCCGTAGAAGACCACTTTCGGAAGCAACTACCTAAACAGCTATTTTTTACAGTGGTTGTAGTAATTTTCGGGCAGCTTCGTAGCTTAGTAAGTATATGTGTAACATAAGGTCCCGGGTTCAAATCCCGACACGGTCCGCTTGAAAAATGTTAGGCGAGCATTTTTCACAAAAATACGCCCTCGTTCGGATGAGAGGTAAAATGGAGGTCCCGTGTGTGAGTGTTGTCACGCACGTCAAAGATTCCTACCGTGCTTAGAACAGAAGGGTTCGATAACGTTCGAAATTTCCAGGTAAAAAAATCCGTTTCCTGGCCAATGTAGTGCCTTCGGGTGGAGCATTGGGAAATCAAATATAGTGAAGTAATTTGCATTTTACTGAAACTAATTTAGATAAATGTTATATGATATTTTATCGCTACAGTTATTATAAACAAAATCGAGAAATAATAATACGAATAATATAATTATTTATTATTAAAAGAAGGTTATCGTGCTTGGGGCTGTAGCACTGCAAGAAGTAAAATAGTAAATTCTTTCTGAAGGTTTAGATAATTATATAGAAATTACAAGGACATAAAATTAAATGCTAACCTTATGATTATTTATAGTACTGTAGAGATTTTATGGAAGCTGTTTCTGTTTATACAATTCTTCAAAACGTTTTCTGTATTTAGGTATGTATTAAAGTAGGCTTTGAATCGTAACTTTTAATTATTTTTTAATTATTTTGCTTTTGTACCTGTATCTACAGTTAATGTTTGAACGTTCCCATTAAAATGCCGCTTTAAAACATGATGAGCCGTATTTAAATCATGTCTATAATTTGTTACTATATATTTCTAACCGTCTTTACTCTTAGTTTGCAGATAATGGCGACAAGGTTAAGTTACATTCATCATGTGGGAAAAGAACCACTAATAGCGTTAACTATAGGTTCCTTATTAGAAATAGCAGCAAAAAAATATAGAAACTCAGTTGCAATCGTGTCACGTGCACAAAATCAGAAAATAACATATGGCGAACTTTTACAACAAGCTGATAAACTAGCAGCTGGATTTCGGTTAATTGGTCTTGAAAAAGGTGATCGACTTGGATTATGGGCTCCTAATATGGTTGAATGGGTGGTGACCAAATTGGCAAGTGCACGTGCTGGATTAGTTTTGGTTTGTATTGAAAAATTTTACAAATACTTTTTGCTAAAATCTAAATTAATGTATAAACTGTATATATATATATATATATATATATATATATATATATATATATATTGCTACGGTGTCTTCGAGTCCCACGATTTGGGTGCCTTATAAAAGCTACGAAGTCCGGTTCTTCGGTTCTGGTCATCACTCCATAATACTAAAGAGCTCCACATTAGGCGCCAAAATGCTACGAACTCTGGGTTCTAAAAGACTGCTAAAAAACCTTAAAATACTATTATTACGGCCCCACCATTGGGCGCCATTAATTGCTGCGATTTGCTCTTAGCCTCTAGAAGTTAAACATTCTACTACTCGTGCCCCACGAATTAGGCGTCATTCACGCTACTATCTCTAGAGCTGATGAAGTGTTAATATGTTGCGCCCGAAATGCTTAAAAAGAAATATATGCCACTACCGCTCAGCTGCTTTCTGAAAATAAACTAACTACAAAAAAATTGCTGCTACGGTAAATTGCCTAAATTTATTAACATACTTATATAAAATTACACGTCAAATCACAAGTAAACTCCTTGTTCGCACATTATTTATACATTATATACAGACTCTTTTAAAATAATACATTTCGAGATCAATAATTCCCCAGATTAATTATTTCCAATTGATTATCCAAAAAAGTAACAGGGCTTTACCACATGTTTTACTTTAACCTTGGTTTAATAAGAGCTCCCAGTAAAACCCTAACCTCTCGTGGTATTTTCGCACATCAAACAGCAAAAAGTCCCTTTTACTTCGTACAAACAAAACAAATATTACTAATATCTTAAACCTTTTCTTATAACATGAATTCCCACATAAAAATACAGTAAAATAATAGAATAGAAAAGTTCTATCTGAATCTCTTTCCAAGTTTGTCCTTTTTGTTTATAAATTATATCCACAATGCACAAAAGTCATTAAACACCAGTTTATACACATAGGCAATAAAAAGCAACAGTTACCTGGATACTATCCCTGCATACGACCTGCTATCATTCCCTCAGAGACTGCGGCATACAGAAACACTCTAACCTCACTTGCAATAACCATAACTGCCAGCTGCAATCATTTCACCATGAAATTAACTCATCTACCACATTGAAGATGCATCCAAATTCTCAAGCTCTGCTACTAATACCATTAACAGTTGGTAAACAACCAAGTTGACATCTACTCCATTTCCATTTGTATACTTTTGCACACTTAGTGTAAACTAAAATTAAAACAATCTTTACTTACGTAGAGTACTCTTTTATTCAACTCGTTAAAGTATTTTACTCTTGGAGCCATCAGTTGGTTGTAGAGAAAGCTCTACGCTATTCGAACTCAGAGACTAAGAAACTAAAGAGAGTTCCACAACCATCTCTTGGTGTTTATATATCCCCTTTCCTCCTTCAAAGCATGTTAGAATTTTTCAAACTTTCTATAATACATACATTCAATTTCTACGTACACTTCCAACGGTTACTCAGTTCTTAAAACTTTCTCACTAACATACACAAACAACTCAAACCAAAACACACTTCTTTGAAAAACCACTTCAACATAACAAACACGCACGCCTAACTAACCGATTTTCGTCGAATTTCAACACTCCCACTATTGTATATTCATCCCAACTGACAAAAGTTATTGTTTAAATATTCCCCTTATGCAACCCATGTTATACCTATTTCACTCTAACCTACATGCTAAATTAACTATCCTTCTACTTTGTCTTCAAACTGCGTCGTAGAACCGCCAACCGCTTACCCCCTTCTAAACAACGTTCAAACTATGCCTATGTTAGCACGTGCTATATTTATCTCACTCTATACATACGCTCTACTCTCACCTATCTTTTGCTTTGTTCTCACTCCACTAAACCTTGTGTTTGCTCACCTAAGCCAACGAATGCTAATATTCACCTACACCTATCTCACTTGTACCTATTCTATCTAATAATCTCCCTTTGTTTTCTCGTTTGCAAGTTGCATTTGTAACTGACAACAGCAGTTTACCATTCCACCTATAAATCTATTTAATTGACTGCGATAACCAACACTACCTAGAATTTCTGTTATTTGTTCAACGTTTTAAAATACTCTTCTTGACAAAATCCAAGAAAATTGCGACGGTTTACATTCGTTTATAAATTAATTATAATAGGAAAGTTTTTTCAAGACATGTAACTTCTCGTAAATATAATACAACTGCCACTTTGCTTGTAACTAAACAGTTTTAAATCTTAGAAAAGCATTTGAATAAATATTCATCCCTATTAATTACTTTTGCTACCTACAACAATTAAATATGTTTATGATACGAAACTTAGATGCTCGCTTCTTCCACTACATGTTTTAAACACTTTTGGAAAATATTCCAATACTTAAATACGACTGTTAAAAAATGTTTATGATCTTTTAAATACTATCTTACCCACGGAATGTTTACATTATAACACACGCTAAATGATTATGCAAAATTACATTTTAGCTTCTTAAAATATTACCGTAGAATTCTTGATTTCGAAAAGCGTTTCAAAATTTTTAGTTATATTTTCACATGCCGAACCACGACGTAAATTGCAAAAATGAATGCATAATGCCCTTTTAACCACCAAATATCACAGTCTTATATATATATATATATATATATATATATATAGCAACCTCAATGTATATGCTCGAAGTAACCTCTGTACGATGGCGAAAGGAAAAATAGAGCGCCATCAGTTGGCTAAAATCAACCCTAAGGCTGAAACTGTACAGAAGTTGATTCGAAACTATACTGTGTTTTATAAATGGCTATAACAAATACGTTCTGCCTTTGGGATTTTAATAATGTACATGCATATTTAATGCAATAGTAACATTACTTCCCGTGGCGGCGTCCAATTCTTGCCTTTAAGGCACACAAAATATATAAAAAAGCAAAACTTTCTCTGCAATTTGCAGTTAAAATTAAACCAATTACATGAGATGTATCCTCTATTTTTCCTTTCGCCATCGTACAGAGGTTACTTCGAGCATATACATTGAGGTTGCTTGATGTTTTGTTAGGGTTAAAACTAGTCCATTCTGACGAGACCTAATGAGGTCGAAACCTGGTCAATGGATGTTTTTTCTCTCTACAAAACGATCAAGTAATTGTTTTGTAATGGCTATGCAAATACCAGTTCGATTTGTATAGGTAAATGTAAAGTGCATTTACGGATACATCTCATGTAATTGGTTTAATTTTAACTGCAAATTGCAGAGAAAGTTTTGCTTATATATATATATTTATATATATATATATATTGATATAATAACGCCGTACTCGGTGTAATAAACATTCTACTTAACGCCACCTCTCTGTGTTCTCACTTTAATCTTAATCTTTGATTATTATGCTACGGCTAGCCCTTTTTAATTTACACAGAGTGTACAACGATACGATGATCAATTTTCTTTCACCCCTTTATGATTACCTATTTGAATTGATAAAACGAAGTTAATTAATATTCATATAATGAAAGGAAATAATATTTACACTTCACAATTTTAGAAATTCTTTGAATACACCCTTCAATCAATGGATTATTTATCCCAAAATTTATATCCTTTTAATTCAAAATAAAGTCACCCAAAACAACATTTTTACAAAAAAATCTGAAACGATCGAGACCTTCTCATGATTATTACGCAAGTTTTAACGTACTCAATGCCCTTGTTGATTCTTTATAAATTAGTGAGAAACTTAATATATTCAATGTAAAAATTCAGATTAGAAAATGTTTTTTATAACTAGGTAGATCTGACCTGATTTGTTTCGTGTTGTGGATCAACGCACCCTCATTATCTTCAATCGAAACCAATGCTCCACTTTCACCTCGTGCTTTTTCTATATTTCTCTGTATCTGTTTTGAATCTCTTTCCTTAAATACCACTTAAAATTACAGACTTCGGATCATAAATTAGCAACGTATTAGAATTACCCCATAATTATACCAGAATTTAAATTAGAATTGTTTTTGACGCTGATTAAAATTCTTTTCGACGCAGATTAGACTTTGAATTGTTTTCGACGCTGATTAGAACCATAAGTATTTTCAACGTGGATTAGAATTGTATTTCGACGTGGATTAGAAGCCCTATATCATTACAGATATTTAATTTAAATTAGTTACTCAATTTCTACTCACGTTTTCTAAAAAAAACGGTAAAAACGCTTCATATATTCTTAACGCAGCACTATGTTCACTATATTACAAACTTTATTTATTTGACGCGTAGATTTCTGATTAAAAGTGATGTGGATTCAACGTGCTTTAAGTGGAAACTGAGCTGTCTTATCACCGGTGAGTGTTAAAAAGCTTTTTCCCACTACCTCCGGTTTGGGTTTCCAAGCAATTTTACAGATTGTCGCGACCAACCAGGTTTGTCTTTAATATTCCCTGTATATATTAAGCTGTTTTCTGATGAAATTTTTTTGAATTTCTGTGTCATGGTTGTTTATTTGCGATCTTTGATATATTATTATTTGTTATCGTGGCCAGACTTTTAACTTACGTCTGTTGTTTTGTATAGCTAAAGCTTTTTAGATAATTGTACAGAATAAATGATGTAACTCTAATGCTATTTTCGTTCATGTATTTATGCATCTTTGAAACTGCGTTTTCTTATCAAAGCGTTTATCGTTCCAGCGTAATTGTATGAAGCTTGGTTAGGTTTTATCTACTCCTCCGCGTGTTTGTTTTATAAACTTGCTAAACACTTCCCAACGTAGTTTAATTACATGTACGATTATTTCTCTGCTGAATACGCGTTCTATTGTTGAAGGATATGCTAACTGGCATCGCCTAAAATTGATTACGGTCTATATACAGAGAGTTAAATGCTTGCTATTTTCATAACGTACGAATTACTTATTTTTCTGCTAAATAAATGCAGTTTTCTGATTGCCATAGCTATTTACAGTTACTACACGACCCTTGCTACTCAATACACCCCTAAACAACCCCTTATCACAGCAATGTATATATATATATATATATATATTATAGTTTAAAATATATTCTCTTAACAAAAGGATAACGAACATTTACAACATAATTTTTTTCAAGCATAATCTTATTCCTAACAAAGTACTTAATTATCAAAAATGTTCCTCACCTAATAATGTAGGTTTAAATGCACCGAACTTAAACTTCTTCTCGTGTAGATAGCTTACCTGTTTTTTTTTATTCCCACCCTTGTAAGGTTTGTTTTGGCCAAAAAATTCTTGACAGATAGCCTATTAAAAAGTCAGAGTGTTTTGAACTCTGATCACAAACTTTCCTGGCAAATATCCTTACAAAAAAAACTATATGATTAGGACTTATTCTAGCTTAAATTAAATGACAAATACTCAAATATCAGTTACAAACAAAATATTTTAAAAGTACTGACACAAATCCAAAAAGCGCTTATCTAATTTGTAATTACCATTAATAAGTATCTTATAATTCAATTTTTAAATTGTCGTTCAATCTTGAAGAATTTTCCACCTTTATTGTTTATTACACAATCAAATAACTGTATTTGACAATTTCCATACTTACGCAAGTTACGTTTAATACTAACTTCTCTATTTATTGTTACATGTTAATTATTAATTATAGTATGCTTATAGCATACTTCAAAGCGTTCGAATTCATAAAATTCATTACATATTGCTTGGTTGGCGCAAATTTATGAATTGATTTACAATGTCGATTGCTTCTGTTTATATATAAAAATTATCTCTTTTCTAGAATGTACGATTGTTTACGTGATTCTATTCCAAATACTATACGCCTATCTGACGCTAGTATCTAGGAATTTCTCATTACCGTTCAAATTGCCTCGCTTGATTACCTCGTTACGTAATTTATGTGCTTAGTGACGCGCGCTGTTCATTTGATTTAGTACCTAAAGTTAATGGTCCGCGGTCTCTCTCACTAATGTGTAAGGCTATTAAACTGCGTTCTTATCGACATTTTTATCACATTTTATGGGTTTTCAATATTTCTTAAAATAAACGTTTTGTTTAGTAATGAGTTTATACCATATTTCTTATTAACTGACGTATTCTATCGAAAATTCTTTCTTAATCTCGAACCTTTAAAAAGAACGCTTTATTTAAAATGAATCTATGTAATACAAAAGTCAATTTATGTGATTAACTATAGCGTCAATGGCTTTATAATGTAAACGAGTTGCATTTTTACAGAAAATATTTGCTTTCATGGTAAAACGTGTTTTAATACACAAAATTGAGATTAAAGCATTAGCTTTTCACAAGATTTATATGATGTTTACGCTAAATTATGCAACGGGAAACTTAATTTTTTTTTATAATAATTAATAAGTGAAAATAAATGACATTCTTTTTATGCATGAACTAATCGATTTGCGTTCGTATTTAATGCGTTTTAACATTGTTTCATAACGATTAATTATTTTTACTTATACTGCTAACACGGCTGTATTATCGATATAAATTGGAATTTTTGAATATACGGAAAGTGTGATTTGTTTTCACTTAATGGCTACGTATTTACAATACGCTTATTATACTGGGTGTAATCATGAATTGTCGGAAATTTCTATTTTCCGGTTTTTTTATATTTTAGTCGGGCTTATTTGTAGAGTTTAGATTTTAATTGCATCTTGTGACTCCTTATCACGTCAATATCTATTGTTGTGACAACCTCTGCTCGTAGTATCGCTAAAATGTTTACCGTGACTTAGATACAGCGAACTGTATTAATGAGAATGCAAAAGAAAATATGAAATTGCTATCTTACCTTTCTTTAATTTTTTTTGCTTGGCTAGCTCAACGGAAATTATGCTGTCGAATTTACAAAATGAAATGAAACAGCAATCTTAAGAAACTGCTACATCCAAAAATATTTTCGTAGAAGAATTTATAAAACAGTTTACAGTTATGTTTATACAGAAAATTATTCCTAGCGATTACTTATATACTAAATTTATCCTTACATACTCTTTGTTACCAGGTACAAAATCCTCTTTAGCTTATGCGTGTATAATTTGTGTATCTTTTATTAGCACGTTCGTAAAATGTGATTGGCCAATAACTACCCACAGTTTAATTTACTAAAGGTCAAGATGCTGCAAACTCTAACCTCAAAACTTTCTTTTCTTACCAATATTCAAATATTGTTATCAGTTACAAACAAAGAAATCTAAAATCTATATTTGCAAATCTCATGGTCAAATAATGCTTATTAAAATCTCATTTCCAACGTAAGTAACTGTATTAAAATCGCCATGAGTTTGCAAAGTGCTTCTTCTATTTTTAATCAATTAATCTTTCGAGTAACTCTTGCATTGAATAACGTTCAATCTTCATAGTATTATACAAAATACACTATACTTTATCACTCTACCTTAAATGTTACATATTGTTTGGAAAGAATGACAAATCGCGAATGAATTCTTCTAATCAAGTTCCGGTTTATATACAAAAATTATCTCTATAGTTCATTTTCCCGATACATTCGAAAGGATTAGTTACCGCTGATGTAACAATTTACAAGAATTTTCTAACGCACGGAGTTAATGTTTGCTGTCTCTTTATCTCCTATTGTACTGTGCAAAGCTATTAAAAATATTTCTTTCTTGGTGTTAAACCATATTCGTTTCTAAACAACTTAAAATCATTCACTTTTATCAAAAAAGCATTTATTCAAGCTTTGTTTTTTAATTATCGTCAAGATAGAAATGAATTTTAGTCTACCTTACGACTTAATTTTATTTAGGGTTGCTAAAATTTATTTTTCAGATTCCCATCAATCCAATGTATGTAGCGGATGAAATGAAGTATTGTATAAATAAGGTAGGAATTAAAGCTATAGTGTGTCCTGATGTGATCAAACATGTTAGTTATTATGAAATTCTTAATCAAATTACCACTGGTATTGAAACTGGCCAACCAGGAAAATTAAACTGCAAAGAAATTCCTTCACTTAGAAGTATTATAACTATTTCGGGGAATACGCAACGGTAAGTTATAACTGCAGTGCAGAAGCAAATATTGTAGAAAAGATAGATATAAAGTTATGTTTCACAACTACACCTTTTCTTAAATCCTTTAAACAGTTGACTGACAACCGGAACTTTTATAAATCTTTGGCAGATAACTCTCATGGCATCAGGATATAAACGTATTTCTTGCCTCTTCGAAGATTACCTTTATCATATTACAGGCAGTTTTCCATATCAAAAGTTGCAAAATACTACCAGTTATGGGATTTGTCAGCTATACAGTAAACACGCCACTGTCTTGAGCGCAAACGCATACGCAAATGAGCTCACTCTCTCCCTCTCATTCTCTCTCTCTGTCGCCCTCTCCTACGCGCATGCGAATACCTAACGCACATGGATATGCACCACACGCGCATAGGCACATGCAGAACTACATACACATGCGCGCGCACATGTAGATACGCAAAGACATAACGCACACGTGCGCTCACACAACCGTACATGCACAAGCACAAGAATGTAGGCACGCACACACGCGCGCACTCACATAGCACGTACGTGCGCACACAAAAGCATATATATGCACAGAAATACCTAGTCACACTTCCCTCTAAAGACCATTAACGTTAATACTTTTAAATTTTCACTAAATTTTGTGTTCTTTCTCTAAAATCTCGTCTTTAAGTAATAGCTTAAAGTTTTAAGCTAAAGAAATTTTTAACATGGGACCACACAGACGTATGACGATGAAATCTTTATCGGACTGTGATATTTTATAGATTTCGCTTATAGCACTAACTGCAGTACTTTATCTGAAAGAGAAGAGTAATAAATTATAGTAAAAATACAGAATATTTAAGATGTCTATCGATTGTTTATTTTCAGAGGAACTTATAACTACAGCGATATACTAGAACTTGCGGATGAAAAATCTATAAAAAACATTCAGTCTAATCAGCATATGGTGCAACCAGATGACCCTTATTGTGTACAGTTTTCATCGGTAAGTACGTATTTTCTATTACTAGACGTCACTATATCCACGTGACCATTTAAACTTCGATTTCTTCTAAACTATGAAATTATAGTACGTAAAAATTTACAACATTTATCATTTTCATTTAGTATCACTTTGAAAATTCTACAGTTTTTGAAAAGAAAACCGAATAAATGTATTTTAAAACAAGCTGCCTGCCTCTGGTACTATCGTAAAGATTTAAAAGTGCGTGCTGCACTTGTCGACGGATTGGATATTGGATGAAACAATTTAACTAGACTGTAATACTAAGTAAAACGAAGCATCTTAGCACCGCGACTTAGAGCGTTTCCGTTCGGTAAAAGGACGTTGAATAGAATAATCTCTTTCACCAGCTCAGGCTGTATTTATAAGAATTAACAACAACGTGTTTGCGCCTTTTCCAAAACAATACTTGGAAATAGAATGTTAAATATTCTGCGAACACCATCTGCTAGATATTTTCCAACCAGCAGCTGCAAAATATTCCTAGAACAACAACCAATTGACGCAAGTAAAGAGTCCTTAATATACTACAATGACTTCCACTGAATTTTGTTGTCCGCATGAGAAAACGGTGTATGTTTAAATAGTTAGGTAAGTTGGCAACCCTCCTTACAGTATTATGAAGTGAAATACATAACAGGTTGCCTATTTGTTATAGAAACGATAGCGGTGTATTATTTAGAACTACAATACCAAAAATGAATTAATTAGGAGACGGTTTATCGCTCATAAACATGAGCGAGTACAACATTTCATGATAACAAAATATGTACAGTTGGTACATTTTGGAGTAGATTGAAGAGGATGTAGGCACATTCTGGTTAAATGAGTACCGGCACAACGACCACATGCGGGAGGAGAGCGATAGTTTTTAATGGTCGGGCCGAAGTTACATGATCTGGCGATGGCTCGTATATGTAAATTTATCTATACTAGCACTTATTTATAATATTAAGTGTCTTTATTTTATAGCTTTTTTCATATTTCGGTTTATACTATGATTTTATAAAAGCATGTGACGCACTTTCAACAATAATATTATTCATCTCGCTCGCCAAATTTTATAAAGGAGTTTACTTTCCGTTGCTCTACCGTTACCTGAGGTTTGTATAGAGGCCTAAATAGCTTCAGTGAAGAGACGATTCCAGGGGGTCAAACTATTCAAAGGAGGAGGTGCACTTAACAGTTATGCTATGGCTTGTACTAGCATAAGTATGTAGCTCGTATCGTCGAATGAGCAAGACGTGTATTCATATCGCTCCGATAACAGTTCAATTTATTTAAATTGAACATTTAATTCCAAGTGAAATTGTATTGTAGTTGATTATAACAAAATCATTCTAAACGACAAATTACAGTGCGAAGGTGAGATAGTTTAACTTATTACCCCCGGAAGGGTAATTTAACCAATTCAAATAAATTATTAGATTTTTATGCATCAACTGTGAACAAAACTACCTGTACAAGTGTGCAAACTTTTTAGAATCACTTAGAGTCGTCCGTTGAAAACCATGTGTGTGTGTGTGTGTGTGCGCGATAATTTCGAACAAACATTCGTTTGAAAACACATGCTACTAAGAGACCAGTCACACAAACTAAGGTCAGCAACTTCAAACAAATCAACAACACCAACAGTGCCGTTAACACCCCCACCACCTCTACCATCGGTGGAAGCGCCTCTGAAAATAAATATAAAAGACCGCGACAAGAAGACGACATCACCAAACAACTGTCAACATCAACTTTAAAGAGAATCAGTGACAGTAAAATAGACATTACAGAGTTCGTATTAAAAGACAGCAATAAGATCAGCAAACCGAATGCTTCATACCTCATCGCTAAATTTGAAGAACATGCTCTTATTGCCACAGAAAATTCACACATACACGACATTGTCATTACCAAATTACAGTCAGCTGAAAAATCAATAAGAAATCTGACAAAGGTAAAGCTCAGTTCAACACTTACACACATTGACACACAACCATCTACATCTGCCTCCACCCCCATTACATACGCAGCCACAAACATCATCCAAAACAATTTCCCAACACGCTCCCCCAACAAGACCACCTTCTAAATTAATTACCTTAAAACAGACCACATCAGATACGATCCCTTCAGCTCTTCTAAAAATAATAAAAACTAACCTTCAACTGTCCCTTCCCAATCTCAACATAAGAAACATCCGACCTACCAAAACCACCGTCAACGTCCTAACAGACAAGCCCTCAGATATTAAACTTATTACAACTTTGAACCAACAGTCTTGTTCCGTCCACGTCCCAGCCCCAAGACAACCTCAGCTCATAATTTTCGACTTAGACGAAGAAACTTCCAACACCGACGTTCTAAATTTAATTTACACTCAAAACTCCCTTCACAACTTAATTCCTGAAGACCAGTATAGAAACGAAATACACGTAGCGGTACGAAGACCTAAAACAGACGACGCGGACAATATGATCATTAACGTTTCTCCGCGACTTAGAACGATTTTGACAAACCACACGCACTTGTTTATAGGATACAAAGCCTGCCGAACCCGAGACCTGGTATCCGTCACCAGGTGCTACAACTGTCAGAAGTTCGGCCACTTGGGGAAGGTCTGTCGGTCCCAGGTATCCTGTGGTAGGTGTTCCGGACAACACACAATAAGAGACTGCACCAGACCAACAACAGCCGCCCCCACTTACACGAACTGTCTAAGAATAAACAAACCACACGATCACCCTGTGATTAGCCCTGATTGCCCAGTTTATAAACAAGCCCTAAACATATGTAAAAGACGCATAGACTATGGACTTTAAACTCTTACAAAGGAAACGGACGTATGACTCACCCCACAGATCACTATCCCATAATGTCATACAGATTAACCTACAACATTCCCGAGCAGCCACCCTTAAATTCAAAAAACCCTTGCTGAAAATCACATTTCCATAGACCTAGTACAAGAACCTCGCCTGGTTAATAACAAGATCCCATCACTTCACCCATATGCTAGATTACACAACCATCCTGCCCCATCAGATCCTAACCATACCTCAACCGTTATTATCACAGATCCGACAATAAATGCCTTCTACATACCACCCCTTTTCACAAACTAGACAACCACAATAGAAATCCATTGGAAAACAGGCTCCTTGTTCCTAATTTCCTCCTACTTTCAATACGGACAAGACATTAACATACACTTACAACAAATCGACAACGCACTTAACAAAATAGGACACCGACCCACAATCATTTGCACGGACGCTAACGCCAGATCGACCCTGTGGTTTAACGACAGCACAGATGAACGAGGCACCTTACTTGAAAATCTTATCCTCCAACACAACCTGCAAATCCTAAACACCCTCTCCCACATCCCAACATGGAAATCCTATACTCAACAACCCAATATAGTCGTCACACTAGCCACCCCATCCACCGCCAATATCATCACCAGGTGGTAAGTATTTCATACTATCCAAACCAGCGATCACAATAAAATAACATTCAAAATACTACCAAATCTCTCACCACGAACCTTCTTTAAAATCCCATCCTACAATACACAGAAAGCCAACTGGCAACAATTCCTAGCGAACCTAAATAAAACTACCCCTAGCTTCCCTACCAATACATACAAAAGAACCGACCCCAACTTCCTCGCTACCAGCATCATCACAAATATCCACACCTCCGCCAAGGACACCATCCAGCACAAATACTACACGCAAACATCGAACGCATGGTGGACATCTGAACTAAACACTAAAAGACGAGCACTAGGCCAAATGCGACACCAACTACAGAACGCTAAACGTAGACATTACAACAACGTAGACATACTCATACAAGAATACAAAACAGCACGGAACGAATATAAAACTCTAATCACAACAATCAAAAAACAATACTACAGGAACATAATCAAAGAAAACGACAGCGACCCTTGGAAGACATACCAGAAATTGTTCAAATTACCTCCTTACCACATACTATCTACATCCTCCAACCAAACTGACCCCTCATTTCAAAATACCTTAACCACCCTCCTAGACACAGTCATCCCCTCCACCATCCCAGACGTATCTACACAAGAACAACAAGGAATAATAAATTACGCTAATACACCACCAGATAACACACCTGATTATGACTTAGACAAAGACTCGTCAGACCTAATAGTTAAAAACCTCAATCCTATAAAAGCTCCTGGACCATATCAAATTTCCAATATTATTATCTAAAAATCCTGGTCTATCATAAAAGACTCCATGATCCAACTTATCCTTAAATGCCTCAAATCAAGTACATCCTCAAACGTACTTAAAAAAGCATCCATCTCTCTCATATTAAAACCCGGTAAACCCCCAGAAGATCCTAAATCATACCGTCCAATAGCACTGCTCCCGACAATTAGTAAAATCTTAGAACGCATCCTTATTCAAAAGATTAGCTCCCATATAAACAAAAACTCCCTTCTTTCTGAAAATCAACATGGCTTCCGCCCCAGACGCAGTGCCGAAGATACCATCCAATCCCTTATCACTACTGGTTAAACATACCTTTCCAAATATGTAATAGCCTTTTTGCTTGACTTCTAAGATGCCTTTGATCTCCTCTGGCGGCCGAACATCCTATCACAAATTAATAATCCAACTTTCTTCGTAATATATACCAAATCCTAAAATCCTATTTACGTTCACGAACTGCAACCCTTAGCTCCAATTATTTCTCCGTCACAAAGTCTCTACAATCCACTTATTTAATACACCCCTAACCCTCACCGAATCAACCAAGTATTTTTGCATCCAAATAGAACCCCAACTCAAAATGCACGCTCAACTATTATATCTCCGATCCAAAACAAAAGCAATCCTAAACAATATACAGCAATCCATACCAAAATCCACAGAACTGACTCGTCCCACTCGTAAATTAATCCTTCAGCAAATAAATATGCCAATCCTAAGCTATGCAATTGACTCCTGGTACCCGTTAACAACACCCCATTCCCGCAGAAATTTAAATTCAATTACAAGACCTTTCCTATTATTTTCTACAAGAGCATTCAGAACCTCCCCCACCTCTGCATTATTCACTATCCTGAAACAACCACCTCTAAACAACCTGCTCCAATCCAAAGTCTAAATCCGCAACTTAAAGACAAAAGACCAATGCAACTGTATGACCGCTCTCTTCTACCCGCAGAATACGAAACAATGACAAGGACAAACATAATGAACCTAATAAATAATTCACTAACTTACACATGGCAAAACTAATGGGACAACGACACCACCGGCAAACACACATACGACATTTTCCCGAAAATCACGAACATTCCCGACCATATCTCCTACTCCAATCGATCCACGATTCAATTCCTGATAGGCCACGGCAAATTCCGACAGAAATTCTATTTCTTCTAATTAATCCCCTCTCCTTTCTGTCCATGCTTTAATCAAAATATTACTAAACAGACACAGACACAGACACAGACACAGACACAGACACAGACACAGACACAGACACAGACACAGACACAGACACAGACACAGACACAGACACAGACACAGACACAGACACAGACACAGACACAGACACAGACACAGACACAGACACAGACACAGACACAGACACAGACACAGACACAGACACAGACACAGACACAGACACAGACACAGACACAGACACAGACACAGACACAGACACAGACACAGACACAGACACAGACACAGACACAGACACAGACACAGACACAGACACAGACACAGACACAGACACAGACACAGACACAGACACAGACACAGACACACACACACACACAACACACACACAACACACACACACACACACACACACACACACACACACACACACACACAACTTCGTCCCCCACCAAACCCAGTTAAAACACACGATCCCACTAAACCCTTTTACCCCACTACCCAATATAAATTTTTTAGTAACAAACTATCCCCTCTAATTTGACCACTCCCTTAACGAAATCCTAATTATTAAACCTCCCGTACAACAAAGTAGCTCAAGTCACTTCCAAAACCCTTTTCAAAAACTATTACCCTCTACACCATCATACCCACCACCACAATATTACACTATACTACGGATTCTCCACCACCACCTACACCTCAGATCAAACGGGCGATAACGGCAAAATTTCCGTCAGCAAAACAGACCTACATAGAAAAATTGTATGTTGCAAACTTGTTTATGATTTTATAATTTTGTAAATAAGAATTTATGCATCGATTCACTAGGATAGACGTTTGGCCTAGGTATAGTGTCAAACAATAAACGAACAAAAAACACAAACAACTAGCATAAGTCAGTAACTGCGGCAATAGTCAAATTTATCAACTCACCGGGTCAGTCATAAGGGACGCCGGTAAGTTTGATCGATAGAATAGCAGTCAGCTGCAGAATCAGAGAATTACTCTGCGTCGCTAACTAGTATGGCTTCGCAGCCCTGTATATGGTTCAAGAAACGTTGCGAATACATGCCTCGACGGACACAAGCATTATTCCCCGCACTAATCGATTGCTAAGGTGGCACACGAGTAATGCGGTAAGTAGTAGGGTATCGCAACACTATCTTTGAATCGCGTAATGTCAAGCAAACGTCCCGCGTCAGTCA
This sequence comes from Platerodrilus igneus, assembly GCA_036346225.1. Classification (NCBI taxonomy): domain Eukaryota; kingdom Metazoa; phylum Arthropoda; class Insecta; order Coleoptera; family Lycidae; genus Platerodrilus; species Platerodrilus igneus. Next base: position 1,263,646 of record JARFIW010001175.1, on the reverse strand, counting down.
CAAGTACAAGTGTTGATACTAACTGCCTGTAAGAACATAAAAAAACCTTTCTAAAACAGCTAAGTAAAAAAAAAAGGTTTCCAAAGTCAATTATTAAACGACTTGAAGTTTTAATCACGCTGTAACGTGCATTTTTATAGCTTAACATTTTAATTAATAAATACATTTCTGTAACTACTATTTTATATTTATTAACTCCTTAGGCGAATGCATCGTATTATAATGAGTGGATTGCATCGTTCTTGTCTTGCCGTTCGTATAGATTTTGTTCCTTATGTGGATATACAAGTCTAGATAATAAACGATAAGAGGTTGGAATAGAACGAGTTGAATGAACAGATGAGCAGTTGTCGTTTGTTCTTGGTTCCTATAAATTAATTACGTTAAAAATACTGCTTCTTCTTTGCTTTGACAATAGTGAGAATTAATGCGGTAACAATTTTCGAATTGTTCAGGAACAAGCACGACACGTTTTTAGTTGTTTTTCTTGTGAAATAAAAGTTGTATATTAACCGTGTTTGGTCGACGCACGTTTGTTTTTAAGGACATTTGACGGACGGGTTTATTGCTTACGCGTGCGTTACTAATTGTTTTTGTTGAGTTTCGGTTGGAAATAAAAGTGGTAGAACTTGTTAAACTCGACCTGCACGCGTGTTTTACGGAACATTTGACGGGCGTACTTTAGTGATACACGTGCTTTACTCATTGTAGTTTTTTTTGGTGCTTTGTCTTTTGATATTTAAACTGTGTGTGCGATCTAGTTTCGCGGTCTTTTTGTTTTATTTATCAGAGTAGTGCATACTTTGAACTATCCAAATACAGTTGATACTGTAGTTTCTGAATTTTCTAACCCCAAAGAATCTATAACAGATCATTGCTTGCGCAAATTTCGTTATTTGCGAAATATAACCGATTACCGGTTTACAAAGACATTGGTTGAAGTTTCTCACTGCTTTTTGGATGTTTAATGAAAATAATATACATTTGGTCCCAGTTGAAATTAAACTAGTGCTACAAAATATTTTGAAATTATTGTCTCAGGAAATAAAATTAACAAGAAATTTATCAATGCTACATAGTTCCGTCGTGTGATGAGGTCTGCTGCTAACCCCAGCGAAATACGTAGGTGTGATTAGGGTTACGTGTGATAAGTTCCATCAACGCCCTCACAGCCAAGGGTGAAGTGCTGCGTTAGTGCCGGACATCGTGAATCCCACACTTCAATTGCAAGGAAGCGTTACTGAAGGACCTTTTGTAAGTTGAACTATTTCCTACTTATTCTTACTTTAAATATCTATCCGTTGTTTTGCCATATCTTTGTCGTTCTGATACCTTTTACCATAGACTTGCATGCTATTTGAAAAAAAAAGAAGAATCAACAATACTGGATGACTCATATCAATTGTGCTTACCTATTTATTTTTTTGTTAAAATTTTGTCTGATTTATGTTTAATTGGTGTGTGAGGAAACGTTTCTGCTACTCCCCAATATTACCTCACTTTGTACTAAAAATTTTTGTATTGCTTTTACCGTTGTTAGATTATATAGATTATCCAAACAGTTTTTTTTACATTCTACAAAGTACTGAACAATCTATGCTCGATCAGCATGCTATGCTTTTTCTTTATTTCAGGTTTGCTATTTTAATTTTTTTTATTGCAGGTATTGTTACTAACTCCTTACAGCCGCGTACCTTATCTGTTGGTCTGCGTTCGACAACCCCCTAATCTCCGATTGAGCCCGGTCATTTTTTTGATTTTCTTCGTGTTACGCACGGCTACGAGCCAACGTAGCATAAATTTGGCGCCCAACGTGGCTGCCACGATAAACGTAACAACGCTTTTAGGTAATTGCAAAATAATTTATTGAGAAAAAAACAAATATAAACACGTCAAACACGTCAATACATTATTCTACAAAATTGTGTTTTCAATGGTATTACACACACACGTGCTACATGATAGGCATCCTTAGTCAAATATTAAAATTCAAATATATCATAAATTTACTTAACTGAGTTCTTAATCTAATCACACAGACGTACTATAGGTACGTTTTATCAGTGCATGCAACAAATTTCACATGTTTATTTTGTTAGAAACTCTCACTGGTATAGTTTCAGATGGATTTATAAACTCCTGATGAGTGATTCTTGATCGTAGTTAAAGTGGACACCATCAAAGTGTCTACTTAGGTTGACTTCGCTCATCTCCAATATATAGTTGTAAAACTGGGAACCAATGTGCTTTTAAAATTGAAAATAACCAACTTGGTAGGGTATTACCCGAATATTTGACTACTCTGTTAGTCCCATAATCTTTTTGTCAAAGATAGTTAACTTACTAAAGTTGCGTGTTGATTGATTGTTTGGATGTTGAACACGAAGTGCTCTAAGAAAATAAATCTTCCTAAAATAATTCGAGACATCTTATGCAATTTTCGGACAGAGGAATTAAGACTGAAAGATGAAAATACCTGGTGTTTTTTTTCTATCTAACATGCATGTATAATGAACGGATATTTTAACTAAACCAGAAATTTATTTAAGTCAGCACAAATCTACCTGTGGAGCACAGTCGATAAGATCATCCGCGTACCAAATTAATACATTATTAATCAAAACAAATAAATCATAAAACGGTAATAATTTAGAACAAAATTACCACGATGACATCAACTCTAATATTTAATAACTCTTTGAATAAGAACCGTATATGATACAAAGTAATTTTACCTTTACCGTTATCTAATTCATGTTATTTATTAAATAATGATTTTTAAAAGTTAATCATATTTGAATACTGGTGGCAAACTTGCCACAATCAGTTGGCGAATTATTTCACTAACATCTCTTTAAAATTGTACAACTATACTAAATTCTTAACGTCACAGGGAACAACCGGACAACCAAAAGCTGCAATTCTATCACACTTCACTTCAGTAAATAACGCTTTTTTCATCGGAAAGGGGTATGAGTTAGGCAGAAAACGTCATATTGGATGTGTACAAGTTCCATTTTTCCATGTTTTTGGAGATATAACTATTCTTGGAAGTCTACTTCACTATGAATCAACAGTTGTTATTCCATCTCTATTTTATAATCCTTTAGAAAATCTTAGAGCAATAAAAGAGGAAACGTAAGTATCTGAATAAGTCTGAAAAACCAACTAATTTGTATTGATTTTGTTAACAGATGCAGTATTATTTACGGCACGCCTACAATGTATGTTGATTTAATTTCGTCTCAACGAGAACACAATTGGGGTATAAATCCGGAAATTGCTGTTTCTGGAGGGTCTCCCTGTTCGCCAACAATTTTTAAGCAAATGAAAGAAATTCTTAAGGTTAAAAAAGTTAAGGTGAGTATGTAAATACGAAATCCATTATTTTTAAATAAAAAAAACTATTAGATCTTTGCACACGAAATGTCCGATTTTATAAACAAGAATAAAACGTCATTAATATTGATCCAAAAGCACTTGCACATTAAAATATTCACCATCAGTGTCGGTATATGTTTGCCAGCGGTGATGAGTAGATAAGCTACCTTGGTTCTAGCACCCAAACAAAAGTCTTTTACATGTATATTGCCATAAAAACATCTAAGACCCATTCTGCTTGTTTTTGTACTCTTCAAGATCATCCATTCGAGGATTATATGTCGTCATCATAATTAACCTTCCACTTTCACTTTTTAACATCAAAATTTAAACCTACATCATGTCGACCATACTCATTTCGATCAACAGAAGAGCTTAAAAGACATTTGATAGAATAAGGTTATGCTGTCAAGATTAGAACACATGTATAAAAATTAAATTAAAACAAATCTTATAAAACTTTATTGTCTCTAGTTATGATCATCCCACTTAACCCCTTAACGTCCACGTAATTCATATTCTATGATAAAATTTCTGTTGTGAAAGCTCTGAACCAATGGCGCATGGGTACGTTCGTTGCGAGTGTGTTCACCAAATGCCCAATTGTAACGCGGTACGTTATACTGTCAAAAGTGAAAGAAAAAATATAATCTGGAATGGACACGCTTGTTATTGAATCTCCGTGTTCAATTTTAATTTTCATGTAGAGTGCTGTTTAACAACAAGGAATGAAATGAAATCCGTATTTGTATTCGAATCGTAAACTGAAAATCACAAACATATTCTTTTTATTTCTGTTAAATACATATTGAAACTTAAATCATAGATTGAAAATTATTTTAAACCACAAGAATGTAAATAAGCCAATTATATCCATGAAAATTAGTGGAAGCGTGCCATGTTTTTAAGTAAGCTTTAGGTGGATGAAATAATAATGAACTCATTAATATGCACCCCAAATATGAGCTTTAGGAAGTCTAATTTAGTAAATTCCATGCTACATGACAATTTTTAATAAACATAGTTTCAATTACGATAGTAATACTTTACTACAATGAAGCAAACTAGACGCGGTGTAATGATAATACATTAGCTCTATGCATTTGTGGTTAGTAAAAAGGGTCCTTTTAATTATGTGGCCCTCCTTTTCGAAAAGGGGTAGTACTAAATTAGTATACTATTTAAAAGATTCTTCTAAGCACGTATTTATTAAAATGGTAGATGACATAGTTGACCTAAAAAGGGTGGGGCTCGTAACATTGGTGTACACCACACGTGCGAAGGTTCCGCTAAACATTGTCTAATTGCCCAATAAAGAACCTGTCGAATCTTTCAGGTCTTACAAGGGTAACATATTTCCAAAAGTGGTAGACATACACAACATTTGATTTTTCCATACTCCACCCGAAGGTCGTGGAAGACATACAACTATACAACAGCGTGTGGGAGAATCAGGATTACTTCCTAAACCTGCAAAAGAATATCGAACAAGCCAACAAAATACGTATGCAGGAAATAGTTGGAGAGCTACGACTAAGAGATTTTAATAAGCTGCAGGAATTACACGAAGGAATGGATCGGGTTGTTTATGGAATCAAAGACTTTATGTATATAAAGAAACTTCGGCACATTTTACAATTCGAAAATCTCAACGGTCTCTAAATATCTGATTAGTGTTTCAGAAAAAGAAGATTTGGATATCAATTTGAATATTATACTACGGATAAAATTAGATAAACTAAACCCCGAACAAGCATAGAGAAAGAACTGTTTTCTGTGCGTAACTTGGTACTAATTTATGTTTTATTAGCCCATGCTTGGCTGGTTAAATGTTTTTAAATTATGTTATTTATCTAATGTTACAATAAAGCTTTGTCTTGCTTTTTATTTTTAGTAGACTGTTACGTTGCATATATAAAATAATTGTTTCCAAATAAACTGCAGGAGTGATTATTATCTAATTCATGCTTTTTAGTTCAGTTTTTAAAATACAGCTCCCTCGTGAAAACACTAGATCATCCATTGCAGGTTCAAGAATGTTAATAAATAAAGCAGTTATAAATTTAAGGCCGAGGGGCTGTAACTCTGTAGGGCTTAATTCTATATTAAAATTAATGGTAGATCATTGTTCAATTTTATATAAAGTGTATAGATTAACATAAATCACGCGATAAATTATAGAAAATAAGTGACTTACCCCTAAAATTTTTGGAATAGACAAGCACACTAATACGTAATCACTAGAACACATGATAATTGACGAAAATAAACTGATTCACCCCTGCTTCCTTTCCGGTTATATACGATAGGAAAGCAATTAGGAATTTTTGCTTGATGGAAATATCAACTTTACTAACAAAAGTTTTTTAATTATAAGTTAATAAATTGCTCATTATTAAACTATTAGTTAATTGGTTTTACAATTAATATCAGTAAAGGTATTCGAATTACAGTGATTTGCAAAGGAATTTCAATGTTATCCAAAATTGTGGTTGCGACAAAATCAAGATACGCCCGAGGAAGAAGAGACTTTTCTCGCGATTTATTGAAAAGGATGGATGGTATTCTTGATCATTAGCTATCCAATTAGCGTTACCAGGAGCAGAAAGGGAGTATAAAAATCTGTAGTAAGAAATAGAAACACGTTTAACGATTATGTCGGCTGCGTAAAAGAGTTTAAGGAAATAATTGTTACACATGAGGTGGTTACAGACCCTAAGACGATGAGTGGGGTAAAGACAAAGAGAGTCAGTCGGGGAATGGAGGCGTGCGAAGGTAGATGCTAAGGGGTTCCGTCCGGCCATCGTTAGTTAATAGAGTAGCATATTAATTGGTATTATGGTAATTGGTGCGAATGACAACACGATTCAGTGTTGTAGATACTTTGTTTTCTTATACGCGTTGGTATTTTAGTTTAGAAGCTTGTGTTTGTACACGTTATATGGTTTATAACATTAAATATGCGTTCAAATTCTGTTTTTATTTATACGTGTCACTGATAAAGAGCTCATCTGAGATTTCAAATACAACAATAACAGTTTCAACTTCTTCATCTGGCGCCCAACGGGGAGGTGTGGGGTAGCCGTGTGATTAAATTCGTAATAATTTGTACTACAAAAACAAAATAACATCACTAACCGAAATAAATAGTGTTACCGATTGTATAATAAACTATAGTGTTTCTCAAAACTGATTTCCTGCAGCTGCGCTTCAAGCTGTTAACCTGTTGTAGGGGAAATGTTATCAAGGGAATGATGATAAAACGGCGAAACCTTTTTAAGCGTATATTTTTTTTTTTTGTATAACAACAATGGTGATGATTGTGATTATGATGATTATGCTAAAAAACTAAGTCGTGTTCATATCAGTTCCCAGAGTAGATTCTATAAGTTTTATTACAAAGTTCTTTTACTCAAAAAAAATTCTCAAAAACCCAAATGCCAAAACCATTTGTCCTTTTTGTTACCCTGCCTACTCCCCAAACTTTTTATTTTAAGCCAATTTTAAATAGTTAGATGGCGTAACCCAACTATAACTCTAAACATACAAAGGTGACATAAGTCAAATAATTAAAACTAGATGGAGTTCCAACATTCTCCCCCCTGGTAAGTAGAAACAATTGAAACAAACAAGCTGTTTCTGCTTAGCCACACATTGTTACACTACATCCAGAACAGCTACTTTCGTAGCAGGACGCGTATATGTCCCGTTGATAGTTTTAACCACCACTTGTCTGACTTGGTCGGAGTGTCTTCCTCTGTGCACTTCCACTACAACTCCTTTTACCCAAGAGTTTCGCTTTGTCTCTTCAACAATTACCACAACGTCCCCTACTTCAATTGGCTTCACCTTCTGAAACCACTTTGTTCTTCGTGCCAAGGTCGGCATATATTCGTGTAACCAGCGTTTCCAAAAATGAAGTGCCATTTGCTGTGACAACTTGTAAGTTCGACGCATCGCTATTACGTCAGACTCGTGCACCTCTTCAAGCGGTTTTATTCCTCCTGATGATCCCAAAAGGAAATGATTAGGTGTAAGTGCTTCTGGTTCATCAGCACCAATAGGCAGGTATGTAAGTGGTCTAGAGTTTATAATACTTTCGACTTCTAATAAATAGCAACGTAGATTCTCGTCGTCAGGTCGCTAAGTAGGCATCATACGTTCAAGACAACACTTTACCGATCTAACTAATCTCTCCCAACTCCCTCCCATATGGGGAGCTGCGGGTGGATTTAACTTCAAGTTATATTCTCAAAGTGCGCTTGAATTTCATCCAATGGAATTTGATCAATTAGTTTTTCAACTCATTTTTACGCCTATGAAATTCGTTCCATTGTCTGTATGAAGCTCAATGGGCATACCGCGTCGAGAAATGAAGTTCCGAATACACATCATACACGAATCCTTGCTTAAAGAGTGTGCAAGTTCAATATGTATGGCTCGTACTGTAAGACAAGTAAACATACACACCCATCTCTTCTCTACACGACGCCCTACTACTACTTCCAGTGGTCCAAAGTAATCTATTCCAGTATAGGAGAACGGTCTTGAATATGCACCTAATCTAGCCTGAGGGAGGTCAGACATCTGGGGTGGATTAGGATGTGCGTGTAGATTTTGCAAAACTGACAACGTGTCCGTATAGAGTTCAAAACTACACGCAAACGTGAAATTACATACAATTGTCTGAGCTCGTTCACCACTGTTTCGTGATTCGCATGTAAATACTTCTCATGGTAATGCATAACGATCAACTCGGTTACTTTATGGGACCTTGGTAATATTATTGGATTTTTTACATCAAACGAGATTCCAATTGCTCTTGACGTGCGTCCTCTCATACGAAGAACGCCTTTCTCATCTAAAAATGGAGACAACTGATACAAGAGGTTGCTTTTCTCCAATGGTATGTCAGGATGGTTTTGTAACTGATTTATCTCTTCCCGATAACTGTTCAACTGTGCTTGTCGGTACATAACTTCTTTTGCTTGGCGTATTTCAGTTGGTAAAAGTACACCCGATCTTTTAGATTTATTTTTAAAGTTGTATAGTATTCGCACTATCCAACCCATAGTTCGATATGCCTTCCTCCATTGAGAACATTTGTTTATAAATTTTTCTAATAAGTTAGGTGTTACGTCACTGTGGAATAGTTGTAACTTTAGGTCGTTTTCAGTTTTCATATTTTCCTCCTTGTTTCTTGTAAACCATTTACTCTCGGGAAGATGTAAAAACTGAGGTCCAACAAACCATCTGCTAGTAGAGGATATCTGCGATTGTGATTTCCATTTGGTTGCATCGTCTGCTACGTTGTGAGCGGATGGAACCCACCGCCAATTTGCAAGGGTTGTGGTTTCTAGGATCTCAGCTATGCGAAGAGCCACAAACTGTTTATATTTCCTTGCATCTGAACGCAGCCAAGCAAGAACATTTGACGAGTCGGTCCAAAAGAAAACTTCTTCAGGTACAATATTATGACCTGATATAATGGTATTTGCTAATCTAGCTCCAAGAACAGCAGCTTGTAATTCAAGCCTAGGGATCGATACTGGACGAAGAGGAGCTACTTTTGACTTTGCTGCTACTAATGAACAGCAGACAGCTGTTGACGCTTCATATCTAAAGTACGCTACCGCCGCGTACGCTAACTCACTGGCATCTGTAAACACATGTAATTGGAGGGTCTTATAATCATACGAAAAATAGCATCTCGAAATCTTAATTTCTCCTAGGAAGTATTTTAATCCATTTAACCCAGTCGGTAAATTGAGAGTCCGTAACTAACTGGTCCCAACCTATTTCAGAGCGCCAAATGTCTTGCAAGAGAATTTTAAGACCAATCAACAGGGAGGACAGGAAACCCAAGGGATCAAAAACCATCATAAGCGTTCTCAAAACTTCCCGCTTAGTGGGCTTTCGGACTCCTGCTACTACTTCCTTGTCTAATCGACCAAAGTTGAGGTTGTAGTAAAATTGGTCGTCCATAGTGCTCCACCACATACCTAAAACTTTAGAACCAGCAAATCCATCGTTGCCGTTTAAATTCTTTAGTTGACTAGTGTTGTCGTCCTCCAAATTCAGCTGGGAGGTAATCAATTTTGAATTTGAAATAAAGTTTCGTATAATGAACTTGGCTTCTTTATGTATCTCAATTACGTCGTTTGCGATCTGCAGAGCTTCCTCTTCTGAATCAAAACTCTCAAGCCAGTCGTCTACATAGTGATTTTCAACAATAGAATTCACTGCTTTTGCATTTGATCCTCCGAACCGTAAAGCATTAATATTCTTCACATATTGAGCGACCGTGGGGAACATGCAGCCCCAAAAGTCATTACCCTCATGACGTATGTGATCGGTTCATCGTTTGAGAATTCCGCCAAAGGAATCTTTGGCTTTGTTGGTCGCTTTCACGTATAGCCACCTGATGATACATTTCTTTGATATCGCCTGATAGGGCGAAACGCTTTCTCTAAAGCGAAAGAGTACGTTGATTAAAGAACACAACATATCGGGACCTTTCAACAACATTTCGTTTAAAGAGGTTCCATTAGCCACTGCCGCAGCATCCCACACAATCCGAACTTTGTTGGGCTTATTCGGGTTGAAAACGGGAAATATTGGTAAATACCATGTTCTGTCCTCAAGTTCAGCAGCTTCCTGATCTGTAAGCTTTTTAGTATAACCCTTATCTAAGTAAGCTTGCATTTGAGTCTTAATATTCTCCGCTAAAACGGGATCCTTAGCCAATCTTCTTTCCAAGCATATTAATCTCTTCATAGCCATGTCGCGACTAGACGGCAATTGAATTGAATCAAATTTCCACAGTAAGCCCGCTTCATATCCAAATTTAATTTTGCGTGTTGTTTTTGCTAGAATACTCATTGCTCGCCGATCGTCTTCAGATTGCAAATGAAACACAGGACTCTTTGTAGTGAGTGACTCCAACGCAAAAACTGTTTTACTTGGTCGTGCAAGTCGTCTTCAAGTCCACAGTCACAGACATGGTAATGATGATTTAGATTACTATTTACTTGATCTGCGTAGTTTCCTAGGATAGTCCAACCTAACTTCGTTTTAGTGGCGATTGGTTCTCCCATTGACCTTCTTTAATCTTCAGTGGTAAGCCCAGTTGCCAGTGTTCAATACCAATCAGTATGCGCGGCTTTGCATCTTTATAGCTAGCAATTGGAAGATTTCTTAAATGGTTATATGGGGTTTCAGTCGGCTTATACTTTAACGACTGAGTAGTTAGATTTAATCCTTGCACAGTACGAACATTGGAGATACGGTACCTTTGCAACTTTCACTATCACCTGATATTTCTAGAGACACACAACGACTATTTTCTCTTCTCGAGTCGTATCTCCAGTCCATTTTAAATGCAGTGAGCTGATAGGTCCTTTGAGATTTAATTCTTGCGCTATTTTTCGTCTAAAAGTGTACGGGTTGACCCTTCATCCAGAAATGCAAATGTTTTTATGACTGTACGCGGTCCAAACAATCGTACCGGAATTACACGAAAAGCAGTCGACTTGGAACTAAGGAGTGAATGGAAATCGTATTCGAACGTTCATGTTCTCTTGGCTGGTTTGCTATGGGTTCGATAACATGTTTTACATCATCATGAAGTAAATGATGATGTTTAAATAAACAACCGTTCACATTGCATTTCGTTTGGGAGTTGCAGTGTTTCCAGAAATGTTTAAGAAGGCATTTTCTGCATAAACCATTCTTTTAATTATCTCCCAACGTTCCTTAACGTTGGCTTTCTTAAACGCTGGGCATTCCGCGATTTCGTGTGCGTCGCTAATACAAACACAACACTTTGAACCAATACGTTGGGCAGACATTATCGATGGATTTCCATTGTCAACGTGAGAATAGACTTTACCCTTTGTTTTAAAGGAACGTTTCTCAAGTTTTCTCCGGATTTATACAATATGTCAAGACTACTGGGTAATACCGTGCCTACTTTATCTGCCTGTATCGTCAACCAGTCATCCAGGGTAGATAAAGTTTCCAACTCAGAGTATTCCCCATATTGCTTTAACTTGAAATCAGCCCATTCAAGCTTAAGCGACCCAGGAGTTTTGTACCAATTCGTTTAACAATGTCGGATTGGTTAGATGATTTGTCATGCCGCAAGCTTGCATGGTAACACAGAGGTGTTGCACCGCTATATGGAGATCCAACAGTGAATCTAATTTTTCTAAATTTACTCGAGGGAGTGCCTGAACGTTTGCTATTAACTCGCTGATTACTTGATCAGGTCTACCAAAACGAATCCTTAAAGCGTTAATAGCTTTAGGTACAGATTCTTCATAAGTAAGATATCCCTTGACTAAATTTAAAGCTGCCCTTTTAGACATTTTTGTAACCGACATAGGTTATCGTAGTTGCTTAACTTTAAAGCCGTGGTTGACCTCATGTAACTTGTAATGAACATCGGCCATAGATTCGGAGAGCCATCAAAGATTGGCAAATCGGGCGTTTGTCTAAGTACATCTCTATAGAAAGGTGTATCATTATCATTTGTCGCACAGCGTTGAGCACTAGTAAGAAACTCTTGCTGATTTTTGCGGTTAACCACGGCAATGGTGCCGACGTTAAAAAAGTCTGATGTTTATTGAGTAATATATTCTTTGGGGGCACTCGGGATTTGATAGGTGAATTCACATCCTGTGGACTTAATGGTACTTCTTGGCTTTCTACTACTGCTTTCGAATGTGCTTTAGCCCATTTTTCAACATCAGCATTTTTGTTTCAATATCAATTGACACGGACCCGACATCCGAAATGTTTGTACTACAAGCGTCATCCATCTGACTAATCAATAGCTTCTTTTGTGTGAAGTATAACTTATCTTCTTCTTCACGCTGTTTTCTCGTTGCTACTATCATACGACGTTCCTCTTCTAGCACCTCTAGAAGCCGTTGACTACTTAGGCGTTTACTTGAAGCGTTCGTAGTAGATGGGTGGGATCTAAGCGTGGGCTCCTTGGCTTTGTTCAAAACGAGCACCTCAATGTTTGCACGGTTTTCATTTTGAGTAAGAGCGTTTTGAAATTCATCGATGTTACTGCTGTTCTGGTTTCTACTATCAGCAATAACTTCAAAACCACGCTTGTGTCCCTTGCCTTTGCTCGCTTAGATTTACGACTCTCTTTTGTTTGTTTTCGGTGCGCATTTTATACATACATACGGCTTGTCTTTTATAGCTTTAGTAACATGCGCACATTCAAAATGACTCCAGCTGAGACATTTTTCACATTGCACCATATCTCCTTCTTCTGGATATTCACACAGATTACAAACACAATCTGAATCATTAGGGTTGTTCATATTTGAAGTACTTTTCTGGTTCATATTTTCACTGGTTTATTTTGTGGTGTTTGTTGCAATCAGAGTTACTAGGTTCTAATTCAAAGCATATACAACCATCCACCAAATTAGTCCAAGTGTCTTGTAGCACCAGATTTAGTTTTTAGAATGTTATCAAGGAATGATGATAAAACGGCGAAACCTTTTAAGCGTATATTTTTTTTTTTGTATAACAACAATGGTGATGATTGTGATTATGATGATTATGCTAAAAAACTAAGTCGTGTTCATATCAGTTCCCAGAGTAGATTCTATAAGTTTTATTACAAAGTTCTTTTACTCAAAAAAAATTCTCAAAAACCCAAATGCCAAAACCATTTGTCCTTTTTGTTACCCTGCCTACTCCCCAAACTTTTTATTTTAAGCCAATTTTAAATAGTTAGATGGCGTAACCCAACTATAACTCTAAACATACAAAGGTGACATAAGTCAAATAATTAAAACTAGATGGAGTTCCAACAGGAATACTACACGTTGATGAGATCGTTTATTTTTTTATAACGTACATTGCAAGGATGTGGTATTCGGCGTTTATTTTGAAGCTTGTCAAGGTGCGATGCGCTATTTGATATGATAATATTGATACCTGATGTTATTAAATATTTGAGAATACAATCGATGTGATAACTTGTTGGTTAATGAAAACTTTTTTTTTATTGATTTGTAATTGTTATCATTAATTAACGCTGCAATCGGTAATTTGTATAAACAGTTTGTCATTAAAGTAAGAGTTCAATTAGGATAATAACCGTTGAAAATGTCAAAAAGTAAATGTAAAAAAAATCAAGATTTCATTGAGTCACAACCGCCGATTTAGAAAACATGATTTTAAAATTAACTACGGGTATGGCAGAACTTTGCGATACTGTCAGCAACTTCGCATCTATGTCGATTATTTGACCACTGCACAGTCAAAAATTATAACTAATAAAATAATTATTTCTGAATCAAAGAATTTCATTCGCCGCCGAGTGGTTCGTTTCCAAGAGGCTCGCCAAAGCTTAACGATAAAAGCTATTTGTCAAATTGGAGAGAATTGGAGGGTAGTAATTTAAGTTTTTACTCCAATTCAAGGACTCCCCAGTGGAGTTTTTGAAAAATTACATAAAACACTAGGGGAGGCCGAAGTGCCTGAGCAACACAAGAAGGGTCTGGCGTTAAATTGTCTTAGGGGTACAGCGGCATAATGGGCATCAATTAAAGGGGATACTTTGTAACGATTTTATTTCTTATCTAGATGTGTTCATATAATTAATCTCTTTATTTAATAATAAACAATATAATGCATAATAATGCTATACAATCCACTAATTAAATATTACCTATTGCCTAATAAAGTATTAGCATTCAATTCAAATTAAAATTTAATTTACACGGTGACAAAATAAGTTTTCATTTAGTGTCATTCCTAGAGCTCCCTCTGTTAGACAGTTGTAAGGTAATCTTGTTGCCGGGCAGCAACTCGCTTGACCCCGACACTTCCAATACAGCTGTGGTGAAAGCAGGTCGAATTGTTCCTTGAATCCGAGGACAATGGTTTTTGCAGTTTTTTCGTGTTGGAAGCACGTACGATTTAAGTTGTTCTTAGAGGAAAATGTCATCTCCGAAAAGCACTTTTGTGTTGTTCACTTGTTGGAACAGCTCGCAGATGACTAGAAATTTTTGTTGAAAGGCCGTAGTTAACAGTAAGTAAAATTTGATTCTGTAATCATATTAAGTAAAGATTTTCAGTGCAACTTTATATATAACATGCAATTTTACATATAGTATTCAATTTAAAATAACATGCAACGTTTCGTAGTTTAATTTATACGTAAGGCAACTTTAAATTAACATGCAGATTGGTAATAAGATGAAAATTGGAAATAATGTTTAGCTTGAAGAAAAACATACCAACTTTAGTTAACAGGAGTCTGGTTTAACGTAATTTTAATTAAAAGCACTAGAAGAACATATAGGAGTTTACGCTTTGTTCGAGTGTGGACCTGGCGAAATTTAATTATTTAAAATGAATGCCGAGTAATGTGGAGTTTCAGTATGCAGTAAAATTATTTGTTCTAAATTGGAGATTTCCTTATTTTAATGCTGACGCAAGACGCCTAGCAGGTATTTTTCAGTCAGACGAAGTTCTGGTATGTAGAAATTTGTTTTCATATGTTAGCTGAACTATGGACATAGCAGTTAGATAATTTTTTGTTTAATCAAGTATTTAAACTTCAAAATAGGTCAAGGACAGACTATAAATATATTTTTCAATATTAAAAATAGGAATCTGTAAATTTTACATTTCTTAATATTTTATTAATTCACTGAAACTAGGGAAGATGTCATTATGTGATAGAGAAAGTAAATTCTTCTATTTAAGAAAAATTAGAAATTAAACTTCTATGTTTGCTATTTCATTAATAACTATCTGGAATTATATATTGTGAGGTTATGGTAGATCTACCCAAACCAACATTTTTGTTATCAGTAAGTAACAGTTTAGAAAGCAACTTTATGCTTAATCAATTTGTTAATAAAACTTGGCTAGATATTTCTTACAGAAATAACCACATTTAACTTGATTGGTACTCATTTTATCCAGTGCCTTTGTAAATAATTTTCACAAATTAATTTAATCAAAAATATATAATAAATGAAATGATATTTTGTAAAAAAAAGGCACATTAATTGAATACAAGAAGAATAGATTTTTATTTTTGATCAAGACTATTCTTTTTAATTAGGATGAATGAAAGTTCATTCCATTTGAATTTTAAAATTTTTGAGTATAGATGCACAAACAGTGCTATTCTTTGTTTAATCTGTTCACAGGTGTAGCAGTGGAATACTAAGGTCAAAGTCGAGCCATAAGGTAAGAAACTTTAGGGATTATGTTGTCTTTAATAAACTGTATAACGGTTATAGAATAAAGGTTTCCGCATTCGCCTTGTACAAGAGACTTGAGTAAGGTCTTCTCTGTATAGAAAAATACGGTGGCGCCTTATTCTTCATATTTTTGGTCGCAATTCAACCCCGACCAACAGCTCATGTTTCACCCAGAGCATATAGTTCGACTAGCCGCTTTGCCTTTGAGATTTCCACAACTTTGGGCCATTTTCCATCAGAACTTGGCGTGGGCTCTATTCTCTTACTGGAAATTCTCGTAAAATAAAATCCCATAATAACTAAAAAGGCTATAACTTTTGAAACTTTTTATGAAGAAGAAAGATTTTGGAATTAAGAAAAACAGAGGGATTTATTCATGGAACTCAACTACGGTCGTTATCAGTCCGGTAGTAGGGCCTAGTATTTTTTAAATTTGGTGCATAAAGCGGGATTATTAACCAAAAAAATATCTGACGACAAGTTAATAACTATGCTTTCTAAGAATTTTCCAGCGGAAGTTCAACGTGAAATAATAACAAACGGGTTCAACACATCGGACACGGTAGAGGAATTTTCGCAAAGAATTGACGACACTTATTCTGGGTGGTCAACGCGAACTATAAATAGGCCACCGCCGCGAGACATTTATCCGCGTCGAGATAACTATAACGCTGGCCGCGACGAATCAAACAGGTTGCCGACATTCAGAAACCAAAATAATGCGAACAATCAAAATGGTGACTCGACTAATTTGAACGTAAATTATATAACTTCCTTTGATAAGGATATGGAAAATATTTTAACGAATTCTGAAAGTAAATCAGAAAATCTTGAAATAATTGCGCCAACGGTGACAATGTTGGTAGGAACGGAGAAAGTGGAGCCATTAGTGGATAGTGGCTTGGACGTTCGTGCTGTGTCCGAGACGTTTTATAAGCTGTCAGGGAAAAGCGTGAAGGTTCCTATCCTACCGGTTACCAATGTATCGATAGCTGTGGCTGTGGGGGGTAGAACGCAACGCGTTAAATCCCAAGTAAGTTTGCCTGTTAAAGCAGGAGATGTAGAAATGGACATTGTGTGTTTAGTTATACCTAGTTTAAATTGCGACATGCTACTAAGGTTGAATTGGATGGTTAAATATCAAATAGTGGTAAATTTTAAGCAGGAAATCTTGCAGTTTTGGCATAAAGGTTGTACTCATACCTTAAATATGAAACCTAAAATCAGCATCGCTAATTTGAGTATAAATCGTTGTGAAGTCGTTACAATGCCCTCAAGGGGAGAGGGGGGTGCCTGACGCTCGCCATAGCTATAGCAAAAATACATTTTTAAGGCTCGCGGAAGGAGCCGTAGCAAATACGAATTATAAGGAGAAGTTATTTAACTTACTCAAAGCAAATAGTAGAGCCTTTTCCAAATGCACTAGTGAAGTGATACACCCATGAAATCAAAATGTTAGATGATTAGGTTTTTAATGCGCCGTCATACCCGATACCCGTAGTTTACAGAATCTGTAGATGTGCAAATTAGGGAAATGTTAGAATGGAACGTGATTAGGAAGGAAAAACTGAATATGTTTCGCCTTTAGTTTGTGTTGTCAAAAAGGATAAGGGGGTTAGAGTGTGTTTGGATGCTCGTTTTTTAAACGCTAGAATACAGAAAGATTTCAATAATTCACCTAATCCAGGAGAACTGCGGCTACGATTTAAAAAGGGACAGGTTTTAAGTAGTCTGGATTTAACGGCCAGCTATTGGCAGTTAAATGTAGACACTAATCCCATAGAAAAATATATCGATTTTCCTGTGGTCTCTACTGCGAAACCGTCGCGGGAGACCATCTGCCAATTACAATTAACCTACAAAAGGTTAAAATCCAAGGCTCAGCGTAGGGCTGATAAAATTAATGTGGGAATCTGTCCGGTTATTTTTAAGGAAGGGTTCAAGCTAGAACTCATTATATGTCGGCTGCGGCGAATAAATGCATCAAAAAGTTCTTCCTATTATAAGAGGGGCTCATTTATGTGTTGCGTCAGGTTGGGCCAAATTCTTATATAATTGGCGACTCGCAGGGCAACGAATTATCGCGACAGAACGTGATCAATCTTAAAACATACAAAGCTGCCACGTCTGTCGATGTTCAAAGGAAGGAGCTTTAAGTTATTCCTCTTGTTATTCTTACGTCATGGTTGAATTCATGATGCCTATAATATTTTAATATTTCTTTTGTATATTTTGGTTGGTGGGGGATATTCTATTTACAAATATGATTACACATCATTGTATTCTTGTTTCTACTGATACTTAAACCTAAACTATGTGATTTCGATTTAAGTAGGGAGGTTATGAGGTGGTTCCAGACCGGAAGACAATGAGTGGGGCAGAGAGAGAGAGAGAGAGAGAGAGAGAGAGAGAGTCAGTCGGGAAATGGACGGGTGCAAGGGTAGATGCTAAGGGGCTCCTTCTGGGCATCGTTAGTTAATAGAGTAGCATATTAATTGTTATTATGGTAATTGGTGCGAATGACAACACGTTCCGGTGTTGTTGATACTTTGTTTTTTTATACGCGTTGGTATTTTAGTTTAGAAGCTGGTTTTTGCACACGTTATATAGTTTATAGCATTAAATTTGCATTCGAATTCTGTTTTTATTTACACGTGCCATTGATAAAGAGTCCACCTGAGATTTCAATTACAACAATAACAGTTTCAACCTCTTCACACAGAACTTAATTCGGTCAAATAAGCATCAAGTTTACAACATCATTAAGGAGAAGATTGCCCTAAGTCCTCACGATGATTAAGGCTACTGGCTCCTCGGTACGTACAATACAATACCTATTTGTCACTATTCATTTATGGTCATCGATTAGAGTGTTATAAATAATAATATTTATTGTAAATGTAAAATTGATTACTACTATGTAAACATTGTTTAATAAATTTTTATTTGTTCATTCCTTTTTTATGTTTAATCACTAACACCAGAGTAAAGGTCTTTTAACGAAATTTCCTACGAATACAATACATGGCTAAAATGCATCTGGATCCTCCTCCTTATGGAAATTCCTGTAGTTAGTCACAAATTTGTAAAACTGACCTGACGCCCCCTTATGGAAAAATATATGTAAAAATGAGCAATTTTGGGCTCGTACGAACATAGCATATCTACTCAAGTATATTTGGTCGAAGTAGGGATAACTCTTAGAATTTTTTTAAATTTCTGTTGTCATTTTCTGTGATGATCATGTTTGCTAATACAGGTTTGTGTCCCAGATTTGCAGTTCTTGTTTCATTATTTATATTTAAAGTAGACTGATAGAAAGAAGCAATACGGGCGTAAGCAAGACTATGAATTTTCAACTGCAGAATAAACCATTAGATCGTCTTTAAAAACACCCCTCTTCGAGAAGGCGTTATTTAAGATTGTTCAAGCGAGTTGGCACTTAGCAATACGGGCGTAAGCAAGACTATGAATTTTCAACTGCAGTAAAAACCATTAAATCGTCTTTAAAAACACCCCTCTTCGAGAAGGCGTTATTTAAGATTGTTCAGGCGAGTTGGCACTTAGCGGTTTTTAAACAGAGTTTAAAGACCTTTCTATGTAGGTACAAGAATAGTTAGTGAAAGTGTTACAATTTGAATACACCTAAAAAGATTTGCATTTACTTTTATAGAACCTACCTCTCACCATTAAAAGCTAGCTGATGCACTATTTTGCTGTTCTGTCACCCTTGTAGAATAAAATAATTTAAGTAATTAGCGTTAATTTAGTACGTAACACGAGATAGGTTTTGGGCCTTTGGGAGCTTTTTTTTTTAAAACATTTATTTCCCAAAAACAGTTGTAACAAATTTATTTTTAAACAGTAATTACAAAAATGGTTTAACAACGTGTACGATATGTTCATTAACGTGACTTTTAATTTAACAAATTAAACAAAGTTAATATTTTAATAATTTCCAAAGAGTAGCTTGAACTACCAACAATGTTAAAGGTATGAAGCTCGAGATCGACTCGCCACCAGGGGCTCCTCGGGATATTTATGTAATCCCTGCTCTCACATCATCTTGTGGGAAAGTGCAGATCTCACGTCTGCTACTTGTTGATAAACATACATTGTCTTATTCTAAGTAATGTTTTAATTAGGACTGCTTTATTGCAGTTCCTTGTACCTACAACTGCAGTATCAGGTTGCGTCTGGAATACAAAGTAGTTGCTTTCGTTCTCATGTCTGATCTGAACTTTGACTAACCTCTAGTATTATAACCTTTGATTAATACATTGTAACATACTATTACTAAGTCATAATAATGCGTTTAATTTTATATACATATTGATACGGGGATATGTAACTCCTCCGACTTAGATGAAAATTAAGGGTTGTACTTAATTTTTAAAACCCATTGTCCCTAAAGTTTCATTTGTGATTTCATTTTTTATATCTAATATACATTTTGTACCATAAATATACAGTTAATAAAAATAATACAATGATCAATAAAATTGTCCAAACACTAATATTCTCACAATGTAACTTTGGCACTTTTAACTCATTTAAATGTTCTTTATAATCGTCCATTAATTTCACTTTGTGGTTGAGATCGTTGAGGTCTAGATGTTCTAGTTGCATCGGTTTTTTGATAATTGCATTGTCTTCGGTTTGAGGAATCTTTAGCTGTAGTTGAGATAGATTTGCGAATTTCTTAGTCACTGCTGGGTTTTAATATAGGTACTCGAATGATTTCACTTTTTAATTTTAAATAGCAATCTTCCTTTATGGTGATCACTTTGTTTCCAATTAGGGCTAAAGTGTTTTCGTCCTGATTGCAAATTGCGGTTACTAGAGTCTGAGTGTCCTAATGTTAATTTGAGGGGTGTAAAGTTAGTTGAGGAATAAATTGTATTAATCAAATTAGTGATGTGTTCTTTCTTGTATGTTAATCTTAAAAGTCTGATTTGTTCTAATAATGTTAAGTGTAATCGTTCAATTAATCCATTCGATTCAGGGTGATTTTCGGTTGTAAAATGAATATTTTTTTTATGAAGTTCTATGGTATTTTATATAGTTTCGTTTGTGAATTCACTCTATTATCTAAAGTTATTGATTCAGGTGTACCGTAGAATGTAAAATATTGTAAAAATCCTTGAGTTACATCAATACGGTTTTTTGAAGTAATGGGTATTGCTTGTCCTACTTTTGTGAATGCGTCTACGATTGATAAAAAGTTCTGAGCTTCTTTTACGAAAGTGTCTGCATGTAATTTTTGAAGAGGTTTGTCGGTGTTTTAGTTAGTATTAAGGGTACTTTTAGAGGTAATCTGTCGTATTTTGCTGTCACATAGTTCACATTGATTAATTAAATCCGTGGTTAGTCTCTTCATGCCTTTTAAATAATATCTCCTTATAAGTTGTTTTAAGGTTTCGTTTATTCCACGATGATTTGTTATACCTTCGTGTTGGTTGCAATTACGTCGTTTATTCCATCTGGGTCATCTATTTTTATTAATTTTCGTGTACATCTGATAATCTCGGGTCCTGAGTTATTAAACAATCGGATATATAATTCGGAAAATCTTTTGTATAAATGTTGCGTTGTGAAATAAAAGTAAATACGTTTTTTTTCGGGGTATATTATTTTAAAATTTTAATTATTTGCTCCTTGTTGTCATCTTTCGTTATTTGAATTTAATATACTTTTTTATTATCAATTTTTGTATATTTTACTGAGTCGGGGTTGGTTAAGATTTCGGTAATAATAAATTGATTTGGTTTCGTATATATTGCTTCGATTGCTTCGATTTGCGTTCTGATTGAATTTTGGTGTAAGTGTGGGTTTTATAAAATTCGAGTTTAATGCTGGTTTAGAAAATTGTCGAAATTGATTATTGAAATTTGTATCATTAAAGTTTGGACTATTAATTCTCGATTGATTTATTGGTGGGTTAAATGATGCAAATTTGTGTTGTGTTGATATTTGTCTCGCTGCTTGTATAGTTTTAATCGGTAGATAATTTTTGTTCGCGTTAGGATTGTAAATCCGGTTTCTGTAAAACATCACGTTTTTCTCTTCGATAATTAAATTCATCGTTTCTTCTAGATTTTGAGAATTTTAAAATCTTATCTAGTCCGATAATCGCTCGGGTAACGTGTTTATATAAGTGTCTAACGTCGTCTCATCGTACATTTTTGTCTTAATTAAGCGTACGTTTGGGCCTGGTTTCTGTAGTTTTAATTTAGTTATATTAAACTTCCAATGTCTTGACATTGCATACCGAAGTGGTATGGTGATTGATTATTTTCCATTCTTACGTTTAATAAGTCTGATAGGGCATTTTATATTACGTTGGTCTTCAAAATACGCGATAAATATTTTTTGTAGTCCTCCCAATATGTCAGGTCATCCCTACTTGAATTAGGGTCAAAGCTCTGCCGGCCAACTTGCTCAGAATCAATCTTAATAGCCAATTGTTCCGTACAATGTCCTCTTGTTTGTAGAATGATTTTAGAAATGTCTCGCATGCGTAATAAAAATCACTAGTAAAGTTAGATTTACATCGTACATTGGTATCGAGTCTAAATGTATCCTTAAGTTTTCAGTGTTCATCTTTATAAATTTTTTATTCTCTGCTACTTCAGTCAACTTTGTATTGAAGTTATTTAAAAACTTGCTTATTGTTACGTGTATTGTATGCAATTATAAACCTCTGTTATAATTACTTCGATTTCTGACTTTTGCCAAATAATGGTTTTCTTAATAATCGTTGCAATGAATAGTACACAAATGTGTATAATTATAAACCTTTGTTATAATCAAGTTCAGACGTTTGCTGAGTAAATTATTTCAGTAATAATAACTTGTGATAATAAAGTGTAGTAATAAATTGTACTATTTTTTCGTTTCAAATCTTATTTGCTAACATTAATATTCAAAAAGAAAAAAAATGGCTGGGAAAAATGAACTGTAGGTACTCACAATAATTTGATTGCCAGTTCCATTAGTCTTCCTTCTTTATTGGATTTGGTCGATTTTGTACTTTGTCCAATTTTGTTCTTTCAGTGAAGATTAAAAGTCACGGCCACTAGTGTGTCAATTTTGGAATCGCGAGTGACCTTCTGGAATCCATTCCGACTGCGCCAGATAGATTTTGGGCCTTTGGGAGCTTTTTTTAAAAACATTTATTTCCCAAAAACACTTCTATCAAATTTATTTTTAAACAGTAATTACAAAAATGGTTTAACAACTTTTACGTTATGTTCATTAACGTGACTTTTAACTTAACAAATTAAACAAAGTTAATATTTTAATAATTACCAATGAGTAGCTTGAACTACCAACAATGTTAAAGCTATGAAGCTCGAGACTGACTCGCCAGCAGGGGCTCCTCGGGGTATTTATGTAACCCCTGCTCTCACATCATCTTGTGGGAAAGTGCAGATCTCACGTCTGCTACTTCTTGATAAACATACATTGTCTTATTCTAAGTAATGTTTTAATTAAGACTGCTTTATTGCAGTTTCTTGTATCTGCACCTGCAGTATCAGGTTGCGCCTGGAATACAAAGTAGTTGCTTCCGTTCTCATGTCTGATATGAACTTTGATTGACCTTTAATACTATAACCTTCAATGAATACATTGTAACATACTATTGCCAAGGCATAGTAATGCGTTTAATTTTATATACATATTGATATGGGGGATATGTAACTCACGATGTACACTAAAAATCCTCTAACTTGGAAAAAAATTCTTGAGTTAAGTAAGAAGTCTTCCACTTTTGCCATTGCAGTTTAGTTGCGGCATTCCTGTCTAATAAGACCGAATTCTATTATTTATTATCTCCAGGTCCGTAGTTGTTGAGTATTCCAGAATTAGACGTCCTAAGGTATATGTCGTTAGTGCTAGTCTACAATTACTCCTATTATAAGACTTTTTCCTTGGTACATATCATTAACTTATCAAAGGTTACCGTAAGAAGCATGTCGTTCTTAGAGAAAAGTAAGCTGTGTCTATGGCTAAGGAATGTTTAACTCTACTTTTGTAAGAACGTGCAGAACCTCACCGATAGTTAAGTCTAAGTAGTGTCTGTAGCAAGGTAGTGATTCTTAGTTACTACTGAGCTAGCAGACTCACATGTCCTGTCTAGCTAAAAAATTAGTTGTGCTCGTTCAAAACCTCCAACCAGTACTTTGCAAAAGAAATAATCTGGCTTAGTTGGATGTGTGAGTCTGTACATTCACAAGTGCAGATTCGTCTCCCGTTCTGATGATACACTGTACAAAAATTTCGCGTTATTAATCATTAAATACCATTGTAGTACGGCCTTGTACAAGAAGTATGCAAATCTTAATATCTTTAAAAAATTTGAAATGACTTATAATACATTTTTAAACGCAATTAATTCCATATTTTGTTAAAATTAACATTAGTTTATGTTGTTTTTAGTCGATATATGGGCTAACTGAGGCAACGTCTGCAATTTTTGAATCACTTCCAGAAGAAGATGAGTATTTGGCTACTTCAACTGTTGGTCATGTGAATGAGCACGTGGAAGCAAAAGTTGTAGATTCTGAAAACAAATTGGTTCCGTTTGGAACTCCGGGAGAACTTTGTATACGGAGTTATAGTAATATGTTAGGTTATTGGAATGATGTTGAACTAACAAAGAAAGTGTTGGGTAACGACAGATGGCTACGAACAGGGTAAGTAGGTGTAAATATTATAGTTTATTATTTCTTCTCTTTTTTTTACTTCTTAGCTCGTATTGAAACAACATAGTAACATGTAGCATTGTTGTTCTAATAAGGTTTCTTATCGTTTTATATATACTTTTAGAAAGACCCAATTAGAAAATGTACAAACTAAAAATGCACGTGTTAATAGAAAACGTGGTTATATTGATGTGGTTATAGTAGCTATGCTACTCTGGTTTGGAAACAAAACTTGCCTTTTATATACAAAATTTGCGTTGGAAAGCCCATCCGCTTAAAATAAAATGCGGGCAAAGCGCTGGGGCTCCGGTGCCTGCGTTGGTTGATAGTTTGCCTAATGATGAATGTGCGTTTGCCCTCGTCACCGTGAGGGACAGCGCCGGGTGTCTTTGTGGTTAGATAGTATGGTAAATGGGGTTTCGCTCTCGCGGGGACGCTCGTGTCTTTGCTTAATGAGTAACGGGGCTCTCCTTAAAGCTTCGCCCCCTTGTTTTTATTCTCGTCGCATTAGTTAATTAAAGAGAGAGATTTTTAGGTTAAGCAAAAAATAAGGAGAACGTGGTGGATGACATTAAACATTCTCAAAATGATAAATGCAGAATAGGGCTCCCTAGCGTGTTCTGAACGGGACCGTGCCCCCTTAGGTGATTGACTATTTCGGAGATTTTTAGATTAACCAAAAATTAAAAGTGATGAAGAATTTTTAGGTTATGCATGTGGTGAAGAATTTAGCGATGCTCCTTAGTAGATAAATAAGGCCGGTCCTAATTCAAAACGCGACAGACGTATTTTCCATGTGTAAAATACGTCTGTCACGTTTTGAATTAGGATCGGCTCTATATAATTTCAATGTAAAATAGTTGTGAAAACATGAATTCTTCTATACTTTCAATGTAAAAAACTTGTGGGCACGTTTTGAATTAGGATCGGCTTTATATTACTTTCAATGTAACACACGTATGTTGAAAAATGTAAGTGCAGAGAAAATGTGTGTAGATGTTTTGAATTTGGTTTTCTAGCGAGACAGTATGACAGATGCAAAAAAATATCGCATTCAAGTCAATTGTGTTTTAATTAAAGTGGATTCTGATTTATGTTTAGAGGCTGCAAATACACATGGGCCGGTTTTAATTCAAAATGAGTTCACTCTTGTGATAGGTTGAAAAGTGGGTTGGCAAAGTACGCAGATGGTGGTAATCTGCTATATAAGGAGATTGCTCCTAATATTAATTTAATTAGTCAAAGAAAAGCAATATGGATTTTAATACTCTTAATAAAACCACATATCGCAAACCTTATGTAAATTCAAAAGATCTTGTAGTGAATAAGAGGTTTGAAGTTTTAAAAGTGGAAACAATCAAGACAAAATATGGAGAAAGAGTATTAGTGGAAACAGAAGAGTTCAAGAGTATATTGCCATTGAGATATTTTGAATACCTTCAAGCACATGGAGTGAAACAATTAAATGAAAGTATTGGCTCGAACAAACACGTATACATAACTAGTAAGGGATCGATCGGTCTAACTGTCAACACAGAATTTTCATAATAATATGTCACTAATTTAAGAAATTAGTTTATTATTATAACACATCTAAGTCGATTGTATAAAGAATGATGTATCAAATTAAAGTGGGTTCTGATTTATGTGCGTTTTACTTTGAGTTTACTACCTTGTTTAGAGAAAGTCTTGTTTCAAAGAGAAACTTTTATAAAATACTTTTTTATTTTACAAATTGTTGAATATTTTGATCTAACTATTTATAAATGAAAAAGTATTTATTAACTCCCGTTCTTGAAGTATCTGCTGCTCCCTCGCTGTTAGTTCCTCTCTTTTTTGCTTTATTATTTCTAGTTCCAAATCTATACGACGCAGTAGCTTCTCTCCACGCTTTTTAAATGCGTTAAGCAACTCTACTGTGTCATCTTCGTAGGATTTGTCATCTTCACAGCAAACAGCCATATTAGATTCTGTACATAACTTTTTCATAGTCGACATGTTTTTGCCTGATCTGTGAGCATAACATAAAAGATTATTGTAGGTTTACCTTTTCTTTTGTATACTACCTGATGTTTCTGAGAGGATCAGAGTGTGTCAACGATCCTACGATAACCTCAGAATTTCCAGAATGGTTTTTTGATCTAATGTAACTTATAAATTAGTACTGTTTTAAAACACATGTATAAATGTGAAAAAAGCACTTACCGTGATATATCTATTACGTCACTATCAAAAATAGCAGCAGTGTTGAATTGAGGCGAAGAACAGCCAAAAACTTCTTTAATCACGTCTTCGTCAAAATGTAATATAAATTGCTCTAGAACTTTTACGTTGGTCTTATTACAATTTTTGATTGATGACAAGTTACTCATTTTTTTTTTAAAAGTTGCTAGTAATAGTAACTAATAATTATACAAGAGATCTGATTGAATACTGTTGGTAAAATCTACGTGAAGTATTTATATTAAATAATAAACTGATCTGTTAGAAAAAATTAAAAATTTGCATTGTTTTCTGAAAAAAATTCAGCTCTGTAATCTATTCTAATGAACAAAACAGTATGTAAGCGAATATAATTATACCTCAGCAGAAATAATGAATTACATTCATTGACTGAAAACAGAAAATTGCAAGAAGGCGCATAATAAAAACCTAAGTTAGATTAATTTCGTTTTATATTACTGCTAGCATAATTTATTTTCCATAAAAAAAAATTAACAAAAATTCACGCACTGGAAAATGTTTTTTTCTTAATAACGGGTTTTAAAAAAAACCCATGAGTGCGTGTAAATTATGATATTTTTCTTCAGATTAATTTTTCGTTTAAAAATAATGCAATGCAAATAAATCCCTTTAAGTAGTAATATTTATAGAATAAGTTTTTTTTAGATTACCGCTGACACAATTTACATGCATATATATGGGTAAATTGTGTGAAAATTCTTTAAAGGTACTGTTATATAATAAAACTGCAGAATGTTTTTTTAATACTGGGTTTTTTAAAAACCATGAGTGCGTGTACATTATTAAACAAGACGGTTTAATCTGAGACATTTTTTTTCAAATTTGCTTTGTTTTTATTTAAAAATATTTCAATGTAATCATAAAAAATAGCGCTGTAATGATAATGTATTTTCTGTACACATAATAAATCAAAGGTCGTATAAAAACATTTTGTAGTAAACGCATACGGAAATGAAAAATGATGTTGAATGCATTCCTTTGCAGTTGTTTTGCTGAGAGTTGCATTCAGTATGTAAATATTGGAAACGCTTGCATAGCGAATTATTTGTTATAGACACGTACTGAAGGCAACTCTGCAATTTTTAAACCGCATGCACAACTCAAGCTTGAAAATCGTATTGAATAAAAAACGTAAATAAAGGCGATTTTTAACAATTGCATTCAAGCAATTCGTTATGCAATTATTTCGATTTGTATGCTATTTTCTTTTACAGTTGTTTTGCTTACGCGTTTTCCGTAAACTCAGATGAATGAACCTTTTGCAGTTGTTTTGCTTACGTCAGATGATATTTTATATAAATAATAAATAGAGAAAATACTTGTATTATTAAGTAGTGTATTTTGATTTTATATAGAATCATGAATGCTGAAACCGTATCCGAGATTAGTAGCTCAATTTTGAGATTAACTGTAAAATGCGTGAATCTAATTAAATCAGTGAATGAAATAACGAAACACATTTTAATTATCAAAGCAAATATTAGTATATTGAAGCTTGCTATTAAAATAAGGTATACGAAGACAATCAACAAGAAAATCCTAGTAGGCTGGAATCTAATTTAGCAAATCTTAAAAGCTACCTTGTACGATTGAGGCACTTGAAACGTACTTTGGAATATCGTGGTAAAGGTGTTGATGCAACGCTTACTAGAGGTCATACTCGAAAAATTTGATTTGGCATGATGTACAATCATGTTTTGGAAGTCGAATAATTACGGGACTTATTACCAATTTAAATTATAGAGATCCTCTAGTGTTCTTAGACAAGGCGTTCGCTAGTTTTAAACGCAAGATTGTTGCTTGCTTAAAAAAGTCAATGTTGAAAGTTAATGTAATATTTGCCGCTAACTTTGTTAAGCCTACAACTGGTGAAATAGATTTGAAAACGTTTCCTACTGCAAATCGTCACATCGATATAAATACCAATCTCAAGCTGTGGTATAAGGAGAACGTATTGAACAAGATTTCGAAGCGATTAGAAGAATTTTGCGAGAAAGATTCTGGTTGGGCAATCCAAGAAGTTTTACACTTGAAGGTAAATATAAACAATCATGATCCACTTAAAGGAGGGTGTTCAACGTTTGTACCGGTTCCGGACTTTATAAAAAGAAAAAGCTGTGGTAAATGTAATAAATAACGATCAACATTGCATTCTTTGGAGCTTGGTTTCCGCTTTATATCCTGCTAAACAAAATAGTCAGAGAATATCTAGCTATCTACATTTTGATACAGTATTACGCTACAATTCAATTCAGTTTCCAATCGCATTAAAAGACATAAAAAATTGAGAAGCTTAACAATCTCGCAATTAACCTATATTGTATAGAAAATACTAAAATACTACCATTTTGTTTAAGTGAAAATTTTAAAAAAATTGAACCTATTAATCTGTTAGTTTTAAATAATGATTCCTTACAATATTCTCGTCCGACAAATGCTGATGAGAATCACTTTCATTTTACTTGGATTAAAGGATATGTCAAAATTATTTGCAAAACAGTTGTCTTCACATGAACATAGAAAATTTTTTGTTATAGATGTTTAAATAATTTTAGTACAGCAGCATTACTTAAGCGTCATTCGAATTATTGCGAAAAACAGAATACTTGCTCAATAAGATTACCCGAAGAATCCGAAAAGTATCTAACGTTTAAACATTTCCACTATCAAGAAAAAGTATCATTTGTAGTTGATGCAGATCTCGAATGTATATTAGAACCATGCAATGAGTCGGAGGTAATACTAAACACAGTCTCTTACCAAAGGCATATACCCTTTAGTATAGCGTACTATTTGAAATGCTCGTATGATAATAAATATTCCAAATTTCAATTGTATCGCGGAAAGGATTGTATAGAATGGTTTGTTGCTCAATTGAAACTGATTTCAGAAACGACTAATAAAATTTTCTGTAACCCAAAACCTATGAATCCTTTAACAGAAGAACAAAAGTTAGCATTTAAATTTGCCCTTCACTGTCACATTTGCAATAAACCTTTTAGTATAGATGATATTAGAGTTCGCGATCACTGCCACTTTACAGGTGAATTTCGAGGAGCGGCTCATCAAGATTGCAACATCAATTATCATAATTTTATATGATACTGGTAGTTTTTCATAACTTATCAGGCTACGATTCGCATTTCATTATTAAAAAAATTGCGTTAGGGTTTTCAGGTTTGTTAAGTATTCTACCAATAAATAAGGAAAAATACATATCTTTTACAAAATATGTAAATGGTACGAAAGTTACTTTTAGATTTATCGATTCATTCAGGTTTATGGCATCTAGCATCGAAAAATTAGCTTCATACTTAGATGATAATAAAAAATCCATCACCAGGGAAAATTGTAACACCGATAATGAGTTTCAGTTACTTACGCGTAAAGGTATATTTCCCTATGATTACATTAACTCTTGGGATAGGCTCAATGAAACCGATTTACCCTGTAAAACAGCATTCTTTAATCGTTTGCGCAATGAAGAAATCTCAGATGAAGACTACAATCATGCTAAACACGTTTGGCAAACATTTAATATAAAAACACTAGGGGACTATTCAGACCTATATTTAAAAACAGATGTACTGCTCTTGACTGATATATTTGAAAACTTTAGAAAAACTTGTATGTTCACGTATAAGTTAGATCCGCTTCACTACTTTACGGCTCCTGGTTTAGCTCTAGATGCAATGTTAAAAACGACGAACGTTAAACTCGAGCTGCTTACTGATATTGAAAAATAATGTTTTTAGAACGGAGAATTCGTGGTGGTGTTTCTCAATGTTCGAATAGATATGCTAAAGCAAATAGCAAATATATGAATGCAGATTATGATCCAAATTTCGATTCTAAATATTTAATGTATGTTGATGTTAATAATTTATATGGGGCTGCAATATCTGAATATCTTCCATATGGAGAATTTGAATTTTTAGATGGCACCAGTCCAGATGTAGTACGTTTAGACATACTTAATATTCCCGATGATTCTGATGTAGGTTATATTTTTGAATGTGATTTACACTACCGAGTATCTTTACGTGAAAATTCACAGTGACTTACCTTTGGCGCCTGAACATATGATACCACCAGTACCTTCTAATAAATCAAACTTAAAGAAATTACTTACAACTTTATATCCAAAACTCAACTATATTATTCACTACAAGAATTTAAAAATGTATTTAAGCTACGGTTTAGAACTGAAAAAGATTCATAAGGTTCTTCGGTTTAAACAAGCCCCTTGGTTAAAAGAATACATTGATTTGAATACGAAATTAAGACAAAAGTCAAAAAACAGTTTCGATATATGCTTTTATAAAAATATGATAAATTCGGTTTATGGAAAGATGATGGAAAACGTACGGAAAAGGAAAGATGTTAAATTAGTGACCAAATGGGAAGGACGGTTTGGAGCTCGTAGTTACATAGCGAAGCCTAATTTTCATAGTTGCACTGTGTTAGACAAAGATCTAGTCTTAATAGAAATGAATAAATTAGAGGTTTACTTAAACAAACCCATTTATGTAGGTTTCTCTATTCTAGATATTTCAAAAACCTATTTATATGAATTTTACTATAGTTATATAAAATCGCAATTTGCTAACAAAGCAAAGCTGCTGTACACAGATACGGATAATTTGATATACGAGTTTAGCGTTGAAGATATTTACTCTTATATCAAACAAGATATTCATAGATTTGATACTTCCGATTACGACCCTCATAACAAATATCATATTCCATTATCAAATAAAAAAGTTCCTGGTATTATGAAAGATGAAAACAATGGTGACATCATGCTAGAGTTTGTAGGACTTAGATCTAAAATGTACACTTATAGAGTTCAGGATAGGATAATAAAAAAGGCAAAGGGATCTTCCTTAGCAAGTATTAAGCAAATTTCTTTTGATGATTATAAGAATGCTTTGTTTTATAAACAGACTGTACAGAAACAGCAATGTTTAATTAGATCAGTCAAACATGATGTCTGTACTATTAAACAAAACAAAATTGTTCTTAATCCAAGTGATGATAAAAGAATTCTTAGTACCTTAACCACTGATACTAAACCTTGAGGGTATAACTATACATACAGAGATGACTTGTAAAGCTTCAACCACTGGCTCAAATAAAGAATGCAATTTATTTTATCTAGATTAACATATAATATTTTTTAGTTATAAAACTTCAGTGTTATGTTTATACCTGCACAAGTACACCGATTTTCGTTTTTGGATGTATCTAAAAATAGGATACCTTTCAATCTGCCTGAGTTTTGAACTATATATAGTAGTAGTAGTAACCGTTCTGTTTAAAAAATCCAGTTTGTTACTAACATACCAGTTAGTTTATTTGAGAAATGTATAACAAAAACTTTTATTTAAAATTGTCAATGTCTATGGCTGTTTACTAAATCACTTAATAATTCAAACATGTAAAAGATATTGTAAAAACATGTAAAAAATATTAATAAATAGACTGTGATTGCTAAATGATTTATTGTTTTTTTCATAATTTGTAAAGGTACAGTAATAATAATAATAAAGTAATTATAATATTCTTATGCTGTTTGAGAGTGGATTGTATTTGACTATCTTATCATGAAGTATAAGGCAATGACAAGATGTATTTGGCAAAACGTTTCTGCTAGTTTCAAATTCTAATCTAATATCGACAGTACCAGATTTTAACGCTTCGTTTGTCTAGAACAATCTATGACTACTAATGGTGCAATACTTCGTAAATCTTCAGGATTAAAAGTGGCTCATTTTCCTTTTCGTAGTATGATTGCTGAAACTGAGCATACATCTCATATAACAACGCAGTCTGTTTATTCTCGAACCTCAAATTTAAGTTATCGTACGGTAAAATTTCTGAATTTAAATATAGTTTCATGTTGGTTAAATAGCAATGATCAAAACGACTGTAGTTGCTCATGTATCTATTTTTTCGGTTGGTTTGGAAACCAACAATCACAAATCTTGGTTTTCTAATTGTGTTGTTGTTTTAATGTTCCATGTATGACGTTGCGTTTCTTGTAGAAGTTGATATTCATGCAACTCCCATCCTCTAAACGGAATATGCAAATCCTGATTTTGTGCAACGCATTCTATTAAATTAATTCGTTGAGTATCATCAACGGCTACATGCGGCATTTTCCATAAAACTTTGTTTAAAACAACTTTTATTTCTTCATCGGGTGTAGGATTAATTATAGCATTAGTATCAAAACTAGAACGTAGTAAGACTAACTCATGACGGAGGTTTAAAATAATTTTTTTAAAATCTTTGCATAATCCGAGAACCATTGAAAGGTTTATTGCAACATTAAAATTCCCATTAGCATCAACTATTTGTGAATCATCCATAGGAAACCACCCAGCGTTTTGTAAATGTTTACTTTGATTGCTATTATATGAAACATATCCCTTCATTATAGACGTTAATCCAGGATTCCGAACACGATCTACAATGATACCACCAATCTTATATCTAATTTCATCAAAAAGCAGCAAAATTCCATTATTTACAAACTTTGCTGTCTGAGACGGTGTTCCATCTGTTTTAATTAATTTGCCTTCTATGTACAGCATGCTCTTTGATGGTAAGGTGTATACATCTTGTTGTTGTATAGGGATTCGAATTTCATCATTATTGTTTAAAGATGTGTTAGCATAAGGTTGATGAGTATGTTTTCAATATTAACAATTGCATTATCGAAGTAAACTTTTTCACGCACGTTCAGTATTTCACTAATCAGTCTACTTTTTTTTAATTAAATGCAGTCCTAACGATTGTAGAAACTGCCGGTTTTGTGTTGTTAGCGGTCTTGAAACAATCAATCGAGTGTCGATTGCTTTGAAATTTCCAGCATTTATATCAATTCTTGACATGTTGCGTGCATTATACTTAATACCCATGGCTATTGCAGATTTTTTTAAATGCAACCTTACAGTTAGCAGTTCTCCTCTGAAATTAACTAAATTTCCATCTTGATCTAACACTTTAACTATTATTTCATTTATTATACGTGACCTGATTGGTAGATATATAATCGTAGGTGGACACTCGACAATTTTAAAACCTGCAGGTACTTGAGGAAAAATTCGTGTATTACATGGGCTGGTTTACTATTTAAATAGGATCCACTTGCAATATTACAATCGATTAAAACTGCATTCACTTTACAAATGTTGATCGCGTAGTCTGCTTGATGCGTGACAAATGCTAGCAATTTTCGCGGATTGAAACCAAGTAGAGAACCAATTGAATCCTTTTGGTAAAATCCACATCTAGACTACATTTAATACTACATTTAAGTGTATTATTGTCAGCTGTAATTTCTATATACACTGGCGTCTTTCTAGCGCTTCGTGATTGATCCATACGACCACGCCATCTTTTATCACCTAAAGCTTTTGAAGATATTTATTAATTTCTCTAATCTCATAAGCACCTTCAGGTATTTCTATGAATTCTCCGTTAGATCCATAATAAAATTTATTATTTATTCCTTTTCTATGTTTGGAATTGTGTTATAAGACTCAAAATTTGTTAATCCTAATACGTACTCCGAATCATTATCCAAGTTTATAGGCGGATTAAAATTGCTTGTTAAAACTGAAGTGTTTCCCGTTAGAGTAAAAGTGTACGACATAACAACTTCGTACGCAGTTCTATGCACTACTTAGAAATTGTAAGCATAAATGACCGCAAAACACAGTACCGTACGATTGTTCTTGGTTAATGTTATAAAGAATTTTACATTTACCCCGCTATTCAAATAACTTATCAACTCTGTTGGCGGTCGCAGGTTTCCGTAGCTGTCATAGTAAATAGCGCTACTACCGTACTTTTGTAAGAGGTCCAATGCGTGCCTAAACCTTCTATTCCATCTAAATTAATTATACCACATTCTTTTAAATTAACTTTCTTGGGAAGATTGTTTCTCATGAACACTTCACGGAAATATGGTACTTCTAATTGCTTAACAAACTTTATTAATTCTACATTGCTTAGTGCTCGATTAGGTAAAATCAAGTTGCGTTCCTTTGAGGTTTTGCAGGGGCTAAAAAAAGACCAAAACCTTTTTATAAGGTTTGATGTACATGCCGTTTCCGACTGCAATGTCCTCCATTGCCTTGTTATGACGTTGTTTTTCCGCTAGTTGTTCCTTAGCTATTTTAGTATCTGAAACTGCTTTTGCAACAGCAGCTGCACCTCCAGTAAGAGTACCAAGAGCGCTTAGGCCTGCAAAATTGGTATTAGTGGTAGAAAACCTCCTGTTTTAGGAATTGATATAATACGAGCTGATTTAATATGCTTCTTTTGTTTTGCTGTATTGGCGGCCTTAATTGCTATGTTGATTGCATCCATAATATTAGATCCTTTAGTCTTTTTAAAGCTGTACGTGCTTGTTTGATAATACTTTTAATACCTAGCGTACTTCTTATTTTACGTTTCTTTATCAGTTTTCTTATTTTATTGATATTTTTGTTCTCAGTGATGCACAGGCACCCATACCAAGTTTTACTTTAGCTTTCATTGCGGTAGCTACTCCAAATGCTGCTACTTTTTCACCTAAAGACGAGTCACCAGAATTTAGTCTTTCTGTAGCTAACTGAGCTAACTTCGAATCTGCTTGATGACGTTTAGATAGATCCTTTTCTTTGGTGTATGCAATATCGTGCTCCTTACAAGCCTCGTCTAACTTGTTTATTCCTTGTCTCCCCGAGCTAACCGTTCGATTAGTTTTGTACCCGGACCGCAAAATTTATAACCCGGAATATGCGCTTCAAATGGTAAATTGTTAATTACAGTATTTAATAGTCCGTTCCCAGTAGTTTTAGAATTATTATTATATGTAATCATTAGCGGACAACTATCCTCTCAAGCTGTGCAGTAAATAAATAAAATATTATGAATTAATGATTCTTTATATACTCGCCGTTTCTTATATATATATATATATATATATATATATATATAATTCCACTTTTTACAAATCGAATTTAGTACTTGCAAACATGCGTGTTGTGAAACAATCAACACCTTTAACCATAAACAATAATGACATTGGCGTGCAATCCTTAGCTAAAAAGAAAAACATAGTGTTCTTCTGCCTTCATCTATTCGATGTCTGGTTGTTGGTCCATCAAATTGCGGTAAAACCAACGTTATGATTGGGCTGATAGAACATCCTAATGGTTTAAAGTTTGAAAACGTATATGTTTATTCTAAATCACTTTATCAACCAAAGTATCAATACCTTGAAAGTCTACTGCAACCAATAAAGGGATCAAATATTATACATTTTCCAGTTCTGATAATATTATATCACCATCTGATGCTCGAAATAATTCTATATTTGTTTTTGATGATGTAGCTTGCGATAAACAAGGTATCATTAGGGAATACTTTAGTATGGGGCGTCATAAACAAGTAGACAGTTTTACCTTTGTCAAAGTTATACTCGTATACCTAAGCACTTACTACGTGATAATGCTAATCTTTTAGTTTTATTTAAACAAGATGATTTAAACTTAAAACACATATATGACGATCACGTCAATACTGACATGAAGTATGATAAATTCCGTGAAATATGTGCTGCTTGTTGGCAAGACAAATACGGTTTCTTAGTTGTAGACAAAGATAGTGATCCAGATCAAGGAAGGTACCGAATAGGTTTTGATCACTTCATACATATTTAAACCTTGAGAGACGCAAGTATCGTTAGTATCGAAGAATTTTTACTACAATAAACTTTTACGCAATGAACAAGGAGGCGATAAAACTTAAAAGAATTTTAATTAAGAAAAGAAACATTGTAAAAACAAATTGCGTCAGTTAAAAGATAATGAAGTCGTCCAAGTGGAATCAATCTTACCCATAACATCACGATTAGAAACTATTGCTAATAAACTGGATGGGGAAAGTGCGGTAAAGAAAGAAAAATTTAAAGAAGAAGAACTGCCTCATAGCAGTGTAAAAAATTAAACCTAAATTGCTAGAAAGGAACGTTGACTATATTGATTCCCCGGTTATTGCTCAGCATATACCAAATATAAAAATGATGCCATAGAGGTAGATGATGATGATGATGATGATGTTGAGAATGAATATGAAGCAGAAATTAATCGAAATGCACAAGAAGCCCAGGAATATATTCAAAGCTTTGCCGATTCACCTGGTATGACACATTATCTCGAACAGCTACATCCGCTACCTCGAGAATATATTTACAATATGTTTAAAGATGTTAAGAACGAATTTGATCATAAATATGGTTATTAGGTTTAACCCTGATTCAAATGGTCTTATGATAGGCAATTCGAATTTCGCGTTGGATGATGAAAATGTTCTAATAAATGATTTGAAATATAAAGGTACTCCTGGATTATACGAACTACTGTTTAAAAATATCCTGTCGGGTACAGTCATCAAGATCTAAAGTCGTACCTTGATATTGTAAAAAGAACAAATGCTAATAGAAGATATTATTCTGAAACAGAACAAATTCAGGGTAATACTTCATATAAGTACAAAAATATAATATCTACATTAAACATACTTCCCCAAACACCCGTAGACCTAGAACATTACCCTATAGAAAGCGTCTTGGAGACGGTATGACAATGGAAGTATCAAATAACGCTATAGATTATTTATATTGGAATGATCCCAATGAACTTGTTGATAGATTACGACTTTTAGTTTCATCTCAGACTGCTGGACACACAGGTCACGGCAACGAAATAAATTCGATCATTGAAGAATTGCGTGAGGCGAAAGTAATTAGATGATATGACAATTGACAAATTTGGAAGGCACTTACATAACCGTAAAATAGATATAACTGAACAGGAATATGAAAATAAAAGTGAAGGTTTTGAAACCTTGATTGAGTACAAGTTACATATGCTACATTACACGGTAGTAGCAACGTTTTACTCTAATACATTTCTCGACGGTGACAAGACATTCCTTATTTTCAACATTAAACATAATTATGAATTTACTTATGAGGAAGCAGTCATTGAGAATATTAAAGGATACCCGCAAGACATTGAAATTCTTATAAACGAAAAAGTTATGTAATTGCACAGTTACAAGGATTTTGCTTAAACGTATGGATGTAATCAGCTTTCGTGACAGCGGTGCTATCATAAACAATACCACAATGTTTCTTGATTTTATATTAAAAGTTCCTTTCAAAGCAAGTGGAGCCCACGACATTCAAACATAGAAGTATTTCATTAATTGTATTTAATAAATCCTGATTATAAAAAAAGTATTATGATAGTTGCTCAATCAAAAGTGAAAGAGGATATAGTAAATGAACTTCATAAACCAGCAAGAATAAATTTCAAGAGACGCAAAGTGATAGTAAAAGGTTTAAATGACCTTCTTCAGACCGATTTGATTGAAATGCTACCATATTCGCAAACAAACAAAGGATTTAAATACATTTTAGTAGTTATTGATTGTTTCTCCAAATACGTATGGGCTGTACCACTTAAAAGTAAAACGGGTATTGATGTTACTGCTGCAATGAAAACAATTTTAAATAAATTTAAAAATCCGCCAAGAAATTTGCAGTCTGATTTTGGTAAAGAATATTATAACAAACACTTTCAATCCTTAATGCAGACATATGGCATAAACCATTATAGTGTTTTTCTACAAAGAAAGCATGCATTGTAGAACGTGTAATTAGAACTTTAAAGGGAAAAATGTGGCGCTTGTTTAACCTGAACGGTTCTTACAATTGGATAAAAATTTAAGCGATATTGTGAAACAATACAACAATACAGTTCACAATACTATCGGAGTCAAACCTGTAAAAGTTGATAAATCAAATGAAAAACTATTCTTAAATCATCATTTACCCACATCAAACTTGCAACCAAAATACCAAAATATTCAATAAAAGACAGTGTGAGGATTAGTAAATACAGGAAGCATTTACGAAAGGTTACACGCCAAACTGGTCAAATGAAATTTTAAGATTAAAAGGTAAACGTAACCAATCCACAACATATATATTAGAAGATCAAGACGAGAAAGAAATCAAAGGTGCATTTTATGAAATGGAGTTGCAAAGGTTAAACATCCAGGAATTTACCTGGTAGAAAAGTACTAAGAAAGAGTGAAAATAAAGTATTTGTAAAATGGTTAGGCTTCTAACGTACACAATAGCTGGATCGATAAAAATAATGTTTGCTAGAAGTTGTTATAATAATAGTTAATAAGGCTAACATTGTAAAATTATATTAAAATAAATAATACAGACAAAATCTTTCTATTGTTTTTATTATTATCAAGCCATTCTTTTAATAAAAGATATTTTGTTTTGCGCATTGCAAATTATTATTGCTGTGTCTACAACAATGGATGTTATATTTTAAACGATTGTTGATTTTAACTCCGATAGCTTAGGACAACCTAGTGCAAGCATATCAGTTACAAAGTTTTGCATTATATATGTTTCAATCAATTTCTTCTTTTCTAGACCCTTCACAAATACTTCTTTACCGGGTCGGATAATTTGCTTCAAATAAAGGCGCTATATATGATGACACCATTCCAGCCGTTGAAGATTCATCCCAAGAAATACCATGAATATTCCTTGTCACCCAGTCGTTATGTTTTATATGATCTTGACTCAAACAACTGGACTGCATTGGCAGTTTAAAAATTGGATGCCAAACATCACCTTTCAACAAGTCCAAAACCGCAATTTCTTTACACACAAACTCGTTTTTCTTGTATTTAAATCCCTGAATATCAATTATATACATGTTTGTATGTAAATATATGCAGTAAACTTCGACTAATTAAATTAATATTAGGAGCAATCTCCTTATATAGCAGATTACCACCATCTGCGTACTTTGCCAACCCACTTTTCAATCTATCACAAGAGTGAACTCATTTTGAATTAAAACCGGCCCATGTGTATTTGCAGCCTCTAAACATAAATCAGAATCCACTTTAATTAAAACACAATTGACTTGAATGCGATATTTTTGCATCTGTCATACTGTCTCGCTAGAAAACCAAATTCAAAACATCTACACACATTTTCTCTGCACTTACATTTTTCAACATACGTGTGTTTTGAAATATGTTCCATTGAAAGTAATATAAAGCCGATCCTAATTCAAAACGTGCCCACAAGTATTTTACATTTGAAAAGAATTCAGGTTTTCACATTTTACATTAAAAGTATATAACGCCGATCCTAATTCAAAACGGTGCACGTGTAACTTCTCGCTAGAAAACCGAATTCAAAACAGCTACACATTCTTCTCTGCACTTACATTTTTTCAACATACGTGTGTGTTTCATTGAAAGTAATATAAAGCCGATCCTAATTCAAAACGCGCCCACAAGTATTTTACATTGAAAGTATAGAAGAATTCATGTTTTCACAACTATTTTACATTCAAATGTTTTCACAACTATTTTACATTGAAATTATATAGGGCCGATCCTAATTCAAAACGTGACAGACGTATTTTACACATGGAAAATACGTCTGTCGCGTTTTGAATTAGGACCGGCCTTATTTATCTACTCTCCTTAGAAATTCGCCCTTGTTTTTACTCCCCTTGCATTAGTTAATTAAAGAGAGATTTTTAGATTAAGCAAAAATAAGAAATGCGGTGGATGGCGTAAGCTTTCTCAAAATGATGAATGTGGAACGAGGCTCCCTAGCATGTTCTGAACGGGGCTTTGCCCCATTATTTTTGTATAAAATATCAAAGAATAGCAGAATTATTCGACTCGTAATATAATAGTTTTAATTGAAAATAAGGTGTGTATCTGATATGTCGTTATTTTTATTTATGGTTGCATCTCCAAAATAATTGATACAATTACACTGCACTCGCAGCCGGATCTAACATATAACTTCGTCTTTTTTATCCTAACTATAGTCGTCTGCATTTAAAAATACATGCAAATCATGTCGTTATTTAAAACGTGGTGAAGAATTTGGATGGTGACGTAATCATTCTCAAATACAAAATGGGGCTCCATAGAGTGTTCTGAACGGGGCTTTGCACCAATTAAGTAATTGAATACTTTGGAGATTTTTAAGTTAAAAAAACGTGCACGTGTTAAAGAATCTCCCGAGGATCTCAAATATTATTTTTGTATTAAATATTTAATGTTAAAAAGAAACACAAAATTTTAATGTTTTATTTACAAAAAATTACATTCTTTAATTGTCTCTAACCTTTTGTAGCGTGGCAGTAGCAGATTCTTATTTATTCAATTTTCTTGTTCTAGCATTGTCATCACCGCTAGAGTTCTATTAATTTCATAAAAATTTGTTAGTAATATATATATATATATATATATTGCTGTGATAAGGGGTTGTTTAAGGGTGTACTTGATAGTAAAGGTCGTTTAAAATGAGAAATTACCATAGGCAGCAGAAAACTGCATTTATTTAGTAAAGAATTGAGAAATGGAGATAGTTTGTAAATAGTAAGCAGTCAACACCCTGTATATAAAGTATAAATAGTTTTAAGCGACGCAAATAAACATAGGAAGACGCATAGTTAGCGTAGAAACCAGGAACACATTCGTTAGGTAAATAGAAAATATTTAATACCTTGTAGATAAAGTTTTAGTTAATTTAGGCAATGTAAATAATGATATTTTTTAGTAAAAGCACGCGTATTTATAAGTAAACATAATAAAGTGTAATTAGACACGCATTCAAAAGAGTTCCAAACGATGAGGTTAATACGGAGATAGAAATAGAGCTTCAGGAAGCAGAATGTGAATGCGTACAAGTAGTTAAGAACTTTGATAAAGAGAGGTGATTAAAAATTGCGTAAATAACATGCAGATATGAAAATTAAAAGTCGAATTGCATCAGTTGTTTATGGAAAAGCGATTAGATTCATCAAAACACCGCATGTTTGATAACGAAGACAGCTGCGATCAGGTCACAATTATTGGCAAGCATAGAAAATTACATCAGAAACTACTTTAAATGCAAATATTTGAACGGTCAAAATGAGCGACGAGTTTGTAAACCATACCCACTGACGGAGTAGGGGAGAAAAGATATATTAACAGGTACAGTGATAACGAAGTCAGTTACAACTCAACAAAGGCCGAAGTGCGCCACTATGAAATAAAGTGATACGTAATAATAATTCAAAGTAAAAAGTTGTATAAGTGCTAAAATGAAATTTACGATTGCCGATTAAACGTAAGTAGATTTTGGGGAATTTTATTTTAAACTAAAACATAATAATAATAGGGCTTTTGAGTCCGTGGAGAATAAATGTAATTCCAAGTTCTCGGGGAGAATAATACAATTTTTAAGTCAAGGGAAAATAAATGATGATAATCCAATTCTAAGTTTGGGGAAATTGATATGAAGTAATAAGTCTGAATGAGATGACAATAAATTGGGGTGCATAAGTATAAATTAATAATGGTAGTCCAGAGGGTGATGGCAACAATTTAAATGCAATGGTTCAAGCGTGTGGATAAACAATATTTCGAATGGGCATGTAATAATCTTGAATTGGGAGAAGATAATTATTATTCAAATGGATGCGTCAATGCGAAAAAAATAGACCGGGATAGATTTTTAGTTGTAAAACATTATTTTTCTATATTTTTATTTGAATATTGAATTTGTTTAATATAAATTAATGTGACGAAGTTCACCAAAACAAAGGATTTGAATCGTATAAAGTGCGTGATATGATAAGAGGTTTCAAACGTTCTACACTTCTTTTATAAAAA
The DNA here is from genome assembly GCA_036346225.1 of Platerodrilus igneus. Classification (NCBI taxonomy): domain Eukaryota; kingdom Metazoa; phylum Arthropoda; class Insecta; order Coleoptera; family Lycidae; genus Platerodrilus; species Platerodrilus igneus. The sequence goes on along the minus strand of JARFIW010001175.1, from coordinate 1,221,276 downwards.
TAATAAGTTTTTTGGTGACTGGGTTTTGAGTAAAAAGTATATGATTTTTGACAAATGAGATTTACAACATTACTTAATTGAAAAGTGTATTTTATATAATTTACAAAAACTGTACATAATATTTGTTTCATTATGTAGAATCGAATTAACTGAATTTTATAATTTCAAATAAATGCTAGTCGAGGTCATAAGATAAAGCTAATGGGAGTGATTTGATAATTTAAACAGTTCAAGGAGGAGCTATAAGTTGAATACGAAATTGATAACAAGTAAGGCGGTAACGTATCACATTTTGTTATTGGTAGACAAGGTTGGTTCAAGATAAAATCCGGTTAAGTTTCTGGAGGGAATTTATAGCAATATTAATAAGACAGCCCAACGTCGGAGAACGATAATTACAATTCTTGTGTATACATAGCAATATTAATATGGTCGCCCAACGTAGGGGCTCGATAATTCCAGTAGTTCATAGCAATATATATATATATATATATATATATATATATACATACTATTTTCACTTACCGGTATATTCTAATTATATGGTAATGAGTTCATATTTTGAGCGTTTTGATTGATTCACTACAGGAACAAAAACATTTTTTACACAGCTGGCAATACTGTGTGCCGTTCATTTCAATATAATATGAGTAACTATCTACACCACATTGATTACTAAACGTGACCTCGACTTTTCTAATTATCGTTTAAATAAAATATAGATTATACAATTCGCACAAAAACAGTTGTGTCGTTATTTGTTCATGAGGAAAAACAAAGAGTGTATGCAGGTATTAACTTTAATAGCTTTAAGTTTTAATAAATAATAACAATTTTTAGTAATAAATGAAATTAGTCTATATAAGTAAATATTTTGCAAATGTTATGCAATACCACCTACTCTAGGATATTGTCTTAAAAACCCACCGGAATTTTGTGAGAAATTTAAGTTGGATTAATGTTGGCAAAGAACTAGACAATGTAGCATAAAAAGCAATAAACAAACGTGTACTAAAACTTAATTGAATCCTAAAAAATATAAGCAGATCTATGGCAGGCAACCCAACGTGCATAAATTATGACTTGTTAGAGATAAAGTGATTAGTAAGGTGACAAACTACCTATTTGAAATTAACCGTTGGTAATTATATGATAGAGAACCCAGCATACACTAATTATGTCTTCTTAGAGTAAAAGCTTATTGTTAGGTGAATACCCTAAGTAGCAGCTGCTTATTATGTAATATTTATTGCTATATGCATGGTGATAATAATTTGCAATGTGCAAAATACATTTTTGTTGTTAAAAAAACGATTTAATAAAACACAATAAAAACATTTTGCATTATTTATTCTAGTAAAATTTTACACTGCTAGAAACAACAATTATTATTACCATTAGATGTAGGTATAACAAAATTTGTATTGCAGATGATAGTATATTTAAGGGATATTACTATTTAAAAAGACACACTTAATATCTGAATGTATGTACCTACTTATTAGAAGATTTTAGAATATTACTAGAGATGATTTTAAATTCTGCATGCGATCCTATTGACAAAAGTTTCAACATTTGCCAACTGAGATATTACTTCCTTTAACAACCATATTCAGAAAAATGCATCTTAGTTAATGACCGCGAGGATTTTACTAATTACAGTCTAAATTAAAATAACATATCGATATATATGTAAATTATTTGGTTATGGTTCATACGTAAAGCAACCATTTTGCATTATGTTTTGTTGATCCTTAATTTTAGCAGAATAAATTTTATATAACCCAAGATTAAGAAAGTAATAATTTATAGTGTGGTTAATTAGAAAAATATGTACTACGTTGATAATAAAAGCCTATCCAATGTCTTTTTTGTTTACACAACTATAACATACTTTAAAATTTAATACCTCGGTAGTGCAATATAATTTTAATTAAAGGATGTAACATTGTAATATTGTAACATAAAATTTGCATAAAAAATACAAAATGAAACCAATTAGGACTGCCCCTGAAAATTTATACAAACGGTAGAAAAGCTATATTCCTATTCTGGTTTGTATTTAAAATCGGATGTATTATTACTAGCAGATATTTTTGAAACGTTTTAGATAAAAATGTATAAGGTTTATGTAGGTGGTATTGTACAACATTCGCAAAAATATTTACTTCTATAAACTAATTTCATTTATTACTGAAAATTGTTATTATTTAATAAAACTTAAAGCTATTAAAGTTAATACCTGCATACAACCTTACTTTTTCCTCATGAACAAATAACGACACACTTATTTTTGTGCGATTTGCTTTTATCTATATTTTATTCAAACCATAATTAGAAAAGTCGAAGTCACATTTAGTATTCAGCTGTAGTGTAGATAGTTACTCATATTATATTGAAATGAACGGCACACAGTATTGCCAGCAGTTTAAAAAATGTTTTGTTTCTGCAGTGAATCAATCAAACTGGTGAAAACATGAACTTATTACCATGTAATTAGAATAGGCCGGTAAGTGAAAATAATATATATATATATATTGCTGTGATAAGGGGTTGTTTAAGGGTGTACTTTATATTAAAGGTCATTTAGAAATGAGAAATTACCATAGGCAGTAGAAAACGGCATTTATTTAGTGAAGAATTGAGAAATGGAGATAGTTTGTATATAGTAGGCAATTAGCACCCTGTATATAAAGTATAAATAGTTTTAAGCGACGCAGATAAACATAGGAAGACGCATAGTTAGCGTAGAAACCAGGAAGATATTCATTAGGCAAATAGAAAATATTAAATACCCTGTAGATAAAATCTAGTTAATTTAGGTATAGCAAGTAATGATATTTTTCAGTGGAAGCACGCGTATATTTATAAGTAAACGATAAAGTGTAATTAGACACGTATTCAAAAGGAGTTCCAGACGATTAGATTAATACGGATATAGAAATAGAGCTTCAGGTAGCTAATATAAATGCGTACAAATATCTAACCATTTTTGATAAGAAAAATGATTAAAAATTGCGTGAACAGCATGTAAATATGTTAATTAAAAGTCGAGTTGCACCAGTTGTTTATGGAAAAGCAATTAAATCTATCAAAACACAGCATGTTGATAACGAAAGACAGCTGCAAGCAGGTTATGATTATTGGGAATCGTGGAGCATTACATCAGAAACTGCTTTAAATGTAATTATTTGATTGGTCAGAAATAAGCGACGAGCTCTAGACCATACCCACGGATGGAGTGGGAAATGAAGAATATATTAGCAAGCACCGTGATAACGAAGTTAGTTTTGAACTCAACAAAGGCCGAAGTACGTCGTTATGAAATAAAGCAATACGTAAATTTTAAAAGTGAAAGATAAAACAAGTGCTAATATGAAGATTATAATTGCCGATTAAACGGCTTCGAAGTCTGAGGGAAATAGACTACGATTTCTATGTCTGGGGAAGAATGATACAATTTTAAGTTTGACAATTTCTATGTCCGGGGGAAATAAACTACAATTTCGAAGTACGTCTGGGGGTAGAATAATACAATTTTAAGTTTGAGAAAATTGATTGATAAGCAGTAATAAGTCAGATATGAAACGACAATAAATTGAGGTGCATAGTGTAATGGCAACGTAATCCTGAATTGGGTAAGATAATTTTTATTTCAAATGGAAGCGTCGATGTGAAGAAATAGACCAGGTCAGATTTTTTAGTTATAAGACATTTTGTTTTTCTATATATTTTTATTTTGAATATTGAATTTGCTTAATATAATATGCTTGTGAAAAAGTCAACAAAAGGAGTTACATAAGTATAAAATGAGTAATATGATAACAGGTTTAGAATATTCTACACTTCGTTGATAAAGATAATAGGTTTTTTTTTTGGTGACTTTGGGTTTTGAGTAAATAGTAGATAATGGTTAATAAATGAGATTTATAACATTAACTAATTGAAAAGTGTATTTCAAATAATTTACAAAAGCTGTACATAATATATTGGGTTCATTATATAAAATCGAAATTAACTGAATTTTATAATTCCAAATAAATGCTAGCCCAGGTCATATTTATATAGTTCAAGGAGGAGCTACGAGTATAAATAGGAAATTGATAACACGCAAGGCGGTAACGTATCGAATTTTGCTATTCGTAGACAAGGTTGCTTCAAGATAAAATCCAGTTAAGTTTCTGGAGGGAATTGATAGCAATATTAATAAGACAGCCCAACGTCGGAAGAGATAACTACAATCTTGTTTATTCATAGTAGATATTAAAATGGTCGAGCGCGATTAATTTAGAGTACATAGCAAAATAAATATTAACAGCCCAATGGGTGCAAAGCCCCGTTCAGAACACCTATGAAGCCCCATTCCGCGTTTGAGAATGATTACGTCACCATACAAATTCTTCATCTAGTTTTAAATAAATACATGATTTGCATATATTTTAAATTTAGACGACTATAATTAGGATAAAGAAAACAAGGTTATATGTTAGATCCGGCTACGAGTTCAGTGTAATTGTGTAAATTATTTTGGTGATGCAACCATGAATAAATATAAAGACATACCTGTCTTAACATGATTTTGCATACATACCTTATTTTAAATTAAAACAATTATATTACGAGCCGTATAATTCTGTTATTCTTTGATATTTAATACAAAAATAATGGGGCACATCCCCGTTCATATAACACTAAAGGGCCCCATTCCGCATTCATTAATTTGAGAATGTTTAACGTCATTCAACACGTTTTTCTTATTTTTTGCTTAACCTAGAAATCTCTCATGGGGCACAGCTTCGTTCAGAACACGCTAGGAAAGCCCATTCCGCATTCATTATTTTGAGGTTGTTTAACGTCATCCACCACGTTTTACTTATATTTTGCTTAATCTAAAAATCTTTCTCTTCAGTTAACTAATGCGACGAGAATAAAAATGAGGAGAGCAAAGCTTTAAGGAGCACCCCGTTTCTCATTAAGCAAAGACACGAGCGACCCCACTAGGGCGAAGCCCCATTCACCATACTATCTAACAACAAGGACACCCGGTGCTGCACCCCCCCCCCCCCCGGTGACGATGGCGAAGGCCTATGGAGCCCCATTGCATATTCATCATTAAGCAAACTATCAACCAACAAAGTCACCGGACTTCCAACGCTTCGCCCACATTTTATTTTAAGCGGATGGGCTTCTCAAAAGCAAATTTTGTATATAAAGGACACATTTTGTTTCAAAACCGGCGTAGCATAACTACTGTTTAAATAATTGTGCAGAAGTAATTTCGTTGTTATAAAAAACATGTATGAAATCTTGAGAAAATGTTACTTTGTTGGGTATGGAAAGTGTTATCATAAAGAGTGACAAAACAAGGAAACTCAAGCGCGATAGGTGTCTTTAAGAACAAGTGGATGATGTGTATGTGGACGTGGACACAAATGGTAGTGTGGCATTTATCAATATCTATAAGGGATAGATAAGAAGTTTTATCGCTTAAATGCGAGTGAAGTGGTCTGTCTGATTCCAACTTTTATTCAAAAAGTATAACATCATGTAAAAATGCACGTTGGTATTGTTAGAATGAAACTTAATTTGCAGTGCTGAGATAGTACCTGTAAGTGACCGATATTTTATAATCAATTAGAAAGGTATATGTAAAATTGCGGTGTAAATTTCGAATAGCTCTGTGGTAATGAAAAGTGGACATGTATACAAAAATAAGTGATAATTAACAAACAACATATAATTACTGGTTTTAACCAATTTAAACATTTACTTCAAAGCACTCACCTGTTGTTTACGCAGCCGTGCCAACGGAAAAACGATGTAAACAAAACGGTAGAATCTGTTCGTCATACGGGAAACAAAAAACTACTCTTTCTTTGGCGGTCTAGCGAAGCACATTTATGTCGATAGCGGTTGTTCTGAAGAAAAGCGGTTCTTCTAATTAAGATTCCACGTAGAACATGTAAGCAGTGATACGGGCTGCTAGAACGACAAATCGATACTCAGTTTGCTTCGTGTGTTTTCCCAATTACTACAACGTTCTTGCACATGTTGAATAACAAAGTTTATCACTCGCGGCACTTGTTGGCGCGTGCTTGAAGTAAAACATAAAAATTCCACACTAACAAACCGAGACGGACGTAATAAATCAACAAACTCAACCGAAAATAAATTTAGCTGTAAATTATTTACAATATAAACGGAATAGTATAATTCCGTGAATATCAGACATAAACAATTAGACGTTAACATTCACATGATTTATTATACTAGGAGTCTTTTGAAACTTCTAATCAAATGTTTTGTGTTTTAAAAGACAATTAATTATAATTCAATTTGACTACGATACAAAATAATTATAAAAAATGTAATTAATCACTCAACAGTGTAGTATACTTTCTTAAAACGATGGGCAAGTTGTGTGTGTGTGTGCGCGAGAGAGAGAGAGAAAGAGACAGAGAGAAAGAGCGAGAGAGAGCGAGCGAGAAAGAGAGAACGTGCTTTAATGTTACTAAAGTATAAGTTCACAGACAAAGCGACCTAAAATTCAAACCCGGAGGCATAAAATAAATGCAACCAATCAAATCAAGCCTTTCAGCATATAAATTTTAAGTTGAATATAAAAAGTAATAACCGACCCTTAGATTGATTATTTTTGCGATTAAAGCATTCACTCCTTGAGTGCGAGTTATTTTTAAACATCAGCATTTTTAAAATAACTATGCCTAATTATTAAATTTTTGCACTAATGGTTATATTTTAAAGTTAGTAAAGATATTTTAAACGTGCATTAGACGGTCATATAAACAGGTATGGATTACGCTCAATTACGTAATTTTTAAAGTACAAAATCATACAAAAATAGAATGACGAATTAACATAATATAATGATTATAACCTCGGCATGCAAATTTAATTTTAACCCAGCTTCAGGGTGGCGTATGTAACTATCAAAAATCCGTTTTACCTTCTACAAAATATACCTACAATTTAGATAGTGACAGGAAAAAAAAGATAAAGGAAAAAAGCCTTTTTTCTCACGCTCGCATTTCAAGGTGTCGGTATAAGTGTGCCTTCGTAGCGTGGAAAGCTATTTGAAACTCACTGGCGCTAAAAAAATTAACGATCGTTAAAAACCAATAACACAATTCCCAACAGGAAGTCGCGTGAACATTCTAAAAAAGAAATTAATTTAACATATAAAAATTAAATTGTAAAGAGAATTGGATACGCGTTAAAATTCAGGCAGGACGTCTTTAAAGTCAGGCTATAAAATTTCTTGGTCTAAAAAAATCCGGAAGTTTATAGCAGTTAACTCTCCAAATCTCCATCTAATTGTCTTAGCGTTTCTAATGTATTCTAAGGTATGTATAGACCTAACGTAACGCAGATAATCTCGTCCACCTTATCCTCTTATGACTATTTTTGCTTCAATAAATGCAGCCCAAATTTGCATTGCAGTTAAGATGATAAAATAGGTAGTGCCTTTTCTGCTCTACGCAGAATTGGGATATACTTTCCATTACATAATTTTTTTCATCAACAGGTGGCATAATACTTGCATTTGTATTGCAGGGACCAATTTATTCTATACGAAAACGGATACGGCAAAGTTGTAGGTCGCTTGAAGGATGTTATAATCAGAGGTGGCGAAAATATATTTCCTAAGGAAGTTGAAGACTTTATTAACATGCATCCAAACATTAAGGAATCTTGCGTAAGTAGCTCCTATTTGTAGAAAATATTAACTTTGTAGGTATGTAGTAAAACTACCCCGTCCACTATTTCTTAGACATCTAGGAGTTAAGTAAAGTTTTCGTCAGATAAATCACTCATCAAAAAGTTTACACAAATGTTGTGTTACTTTAAAATACAACTGATATATTTTTCAAACGTCCAAAGATAACCTAAGATACTGAGTACGGTTAGAAATGTTTAAGCTCAGGTACGCGGCTCGTAAAAATACCGACTCGCGTAAGATTGCTGATCCCAAGGTCCCGGAACAGTTGAAAAATGTTAGGCTAGCATTTTTCTCAAAAACACATTTTCGTTCGAATGAGAAATAAAATGTAGGCCTCGTGTGCAAGGGTTGTCGTGTACATTAGAAATCTCCATCTTGAAATAGCAAAGGTTAAGCAAAATTCAAAATTTTCGGATAAAGAAAACTCGCTACCAGGCCAATGTAGTCAAAATCTGGGGTTGCAAGGATAATGACTCATCTCTTCTAAGTAAACAATATTTTATAACGATTGCAGAAAACAAAGAACTAGAAATAAGGCATCTGTAAAATACAGTTCTTCTTGTATGTCGAGCATACTTCAAGCAGATTTTTAAGACTGTTCCTTTGATTTGCGTCTCGAGATAGAAATAGTTTGGTTCAGTGGTCAGCGTACCCCCGGATTCAACTACCGACACGGTCCGCTTGAAAAATGTTAGGCGAGCTTCTTTCACAAAAATACACCCTCGTTCGGATGAGAGGTAAAATGGAGTTCTCGTGTGTGAGTGTTGTCACGCACATTAAAGATCCCTACCTTGCTTGAAACAGCAATGGTTCGGCAAAATTCCAAATTTTCCAGGTAAAAAACCCCTTCGGGTGGAGCATTGAAAAATCACATGTAAAGACAAAGTACCCTTTTAAACCGACTAATATTAGGCCTTTGGGAAATGTAAATGCCACTGCACCAAACCATTTTCGCTTAAATCTAAACTTTAGCAAGCTTTAATCTGCAAGGATAGAAAAAACCTCAAACGCAAATAACATAACCTCGTTCAATTTGTATATTACATATACATATAAATTGGAACAATTTTATTGTTCAAGAAAAAATTGCCCGTTGAATCAAGTTAGAAGTATAAAGGTTAGGGAGAAGAAAAAGAATTGGAAAAATTCACCAAGAATATTAATTTGCAAAATTAGGTAGATTTTCCAATTTTTAATAAGTCTTTGGTCCCATATGGAAAACATCATGCAAGTGGTGATTTTCTAAATTGGCTCAATTACAAGACTAAGTTTAATATTTTATACTCATAATGTTGTAGAAAACAATTTAGATGCTATGAAACCTGGTTTGTACAGTCATAAATAGCAACTTAATCTACCAAAAGCCCATGTAAACACCTTATTGTTTAAGAAATACTATGGTTTCCAACTTGTTTCATGCACATGGTGCATTGGCATTACGCCTTTGTTCTGATCAGACCTCCCACGCTTGAACTGGCCTTACATGTAATTTTTCTAAATCTACTGACTTCCACATCATCTTTTCGACAAGCAGGTTGGAAAGTCATTGATGCGCAAAATCCCCAGTAGGGTTAACAACTACAAAGACCCAATAGTGACAAGCACTATCATGAAACAGCCAATCAATAGGCCGTAGAAGAAGAAGTCCTTGGATAGCCTTTATTCTCTAGCCGACCAACAATTTTGACATCATCACGTACCACATCAGTCTAGAGTCGACGCCTTTGTTATCCAACTGGAACCTGTGGCTAACCACCAATTACAAGGCTAAGTACCCATAATCTTGTATAAAACAATTCATCTGGTATAAAGCCTGGTTTGTAAAATCATAAATAGCAACTTAGTTTTCTAAAATCCCGTGTAAACACCTTATTGTTCAAGGAATACCTCATGGTGTCCAACTTGTTCATACACACGACGCGTGGACATTAAACCGTTGTTCCGATGAGACTTCCAACTGTCATTGCATGTAATTTTTCTAAATCCGCTTACTTTCACATCATCTTCGAGTCAAGTAGGTTGGTAAGTCGTTGATGCGCAAAACTCCCGGTATGGTTAACAATTTCAAAGATCCAATAGTAGCATCCACTATAACAAAACAGCCAGACAATAGACCGTAGGGGCAGAAGCCATTGGATAGTCCTCATCTACCCTTCAGCCGACCAACACTTTTGACATCCATCACGTACCACATCAGGGGCCGACATCTTTGTTGTTCAGTTAAAACCTGTGCCTAACCAGTCTAAAGATAGCCAGTGGGTAAAGGTCAGTCAGGCGTCGCCGTAGATCAATGTAGTAAGCGTAAGACTACGGATCCCAAGGTCCTGGGTTCAAATCCCGACTCGGCCGACTGCTTGAAAAATGACAGGTGAGAATTTTTCACAAAAATTACGCCCTCGTTTGGATGAGAGGTAAAATGGAGGTCCCGTGTGTGAGTGTTGTCACGCACGTTAAAGATCCCTACCTTGCCTGGAACAGCAAGGGTTCGGCAAAATTCTAAATTTCCAGGCAACAAAAAACCCGCCTCCTGGCCAATGTAATACCTTCTGGTGGAGCATTGGAAATATAAATGCACGGTTAAAGGTCAGTGATTTTTGCTGAACCCCAAAAGGGTCTATTAATTGTTTTGGAACCCCTTTTCTACAAGGGCGATGTCCTAAGTTGTCTACATAAGCTTTAATCATTCCAGCCTGTAAGATTCGGCACCGCAATATTACAACTAATAACCTTGTGTTGATTACTAAAATTTTTATTGAGAGTATACTTTTTCCTGAAAGTGTGAACTGTTCCAAATCTTGAATATTTGAATTACAGTTTCGCTTAAGTTGTACGTGATTATCAGATCTGATGCTCATATTAATTATAAGAGACTAAATGTTGTGTAACTTTTAATTTTGTTTTATATTACTAACATATGAGAATTTATTTAATTTTTTATTCGATAAAAGTTATTTGTTCTATAATAGATTCCTTCTGATATTAATATGTTTCATTTTCTTTTCATTTTCTAAAGAGAGTAAATTTTAAATGATCCATTCCATTAGGGTTCCTGTATCTACCCTAAAATCACATCTGTTTGTTAGGATACAATGGCGTCCAATTTCATTTTATTTAGTTTTCTGTTTAATGAAGAATATTTTGCCCTGTCCTTTCCATGATCCCCATAGAATAATAGCCAATCTAACCGCCGTCGCAGCAAGCTTTTATAATTCCGACTCGTATTCGTAAAAAGTTAGTCTTTTTAAATTCCCAGTAGTTGTTCTATTTTCTCTATACAGACTGAAAAATAAAATTACAACATTAACATCCATCGCTTTGAGGCTCGAAACGAATATCCATTTACGTACACCGTCTGTATAGAAAAAGAATCTGTCACATTGGCACCGCATCGTGGGGCCCGATTTGGAAATATAAAAATAAATCGGTTACATTAGTCCAACAACGTAGGGCTAGAACTAAAAATTTGCTGCAATGTGAAATTGACTAACTATAATTGAATTAGAAGTTATAATTTAACAATTTTACTAATTATAATATATTTCAGGTTGTTGGACTACCTCATAACAGATTGGGTGAAGAGGTTTGTGCTTGTATCAGAACAGACAAGAGATCAATTGTTACTCTCGAATTACTAACCGAATTTTGCAAAGGAAAATTAGCTAGATATAAAATTCCAACTGTTTTGAAGATAGTTGACAATTTTCCAAAAACACAATCAGGAAAACCACAAAAATTCATCTTGAAACAACAACTAGTATCAGGACAAATTTAGTATGTTAAAATTAAGTGGAATAAGTTAAATGTATTATTAACTTATGTTCTGCAAATTAATCTATGTAAATATTGAGATATTGTTTGTGCACATATTGTTTTATATCGACTATTAACCTTTATTTAATAGCAACAACTAAAGTTTGTAGCCACTATAATTAAAATTAAATAAATATATTACTGGGAAGTTTGCTTGGTACTAAGGCCCCACAATTGGCTCGTAATAAATTAATGCGAAGTTACCTGTGTAAAGTAAACTTCAACAATGTACTTTGAAACGGCTGCTCTGCTCCTGTCTGAAAAATACAACTAGCTACGCTACAAAAAGAAAGACGTTGCAACGGTAAAGCTCCTCGATTTATTCAGAGAAAAATTATACACAAAAATCATCATCCAAAATCAAGTTCTCAGATTAATTATACTACAAGTTATCCTCTTTTTAAATAATACATTTTATCACATATTCCCAGATTAATAATCATAAAAAGTAACAGGGCTTTATCACCAACCTTACGTTACCCTGGCTTAATACGAGCTCATAGTAAAACCATTAACTACTCGTGCTAATTTCAGCACAACAAGTTACAAAAAGTCCCATTTACCTTGCACATAGTAATATAGTACAACAAACATTTTAATAACCTAAATTCCCCCTAAGCAAAATATAGAAAAATAATATAAAAAAAAAGTTCAATCGTTAACTGTTTTCAATTCAGTTACTTTTAGTTCCACCACACATGCCCGTAAAGTATAAAAGTAATTGCACATCAATCAAACACAAAAAGCAAATGTTAATGAACATCCGTTACCTGGATTTTTACTGCCCATGGAGCTGCTCTCATACCATCGACGTCTGCTGCCTTTATCAATAGCTGCGCTTTCGAGAATGTCCCCCAATCAGGACTGCACCAGCGGTAACTGCTACCTGCGACATTATCCTCTCGATTACCAGAGACTTTCAAAGCTCTACTGCAGCTACAGATTCCATTTACGGTAGGTGAACAATCACGTCGTTTTACCATCAACCTCTAATCCATTTAAAGTGCCTACTATGCACCCAACCAAATATCACGCAGTCCGTACTTACTTGTTTTCGTCTGCTACCATTTGCATTCTTTAAAACCTTTTTTTATAAAACTTATGCTGACAGCTGGACTAAACTCAACACCACTGGTGCTAGTTATATTTCAAACTCGAAGACTGTTGTTACTTGCAAACAATTTAGCTGTATCCTCGTTCACTATTACTAACGTAGTTAACGCGTAAATATAAGCAAAGATAAGAGAGCCCTACCACCAAATCCTTGTTTTTATACAAGCTTTTGTGCCCCTCTAAAGCTCCTAAATTCTGCAAAATCTGTCGATACAAACCAACAAAATTTTCTTGATAAATTTCCAACGGTTACCCAATTCTTAAAACCCTACAAGCTAACGTTCACTCACTTCTCCAAAATTTCTACAACAAATATCAACTGCCATCCAAATCCTAGAATTTTGTCCCGGCACAAACCCTCTCACGCAGTTTTTTTACCTTTATCTCTCGCAACGGACACTCACTTCGCGGAATTTTAGTCCTTACTAAAACAAGTTATTGCCAGAACATGCCTTCCATAATACCCATATTATATCCATCTCCCTTCAACAAACTCCCTCAATCTACTATTTCTTACTTTGTCTAACCCCAGTCTGTTCTTATTCCACTTCCTAGTCTGAACTCCGCATTTAACAAACTGTGTATTATATCTTTCTTTTTCTTACTACTTCTTCCAAATTAATCTCTTTTTGTTTAGTTAACCATTTGCATGCCAATCCAACAAAATAACCCCACTCAAAATATGTCTAATATTAACACCTTGTATTCTTTCTCACTCTTATCCATACTTAACCAAATAATCCTTCTTTATTACGCTTGTTGTCCACCTGTAGCAGTAATCAAACATTACCCTCTGTAACCAATATTCAAACTATATTTTTCTCCGTCCCATATCTATTTTGTCTGATAGTCTTACTTTGTTTCTGTTGGCAAGTTTCATCTGTCCTTTATAAAATACACACTTTAAATAACATTCAAATAAGTTCAACTCCCACTTTTCATATGCATTAATATCTATTGTTCTTATTTCAGTTTTCACCCATGTTAAATGAATACTTGATACGTTACGTTTCCATCTTATTCTTATTTATTCTATAACCTTCCTTGTTATGTTTCGGTCTCTACATTTTAACCGACAACAATAAATCCCTCTTTCTTGAACTCGATGTTTGTTTGTCTTGCTTTATTTACAAATTATACTTGTAAAGCTATAGAAACTATGACTGCATGTTTGTCGTTATAAACAATCTTTAGAATTTCAACTGTTTAAAATGCTCACCCTCCTTACTTGAAATCTTAGAAAAGCGTTTTAACAAATACACCTCTTCACTATAACGTAACTTTTGAAGGTTACATATCTATTTGAAAACTATAATGGTCAAAGTATGCTTTAAAAACTTTACTTAGACAATAATTTAAATATAAAACAGAAATCGTCAAAACTTTATTTTTACACCCTATGCTACACGAATTATCTACAATGATTAAATATGTTTATGATTCTTAAATATACGTCAAAGAATATTTACATTATGACACTTGCTACTATACTGATTATTCATGGTTATACCTTTATGCTACATTGCATTTAAGCATTCTGAAAGTTCTTTGTAAAATTGAATCCTACACTAGTAATTTGCAAAAGCGTTACAAATAGTTGCTTGTTTGGTATTTACATGCAGAAACTTGAAATAAATTGTCAAATAGATAATCTAACCCCATTTACCATTCAAATACCATAAAATAATCTTACTTTTTGAATACAAAAACATCGACTAAAACGTGCTTTTAAAAATTAAACACATTATCGCATTAAATTTACATACAAAAAGTATACATAATAACTTTGTGGTTAATTTAGTTACTATCTTAAAACACAACCAAATAAAATTAAATAATTAATTAAGCTTAGATGCAATCAGATAACTTCAAAATAGCATATAATTAAAAACATTACCTTAATTAGAACCGCCAGTAAAACTTTTTCAACTTTCCATTTTGAATTCTGAAGCAAATCTCAAGACGCAGGTTAAGACTTGTAAAAACGATATCGATCGCCCATACAGCAGGTAAATTCTGACGTTACCGAGTGCGTTCGGAAACCTGAAAGTGGTTACTGTGCTGTTCAAAAATACTCTTGAATATCGAAATATACACTATAGTATTTGCAATAATTATCAACCAATGAGAATTGACTTAAAGAAATAGTACGGATCAGTGCAATATATTTTCTTAACGGATATTTCTTTTATTTTTGAAGGTAGCTAAACGGCAACATACAATTCTTGTACGATAATAAATAATATTTTGTAGTTAGTAGATTTTAATGCATAGGCTTGGATAGCCTAGAATAGATAATTAGACACTCCACCAGAGAACCCTAAAAAATATTCGTGTTACAAGGACAGAGTATTATAATACGCCATGAGGAAACAATCAGAAAATTTATCTGTGGGCAACTAACCATTTAGAAATCTTTTGAACAGGTAATTCAGGTAGACTTCCTCCGTATACATTTCACTAATAATTTAAAACGATATTTTTGTATTTATACAATAATAAACGAAAAGACACTGTTACGACACGAGTAGGAACATATATATTTACAAATATTTGAATGAGACGGCCTACGCGCCACAACCAGTTTCGCTCCACCTTTGAGGAATGCTAAGACAGAAGTTGTTAGACCGCGAAAGAGTAAGCATGTAGAAGACGCGCTCCCGCAATTGTAACATTGGTGTTCAGTTAATAATAAATATCGTTATTATTTTTGTATGTCAGTGTTATTAATCACAGCAAGCATCTCGAAATACAGTCCACTGCTCGTGCTTGCATTACATCGGTAGTGAAGGCAACACGTTTAAATTAGGTCTACCGTGATCTCCTCGTTCAATAAAAATTTCTTTTCACGTAAAAGCGGTTGTAAATGTGATTATACCGTTGATTACTTCCAGCCATTCAATCTCGAACCACTGAGCCCACCAGACACCTTTTACATATCAGGTATGACATCTTGGCCTTAGGAAGAACTGATTAGAAAATAACCACAAGTTTTGAGAGAGGGACAGACAAGGAAAACCATATTAAATGACAGATTCATGTATACACCAGTTATGTATTTAGAGACATAATTCAGAAGTTGACCAATTAGAAAATTACATATGATAGTAATTATTTATATTATGTATACAAAGGGAGGAATATTAAATTAAAACTAAAGATCAACGTATTTAGTGTATTATTTTCTAATACTAAAGGGAATTGTTACATAAATCAAAACTAAACTGTGATTGTAAACGGTATTAGTATAAAATTAAAGTGAAGAATGCAAGGAAGTGCAAGGAAGTGAGACGCACAATGTAATATGGCAAGGCAACTGCCAATTGACATGTTACAAAATTTCTTGGCTTTCCAGACGTAATTCAAATTTGAAAATGCTAATTATTAAGGTGTTTTTGGTAATTTCAAGAAATGCAGGAGCCTTTTATAAGATCGTAAGCAACTTTATTTTTATTTAATTTTATCAATGCCTGGGATGCATGAAAAGCGAATTGTGTTCTCCCTGTAATTATGACAATAAATAATTCTGATTGGAAAGTGGTCATGTTTGTGGTTTAGATTGGACTGTAGGTGTTTGGTTGTAGACGTGACGTCAGAGTTTTAAAAAATCTAAAATTTGAGAAATTTTGAGGTTAGGTCCTCTCTGCTTTTTTTTTATTTTTCCGGTAATTATTAGTAAATAATAAGTTTGATAGTTAACACCTGCATACAACTCATGGAGTTTAATGGCTGTTTGCTTTTTCTATTGGTGATTTTTATTACCGCTAGCTTATATGCTTTTAACGAAGTTCCTTATGATGTTTTGTATCTGATTAAAGAACTAAATGGAATGGACCTACGCATGTGTTAGGTTGGCTATTTAACTTCATATATTATAAATAACGACAAAAAAATGTTGATAAGTAGGTAATTAAGATAGAAAAATACTAAATTTTACAATATATAAATATTTGTATCATAAAACTAATATAATAATCTTCAATAAACAAAAAAAATCTTATCGCTTTCCAACAGTTTTACGCAGTCATTTGTAATTATTCTGAAAATAGCTTGTGGGGCAAATGGTACAGGATGTACCAGGTTAATAAAGTATGTAAACTAGTTAGACCGTTTTCGACGAGATATATTAACAAAAGGTAAGTACCTTATCTGCAGAAGTATACATTTTAACAAGTACACACACCTAGAAAGGCGGGTATAATTAAGTCAGACCAGGTGCGTGCCGGCTCACCCAGAAACGGGAATTTTTTAGCGGACTTTTCCCAACACAATAAAAGGGGTCCTGAATTCTGTACAGCAGGGATTCTCAACCTTTCAGGCTCTGAGCCCCCCTTCAAACTTTGGTGTGAGGTCACGCCTCGCTTTATGAAATAAGTTAATTTAGACTTGTATATGATAATTTTACTTACATTATGTTTGGGTAAAATGACTTTGAACTTAGGCTAGACATACTCTGATAAGAAATATTAAATCATATTTGTTCAAAAAAATTTTAATTACATAAATCATCGAAAAAATTACAACAAAACGTCAGTAATGTAACCATCAAAATGTCTGTTACCTTTGTAGTACTAGTGTGAAAACTGGCACTGTTTCTCGACAACTAATTTTTGCATATTTGGGTGCAATTTTGACGAAGAACACTGCAGGTCACCTTCCACATCTAGTCTGGTTCGATATTTAGATTTTATATTAACCAAGGCTGAAAATCTTGACTCGTATAGATAAGTTGATGAAAATTGTACAGGCAACTTGGCTGCTTCCATTGCTACATCTGGGTAAACGGGAAGATATAGGAGCGATAAATCTTCGAGATCCATGTTTGCGAAATCCACTTTAGCTTTGGAATCACATTGCAAGTCAATTATTTGTTCTTGAATATGATCAGAAAGTATATCAACATTGATTTTAAAGGGGTCTCTTGCTAACTTAAATTCCCAGTTTTCTGAGCTTATATCTGGGAAATAGACTCGGTTTTTGTTCTCAGAGATACCAAATGCTCAGATATGAGGTCCTTCATTTCATTTATCAGGTCTTTTGGAAGACTTTGGGTATCACCGAGGAGGTTGTTTAATTTTGGAAGAGAAACAAAGTTCGGCACCGAATTCTGAAGGCGACGTTGCCAAAGAGCCATCTTCTCTGCAAAACTCTTAATTAAATCATAGTTCTTAAAGTACTTTTCTGACCTTGTAGCTTTAGGTTCAGAAAATTTATTGTTTCGAAAAAGTCTGACAAATATGCCAGGTAGAAGATTAATTTGTTATCTGTAAATTTCTTGTACAGTTCTTCATTTGAACTCATCAAAAAAAATTTAACTTTTGATTTAAAGTTGAACAATCTTGCAAGCATATTACCTTTGGACAACCAATTACTTTGCTGTGAAAGAGAAGTGTTTGTTGATTACCGTTCAGTTCTTGACACAACACTCGAAAAAGCTGCTAAGTTCAAAGCAATGTCGAGTGATTCAGGGAGAATCTGGCAAGCCAAAGCTTGTCTGTGGATGAATGGTTTTTTTCTTAGCCAATTCAATAAATCCTGATCGACATCCTGTCATCGCTTGAGCTCCATCAGTACATATTCCAATAACTCTCTTCCAGGGAAGGTCATTAGCTTCTAAAAATGTTTGAAGAGCGGAAAATATATCGACTGCTGTAGTTGTTCTTATTCTAGTTAGCGCTTGAAGTGAGCGGACTTGTTTCACGGAGCTCCCGGATACAAGGCTACGAGTAAGTGTTTATATAGGGTTTTCATTACCTTTATTATATTTTAAGCTTTGTTTTTTATTGTATTTTATTTTTATTATTGTGTGGCATTAATTTTTAAACACAGGACAGTGAAATAACATTAAAAATAATAATTTAATCCTTTAAATAATAAATAAATTGCGTTTTTCTTTAAATTTAAACTAACATCCGCGTTTAAAAATAAACTAAATTGAATTTCGGGCTAATAAAGTAAAAAACTAATAAACAAACACCCCAAAATAATTTAAAAGGCGTTTTTAATAAATTTAAAACAAATACCACGTAAATCGTGTAAAAGACCGTTGTTTATTTCCATAGTTAAATTTAAAGTACAGTATTTTTTAAATAATATTTTCAAGCAATTAGCTTATTTATATTTGATTTCAGGGTTTAAAAATTTAAAATAAATAAATAGTGTTGTTATTTGGTTTTAGTCGTTATTTTGACATTTAGTATTTTTGCTAAATTTGAAATTTAAATTGACGGTTTGAAGTTTAAATAATAAATACAGGGTTGTATACGGTTTATCTCTAATCAAAGTGTTTTTACTGGGCCAACGTTTGTGTTATTTTAGCGTCGTAACGATCAGGTCGTTGTTCTTAAGTTGAGTTTCCCATTCGTTATTCTTTTGTCATTAGCTTTGTTATCATGGTGGTCCACCGGGATGAGGAGCCGTTGCCAAGGCAGAAGAGGGGCGATCGGTCGGAGTCAACTAGGTCGGTGGCAAAGGGCGCTGTTGAGGGGAAACAGTTTAGGGTCGTCTTGAGGAGGTAGTGAAGGAGCCTCTGTTTGCGGCGGTTGTGTCTGGGGAGTCGGAGCCTCCTGTGGTGGTTGCGGCGCCTGAATTGCCCTCGACTTCGAGGTCCCAGCGTAAGATGTCGACTAGCAGCAACGGCAGCGTTGATGCTAGCGACCTCGATGAGTTGGAATACTTAAAGTCCAGGGTGAGGAAGGCGCACGCGGCCATCTACGGGAAAATGCCGAGTACCTCCGCCACTATCGTCGTAGAGGATAGGAAGATGGTTCCGCACGCTGTAGATGATAACCGCGATGCGACGAACCAACTAATAGGTATGGTTAGGGCGCTGCGTCTTTGTTTAGACAACTCTGGGAGAGCTAGTGTTGTCGGGGGAAGTCCTGCGACGGATTTTGTTGTTTTAGGGGTCCAGGATCTGCGGAGACAGGGAGTGTCGGTGCCGCGCACTTCCTACGCAGCAGCTGCCGCAGGTGTGAAGCCTACGTTTGCCATTAGGGTCGTCGCCAAACCAGGCCAAAAGAGCGACGTTATGACGACCCTGAAGAAGAAGGTCGACACAGCACGTGATGGGCTTGTTGTATTTTTTATTTATTCTAACGTTACAATTAGTCTACTACCTAAAAATTACTGCAAACCTGTTACTCCTTAGAAATCTAACGGAATTATTTGCTACCTTAAGTTATATTGCTTATTTGCGTTTGGAAATACTCTTGTTTGTCTTTGTGTGTGTGTGTGTGTGTCTGTGCGCGCGTATGGGTGCGTGAGTGTGTGTTTCAGTCTGTGGTAATGTTCTTAGGACTGCTTTTCTTCCCAGCTTCTGTCCGTCGGCAGCCGGAAATCAGAAACCGAGAAGTTCGCATTCCTGTACGTGTTCTGGCCGTCGACAGCCGGAAACCAGAGGGACCACGTACAGTTCCTGGTGTGTGTGTGTGTGTGTATTGTGTGTGTGTGTGTGTCTGTGTCTGTACGCGCAAATGTGTGCGTGAGTGTGTGTTTCTGTCTGTGGTAGTATCTTGGGACTGCTTTCCTTCCCAGCTTTAGACCGTCGGTAGCCGAAAATCAGAAACCGAGAAGTTTGCCTTCCTGTACGTGTCCTGGCCGTCGGCAGCCGGAAACCAGGGGGACCACGTACAGTCCCTGGTATGTATGTATATGTGTGTATGCATGTGCGTGTACGTGAGTGTATGTGCGTGTTTTGGTGTTTGTATGTGTGTGTTTTGTCGTGCCAGTATGCTATAATGGTGTGGGTGTTTGTGTTTTCATGTATATGTGTTCGTGTGCTTATGTCTGTGGAGTGGTCTTTGGGACTGTTTCCCTCTCCCGATTTCCAACCACCGGTAACCGGAAATCCGAAACCGAGAAATACGCATTCCTGTACGTGTCCTGGCCTTTGGTAGCCGGAAACCAGGAGGCCACGTACACTCTGTTGTATGTGTGTGCTTGTGCGTGTGCGTAAGCGTGTGCGTAAGCGTGTACGTGTATGTGTGTATATTGTCGTGCTGATGTGTTGTAATTATGTTGTCAGAATATTTTCTCAGTAGTAATTTCTGGCTGCGCTACAACATTGGAAATATAAACATTACGTTACTGAAGCTAGGGTTAGATTTCTTAAAGCAATTACGAATAAGGTTTGTATTTTCTTCTGTTTATTTTAGTTAGTTGTATTTTTTGGTTAGATGGTTAGTATTGAGTCCTTATCCTACTAATGTTAGTATTCTAATGCTATTAAGTGTTCTGGGTGAGACTTGTGTTGAGATACGTTCGCCGCACTCTCGCCGTTTTCACTATTTTCACTTCGTTTTCACTGGTGTCATTCCCGGTTGTCGGGATTCACGAGCCTTCTGGTAAATCTTCAGGAGACACGTGGTTCCTGGTATGTCGGAGCTGGAAGGACGCGTAGGGGCGGTGTAGTAGTTGAGTGCGCGAGTCGTGACGACGCCAAGAAACTGCAGTCGAAGGTCGGCGGGCACTGCGAAGAATTAGTAGCGAAGACCATCGAGAAGAAGCGTCCACGGGTTGTTCCTCCGGGGGTCGAAGCGAGGAAGAAGGGGGAAGAACTGGTGCGGTTGTCAGGGTCGTTGTCAGGGTTCTTAGGAGGATGAACCCTAAGA